>JANQAT010000011.1:0-360000 GCA_029490675.1 Cercospora nicotianae | reverse complement strand
CTTCGGGATCACGCCATCGATCTCGCGAAAGAATGCACCAGACTCGAGCTTGTTGCTTTGGCAGTCAAAGATCAGAACGCCGCCCTCAAGCTGGAGCTTGCGCAAGCACGCGCCGACAATACGCGCCTTATCGCCGCACTCGAAATCGCAGAATCAAAGCACTCCTCCTACGACAAGCTCTCACTGTCCTCCCCGTGTCCAGAGCCTGACATCTTCAAGAGCGGCCACAAGGAGTTGTTCGAATTCTCAAGCAAAATCAGAGCAGTCTTCCACTACCATGCAGACCAATACCCAACCGAGCGGTCCAAGCTGTTGTATCTCTTCTCCCGGCTCGGCGGCGACGCTCGCGACTCGATGCGACTCCACATGGTACTGCAAGACATGGCATTCAAATCTGTCAACGAAGCACTCGAGAAGCTCGATACGCTGTACGGTGACCCCAGCTACAAGTTCAAAGCGCAAGAGAAGCTCCGCACTATGAAGCAGGGCGAACGCGAGTACACCGCATACGGACAGGAGTTCATGAGCGAGGCCATGTACGCCGACTGGGACGAGGATCTGAAGACCACTGCGCTCCTTCACGGCCTCTCGCCCTGCTTGCTCTACGCCTTCACCCTTCGCCATGACTGGGAGGATCTGTCGCTTGCTGAGGTCCATATGGTTCTCCAGAGACTCGATTCGGACATGCAACTCTTCCAGAAGTCAGCCGAGCGCAGCGAGTATCTTCGACCGAGTCCCACCATCCACGGCTCTCCGCTATCGACCGTGGCCATCACATCTCCGGACGCTGATCATGTGACGGAGCAGAGTGCTGGATGCATCGAACGCCCAGATCCTGCTCCCATGGCCGCACGCTTAACTCCTCGGGAGCGCGACCGCCAAACGGCTGGCAGTTCGTGCCTGCGCTGCGGCAACGGCGGTCATTGTGCCAGCAAGTGTCCACTCCGCGGCGTCCTCGCCGTCTTGCCAGCGGCATGAGTCCAACTGGGTCCAAGTTTGCTAGGGCCGCTATAGCTCCGACGAAGAGCTTGCCCATCTCGCTGAGGCTGAGAAGGTGTCGCTTCGAAATTCGAAGCCGTCACGAATGTCAACGTTGCATTTCACCCCGATTCAACTCGTGCGCCCACCGCTCGAGACTAGGGGGAAAGGCTGAAGCGCCGATGAGCTGCCAATTCGTCGTTTGAAAGCCGCAAGGTGTTTCGCATTAGGTCGGTATAGCAGACGCTTCACTTTGGTTCGAGTCTTCGATCTTGCGAGTCAAGGGTCTCGAACGTTCTTTTTCTCTTGTAGCTTGTCCTATCGAACTCTCTTCGACAGACATCAAGTACAGACCAAACGCTTCTATGTCCGCTTCATAATTCCAGTATATGTCATTCTTCTTCCATCTTCCTAACAGCACACAGCTAGCTACCAGAAGAAAGACCGGACAAGATCGTGTGCGCGCTGAGCATTGACGTCGTAACCGTGAGCAAGCCTCAAGAAGCGTGCCACGGAAGCTACGTGAAAGTCACTATGTCTCTAATAAGCAGCCAACGGCCTTTCGTCAAAGATGCTTGGCTATCCGTTACGCCACGGCTCTCGTTCCTTGAGCTCCATCTCCTCTATCAGAGAATCAATCTGGACGTAGGCATGCTACGTGAGTGCTTTCCCGATGCCCGCGATTCTGAAACCTCCGAATCAGGAGACTGATCTTCTGATGATGGCAAGGCCGCGAAGTTCAGACCCGGGCGCGATGGAGGTCCAACGCCAGCTCTCGTGCATAGTCGTCCAGTTCCAGCGGAGCGCCAGCATAGTATGCATAGCCTAGAGACTGTCCCTGCACCGCGACGACCGTGGCCATGAAGCACGCAAGTGTCCGCGACGGCCTATTAACAAGCACTCTGCCTAAAGGCATACAAGCATTCCAAGTGCTGCGCCTAGCTGACAGACTCTCTCCACGCAGAAAGTCCTGGTGCCGAATTGGACAAGACAATGCTAGGGTTTGTTGGACTCATCTGGTGTGCATGCATAACTATGCAACTCTGGGAGCTACTGCGTACCCGTCAAGAATCGCGGCGATCTTTGCCATAGCAGCGAACCTCGGAAATCTCCACGCGTGTTACAATATTGCTATCAAGACTCATTGGTCGTCCTACGCTTTTTAAGTAGGGTCATTGGAGCTGAGATGTGTAGCTATATGCAAGCGGGGGCAGTCGATCGCTTTCGAAATAGCCTTGTTTCCAGTTCCGCATTGAAATCGTTCTTACAGCGCTGACTTGCAATATGAACACATCATCCAATCTTGTCTTCGAAATGAATTCCTCGTGCAAGCCATCAACCCAGTGTCAAGCCTTTAATGTCCACGATACCTGCTCGCACTTCTTAGCTAGGTAAAGCCATGCATGTCTAGCCTAACAATCTCTACACCGCACCAGTCCTCAACTCCTCCATCCAAATCGCCGCAAAGAACTGATAACCACTCGTGAAAGGCTGCACCTTCTCTTCCTCCTTACACTCTTGCAACCACAATTCCCAAGCCATCATCAGCATATTCCATTGTTCCGGAAGACAGCGGTCCAGCAGCTTTTGTGCTGCTTCCACATCCATATCCGTCACAGTCATAGCGTCAGTGAACGCATCGGAGAATTGTGACCCCGGCTTTGAGCCTCCTTCGATAGTTGATGCCGTCGTGGCTGATTCGCGTGCAGTCCTTGCTGCATTTCTTTTTCGCGACCTTCGACTTCCAGATGGCGACAAAGCCTTGCTCGAGCTGACAGGATTCTGGAACCGTGCCAGCAGATTGAGACGTACTTCCTCAGCGCTGCGAGGTTCTGCGTCCGGTTGCCGTAGCGAGACCGATGGAGCTTTGCGTTCCTCCGCCTCATGCATCGATGGCTCCGGCGCTCGCTTCGAATAAGGCGGCCTGATCTCCATTTCCTGAACATGACTCTGCTCGCCAGGCTCGACTTCATCCGCATCCATTACTTTCAGCTCGTCGTCATCATCGTCATGATCACCTCGAAATTGCCCCTCCTCTTCCTTTACGTTCGGTGAACTCCAGTCGGCAGGGCCACCAATGTGATTACTCACATAGGTATCATCCCAGGCTCCAGTGAACACGGATGTTTCCCGTTTGATGTCGTCTAGAAGCTGCTCCGAGGCCAGGCGATCATTGCGGTCCGTAGCTGAAAGTGTGAATGTGCTAGAAGCTGCAGGACGTGCAACTCGCTTCTTCGCTGCTGAGGATGTGTCCTCCAAATCGAACGCACGCTTTGCCGAAGGAGCTGCCGGCTTGTACAGAGCCTTGCCGATGTGGTCACGAGACTCCTTCTTGATCTTGACAATTGCATTGCTCGTGCGTGCTGCCTCGTGGCTCACTTCTTGCACTGCGATGATCAGCACGAGCTTTGGATCTGTTCAGGAGGTTGCTTCGTGTACACGTTAGACGTGAGGAGATGGGAGGATGAACTGGCTGTCGCTGCGAGACGTTGCGACGGCAAAGTGCATGAACCATGCGCAGCAACCTGCATCGACTGATGCCAAAGACGCAAAAATGAAACGGAAAAAGGGTGCATACCTCTGCCATTGAACGAACACGTCGCCATCCTCCCTCCAATACTACAATTCGTACAAGACCCATTCAACGCCGAACCATGCCGATCAACCACACACCTTCGCAAAGCCCCTACACTTCAATCGTCAGCATTCACAACCAAACCCAAAACACACCGATGCTCTCACTAACCTTTTCCCTCCCTACAATCCTCACACCCCTAACCATCGCATTCCCCGTCCGATGAATCGACAAAATCCTGCGATGTTCCAACCTCGCCGTATCCGGCAACATATTCACCACATACCTCCTCTCACTAAACGCCCTCCGAAAAACCAACCGATTCCTCGTAGGCAAATCCAAACAAGCCACCCAAATCGGAACCTTCTGCCACTTCCTCGCCTCTCCACTCCTCAACTCATCCGTAAGCTTCGCCACAAAGCTATCCGTATGATCCGCATTCGGATCCGGGACGAAAACATCAAATGGCATTTCCACCGAGGCATACTCCGCCGCCTCCTCCGGCGGGAGAACGCCAGCCTCGAAGTCTGCGATCAGGTCGTCTTCCGTTCCGGCGAGGTCGCTGTATTCTTGCCAGGTGTCGGTCCAGGTCACCTCGTACACACCGCCGCTGCAACGCGTGACGTCGTCGATTTCCCATTCTCGGCCGTTGAAGAAGGCGTACGAGATCCCGTTGTCTCCTAGGTGGACTTCGTTGCGGTTGAGCATTGTGGGCTTCCATCGGACTAGGTACATCGTCCTGTCTCCGTCGACCTTCTTTCTTAGAACTTGAGCAATTGGCCATTCCATGGCATTGATGTGATCGGCGGCGGTGTGCTTTGATGCTCGACCCATCATGATCGCTGAGCCGACAAAGACCGTTCAACAAAGTCGCATTATCGTGGACCGACCCTCGGCAGACGCTGAAAGCGCCGAACAATTCGAAAAGCGTGATCGACGCGAGACGCGTGAACCATTGGAAGAGCAAGCGTGGCCTGCCGCACATGCTCGATTGGACAAGCCTGCGAAGCGTAACATCGTGGAGAAGTCTGTGAAATGACCAGCCGGGCATCCTGGCATCAACAAAAGCCTCCGCGACGAAATGGCATGTCAACCCTTTTCGCATTGGAGCCTTGTCCGAAAGGAAGTTACTTTCTCTACGAAATCTCCCGTTCATGCGTGCCTGGCCAATTCCCTCCACCAATGAACCTAGCCCGGGAACACGCCGCCGACATTGCACAAGCTGAACGCGTCAATGTCCCGAGGGATTGCAGGTCGTATCACTTGACGCGTTCGACCTCCAGAACGCAAACACACGTGCAACAATGCGTGGAAGAAGTCCAACCAGATCCTCAATTCCAGCAGCACGCATGGAATCAGCAAGACGCTTCCGAGAGCGATTTCTGCAGATGTGGCAAGGCATGGCAGAAGTACATCCGGCAATGGAGGACTCCATAACAGCCAAAGAAGAACAGCAGACGGCACCCACGTACGCCATGCTTGAGGATCTGCACGATGCGACTGCAGAAATGGACCTCGCCGGTGCTGCGCAAGACACCTCACACGAAGTGGAGGACGAGCTGTATCGCTTGACTCCAGAGCTGAATAAGGTCGCGGTAGTGGAAAGACCACCTTTCGAGGCATATCGCTTGTCACCAGACCAGTGTCCGGACCAGGAGCCATGGCAGCGGACAGGAAGTGCTGCTGGCCATGCCGAACCCAACCCAAACGAAGACTGGCGAACCTTTCCACCGATGCTGCAAAAGGAGACCGAAGAAGCCCACCACCCAACATTCCACAGCACCGGAACCCAAACCCAAAACTTCCACGCAGAAGAGAATAACAAGCCCAAGCGCTCCCCAAGCGTCATCAAAGAGGAAGACTTCCCGGACGACCCAGATGCGCAATACTCCAACCTCCTCACCCACCACCCTCCCCTCACCCGTCCTCATCAGCTCCCAAAACATCACCCGAGATCCCCGCCGCCTCCTCTTCATCCTCGAACTCCCCTACGAAGAACTCCTCAAGCGGAGAAGCATCTACGGCTGCACCCAACTCGCATCCAGCTGCACACGAGCATGGGGCGATCAAATTTCCGTCTGCAGCACCCAACACAACGACTGGACATACTCCGTCCTCTTCGAATCAGCCCGCAAAGCCAACGAATCTGAAGGCATGATGGTAATGCTCTTCGGCTGTCCCGTACAAGCCGAACGACCACCACCGCACTCTCCGTGTAGTTTCTTCTGGAGTGATGACCATGATCGTGTGGACGACAGAGATATGGTCGCTGCGATGCAACATAATTTTCCAGATTTCGCACATGGTCCATGGAAGTTATACAGACAAGGAATGGGGAAGAGAAAAGAGTTTGTGATTTCGTTTGAGATGTGTCCGCAGCTGCTGCGAATTGGGGTGCCACTGCTCCTTCGAAATGGTGAGATCATTTGGGCGTGGTTCAAGGCGCGGTCGCCTTACGAAGATTGTCACGTCTGTGGTAAGCGACATGCGGCAAGATGCTGGAGTCGTGCGGAGCGTTTGATATGAGTGAATCCATGCATTCTTGCACACGAGCGTATACAGAACCAAAAAGACCAGAATGCAGTGAAAGCGGAACACCCTCAAGCACTGTCTTTCTTCGTGCGCTTTCCTCACATGTCACGTCAGCCTTATTGTCCTGGATCTACCCGTATACAGTGATCGTTTGCGAACATCTTGTGTGCTCTGCCTCAGAAGTAAGGACTCTTCGTAAGTCCTTGACGTGATGCTTGAACCGTCGAGCGCATTGCAGGCCGTGCAAGCGGTTTTCCATGACCATGCGCTGAATGCTTTGAGGGGAGTGCTGTCTCAGGACTGCGATACGGCAACTCCTGCGACGAAGGATTCGTAGTCGCGGGCTTCAATTTCTGCAACACTTCGTGCTCAACCAGAAGTTGAGTTCCAGCGCTCTCGGCAGCGGCAGTGTCACCGCTGTACAATTGGTCGAATAGATCCTGCCACTGTACTGTTTGCTGTTCGGTCAACTTGGACCAGATCAAGCTCATCTGCTCGCTAGACGGGTCGTGTTCAGGCCGCAGTGCTCGGCGCACGTGGTAGAAGAAGAGCTCGATCGGAAGAGAAAAACATTTCCGTGCGAGGACTTGTCGCTGGCCTTGATCGGAGGCGGTGAAAAGCACTGGGTCGAAGTCATTCCGAGGTTGAAACTTGGCTGCTGCGTGGTCTGGTGAGGCTGCAGTCTCCTTTCCCTTCCGCGACGAGTGAGAAGGACTCGCGCTCCGCTCAGTTGCAGCTTTCTTCACCATAGGCCGAGGATGCATTGATGATTCGACGCATAGAGTTGGATGAGCTTCGCGCCATTGCTGTTTCATCGTTGCAAGGAAGGACTCCAATTCTCCAACATTCTGAATCACATCCAACATGAGAGCAGGCAGATGGCCCATTGCAAGTGCGCGGAGCCGCCTAGCAACCAGCTCGACGCGACATTTGTCGGCGCCTGCTCCCCGCAGGCTGTCGCACGCATCGTCGATCCATTGTGGATCTACGTCGGCGGGCGAGCAGGAGACGCGATGGCTGAGTGCGTGGCAAAGGACCTTGCCCAGCGCCATTGCGAAGAAGCATGATACTGGCGGCTCAGCCACAAGGAGATTGAGCGACGTCTTGAGCTCTTCTGTGCTCGTGGATTCCGAGGTACTGCTCTTTGCTGAGGTCAGCGTATGGCTTACAGGCCGCATCGAAGACACTCGCCTCCACCGATGTTGAAGAGAGCGCGCGCCGGAGCGGGCTGGAACATTGCCTTTTCGCTGGTATGGAGAAGTTCCCTTGTGCCTGGCGGGTGCCCAACTTGGTTTGCAGTTGCCGATGCAGTTCTGCATGTCGATTGGATTCCATAAGCACAGCTCGTGCCTGGTTTCAGTGGAGTGGATGCGCATGATGGCGTGACAGTGCTACGCAACGCGACGTGGAGGCGGGAGGGAAATAAGGTTGTCATTCGCTGCCTTTCGATTGCATGCATCTCGCGTTCCGTCAAGCTCGACGCCAAAAAATGCCCCAGATGAGGCTCAAATTGCTCACAGGGGCTGTGATTGCCAGACCATGCAAGAGCATGGGTACGCACTGCACCAGATCCATTGAGAGGAGGGGCTTCAACAAGCGATTCCGGGAACACTTCTCCAGTGCTCGTTGTGCCTCACTGTCAGGTCGATTCTCCTAGGCAAGTGTCGGCGGCACAGGGAGCGCCAAGTCCCAGTTCATCCAGGAAACTGCGTGCTTTCTGGAAAAGTCGCTTGTTTGCCGGTCGACGAAAGCTCGATCGGGGAGACATAGTCGTCGAGGCTATCCGGCGGCAGAGTAGCCGTGGCGATCGATGTCGCGGCAGCCGACGCCAGACCAAGGACATCCACAGCTACGACAATGGCCGATAGCGAGAATCATCAACAAGAGATACACCGATCAGGGCGTCATCGAGCTCAAAGCCGAGTGGCAGCCGACAACGGTGCGCTCCTCGCAGGTCTCGACCGACGAAGACAACACTATTAGGGTCGACATAGACGGCGAACGGACCAAGGGAGTCAGGAGGCGTGTTCAGATCGGCGTGCATGAAGAGTCCGGTGAAGACTTGTGGTCCATCGAATGGAAGTCGACCTGGTGAGCGACAAAGGAGCAATTGCGCCTGGATGCAGCTGACGTCTTTTTCGCAGGAGAAGTGTGTGGGGCCTGGCGGGTGCCATGAACGCTGTCTCCGAGTATCAGGAAATGCATCTCGATGATGTAAGGAGAAAGGAGGGTAAATGGTGGCGCGTGTCAAACCTTGGCCCTTTGGTGCAGCCAGCTGAGGGCGAGCCAGCACCTGAAACGCTGTTGGATCTTGTCGATGGGCGCTACCTCGTGCCAGAACAAGGCAGAGACTACACTCTCGCCATCTCTTCGAACTTTTTTGGATCACTTGATGGCATGGCGTCGAAGGCCTCGGTGCGGTATCTGAATATGCCTGTGAGGCAGAGACTTGTCTTTACAGACACGTACATTGAGTCTCTCGAGTCGAGCAGAAAGAAGGGCATCAATCTGCGATCCCATCTGCGACTCTTGTTAGTCTACGTGACCGGACTGGCCCGAGGTGTTGACATGTGCACGCGATGTGAAGCAGGATATGGGCCGCTCCCAAAATGGTATGCTTTGACGTCAGTGCCGCTTATGCGAGCCAATGCTGACATGCGCGAAGTGTGATTGACGATACGGCGGCAGCAGGAACTTGTGTCAACTGTGCGATATCGATCTCCGAAACATCGAACTGCCAGTGGTGGCACCACAATCGGCGTGGCGACCGGCCCTCACTCTGGAACTCCGCGCTTTTGGAAGCTGATCCAGGTGCAGATGGGGGAGCTGGATCAAGTGCAAATGGAGCAGCCGTGCAGCGAGCACAGCGCGCAGAGGCAGCGAATTCCACCCGACCTGATTCAGCAGGTCTGCTCGTGAGTCCGGACACTGCAGACCATGCAGGCCCAGCGCATCGCGATGAAGATCCAATTCAGACAGGCGGCGCGACGCCAGTCGGTTCTTCCTCTACTCTCGGCAGGCAGGATCCGTCTACAGCATTTGTCACGCCTGCATCTGCGAGGACTGAAGACCAAGGCATTGGCGACAATCCTCAGGTCTCGGCGACCAAAACAAAGCTCGAGAGCCCCAGGTAAGTGAATGATGGGCGAAGAGCTGCGCTCTCACTGACTGATATGCCATCAGCGCCGAGCCCCGCAAGCAATCGCCTGAGCCAACGCCTGGCCCATCGAAAAGACATCGACACGGTGCGCAGATAAAGAGGCCGTCATGGATCGGTAAGCACCGCACTTGCACCAGCGCGCGGTTCGGTCGTCCATGTCGAGACCCTGTCGTCGGGCCGTGGGACACATCTTCTGATGAGCCGGTGCGAGTGGAGCGAAACCGTGTATTCGCATATGGAGAAGCCAGCGATCGAGACGTCAACGATGTCCTGCGTTGCTGCCCGTGCGACCAGGCCGAGGCTTTTGAAGAGATGTATCAGCTGTACTTGGAGTCTCAATTGACGGCGATGAGCGATGAGTCGTTGCTGAGCAAGGCAGAGTGCATCGCGAAGGTCTGGTATGAAGAGCTCAACCAGGCCGTGAGGCTGTATTGTCCCGCTCCTGGGCAGCCATCTCCTGATGCGCCAGAGTGTATTGAGCTGGACTGAATGGGCCCGTTCTGCTCATTATGGACACATGGGAATTTGTCAGTGGCCGTTGCAAGGGCGCAAGCGTTCAGATGATGTTTGTTGTGCTGTAGTCAGGCAGAAATGTAGTTGTGTACGGCGACGGAAAGACCACGGAAATCATGGCAGGCGAGGTGGAGCAACGGCCGCATCGGGCCGAGAAGCACAACACACCGACAGCAGGCGCGCGGTCGTCCTTTCCTGCGCCTGCGAATTGCGCAAGTGCAGCCTTGTACATCAGTCTTCCACCACTTTCTACAAATAAACTGATCCGCAGCGCACACACTCCCTCCCACGCGACTGTCGTGCGATGGCGTCGCTGGACCTCATCACGGGCGCATCCATGGCGTGCGGCTCTCCACGGGAACCCCTGCGCATTGCGCGAGCCTGATTGGGTCGCGTGCGCGAACACGAACTGTTGCTTCCAGATTTCCCGCTGCCTCTGCCCAGTGCAGGAACATGGCCGTTCTCGTACGCCCGCTCGCTCAACATCGCTCGCGCCTTCTCCTGCACCTGCACCACCGCCGCCTCCGGATGTGCTTGTGAGCACGCCGCCCCGTGCAACCTCACCATAGTCGCTCGTTTGCCCGGCGACAAATCGAACGACATCCTCCACAGCGGCGCGCGCGAAACGACCCGGCCGGCCAGCACATTCTACGGTTGACACCTCCCGCATACGGCTGCCCCATCCGCGACGACCTCACGAGGTTCGGCAGCAGCACTCCCATCTCCGCACTCCCTTCCGGGTGATCCGATCGAATTCGATTTCCATCCACGAACAGCAGAAGTGAGGGCGCGGCGGCCATGTGGCGATACCATCAGCTCGCGCTCGCGCTCTTCGCGACGGCGGCAGTCGCACAACAGGGAGTCCTCACCAACGGCAATAGCAATCTGCCGGCATGTGGACAGAGCTGCCCGCTGCTCGTGCAAGCCGCCCAGGCCTGCTCGGCAACCGATGTGGCCTCGCAGAGCGCCTGGATCTGTTTCTGCCAATCTGCCTACCTGGTGAACTTGAGGTCTTCAGCCACGGGCATCTGCGATTCCACTTGTACGGGGGCCGATCTGCAGCAAGTCAGCACATGGTATAGCACGAACTGCGGCAGCGACAATGGTGCATCGGCGCACGCAAACGCAGGCTCAGGAACGGCGGACAGCACTGCGGCAAATGGCGGAGGGAACACAGCGGGCGGACAGACCACTCAGTCCTCGGGTTCATCGGGCTCGTCAGGCTCTTCAGGTGCCACAGGAGCCAATACGCTCAGTGGAGTGAGCACAGGCGCGGACGATCCAGGGACGTGGTGGGAGAATCACTATGTGAGTAGCGCCCTTCAAAAGTGCTGGCTACGGTCCTCCAGGTCTCTGTGGAGGTGGTCCTGGAGATGAGGATCGCAGTTGGACCATTCGTGGACAGGAGAGTGAATGCGCAGTACTGACATCTTCTGCAGAAATGGATCATTATGCTCATCGTCCTGGTCATCGCATTCCCACTGATCGCATGGGGTGCTGTCGTGCTGAAACGGCGCCACGATCGTAAACAGGACCAGATCACCGGAGGCTTCAACGAGGGTATCACGACCCGACCTCCCATGAGCGACAACAACATGAACAGGTGAGTCGACCGCAGCAGCATCGTATGGGACATTCTCCTCCCCGCTTCTCGAAGCACGATCGTCAACGTCGCAGACCTGGTAGAGACTGATCGGATGCTCGACATAGATCAACTGCATCAATACCCATGGCAGCCGCCGGACCATCTGGCAGCGGGAGAAACTCTCCACAACGCACTCGAGAAGCCTTCATGCCCGCAGGCTACGGCTACTCACGCAGCAGCAGCCGCAACGAATCAAGACAAGGCGTCCATCCTCTGGCGCGAGGGGAGACACCTGCCGATATCGTCGAGAGGGGACCAAATGATGCTGGAAGCGGGAAAGGCAAGCGGGTCATGGTCCGAGAAAAGAGCGTTGGCGAGAGCAGTAGCGATGGCAAGGATGGCTCGTGGGTATAATACTGGTATACAAAAGGTTTCCTTGGCGGAGTCGCTTGCTTGGATGGTTCGGGAAAGGCTCATGATGTCACGCATAATTTTTCTTCATGGGTGTTCTTGTACATGGCTCGACTTGGGCGACAGTCTGGATGCAATGCAGTGCAAGCACAAGTTCTTTTGGTCAGATTTCTTGTCCTTAGGTTCGCGTTGCGTGCGGTCTTGGTAGGTCTCTTTTGCTCGTTAGCTGACGGCGACCAGCAGGGTATCTGATCATGAGCTGGCAAACATGGATGCTGCGAATCTTGCAGAGAGATATTCAAATCTTTGTTGCTGCCAGCTCATACCAGTGAAGAAGGCTATGCATCGACCTCGGTACCCGCGAAGATATGAGCGGTGAGCTCACGGGATAGCTGCACGACATCGGCAGATCCCGCCAAAGCGCCCACATCACTGCTCCAGATCTTCGACCCTCGAAAGACGCGGCAAAATAGAAGATGCAACGCGCCCATATCTATGCAAACCGCGGAATTGCACTTGTTTGAGAAGAGTATCTGAATGTTTCACGGCCTCAAACACTGACGTCAAACGTGGGTCTCCAAGCCTCAAGTCACACAAGTTTGGTAAAGTGCAGCCAAAAACTCCAACCTCATCTCATCTCATCCAATGCACATTGCACTCTTCACCAACCGTTCACCAACTCCATCTGCATTCCGTCAAACTGAATTCGGTATCGGATACCTCCTCGAAGCCGAGAACTGCTGAATATTTTGCTACTCCAGACAACGAAGACCGCGCGGCTCAGCCTGAAGCAATGAAGCGACCTGGAGGTTTGCTGTCTGGTTAATGGCTTTCAACAAACGACGGTCTGAGAGACTTGGGATGAGCTTCTCTTGCATGCTCCAGCTGCAGTCGCAGGAGACCTTGGGCAGCTGGTGAGCTCTTGATACAAGAGTTCGGCAGGTGCAACACCGCCACTCCTGCCGCTTCTGGTCCTTTGATCTATGGAAGGTGCGGCACGCAACTAGATAGAGCGCGTAGGGAGGCCCAACTCTCGAAACTTTCCTGGATACTGCAGAATCTCGACATGCAAGAGAAGCTACCACTCATCCTGACATGCAGCGTTCGGAAGCCAGTCCTACAGTAACGTTATTCCTCGCTGAACACAGGAGCCGACTTCCGATATCAACATCAACATCAACCTCAATTCGGAGGCGAGTGTCTGTCGGAACACCGTTCAGTAATTCTACACAGCAAGCACGTTTGCCTAGTAGGAGGCAAGGCAATTTGGTAACTTCCCGTTCCAGAACGTCTTTGGCCTTGAAATGTGTGACCAGACCTCGATTCACACAAGCTGGGAAAAACCACAGTGTCCGGTCTCACCTCACTTTTTTCAGGCAACAATAACTGAAACTCCTTTCGATCCAAATCAAGCTCCCAGGAAACCACCCGGACAACATCACGTCAAATCAATGACGACCTTCTTCTTTTCTCCCTTCCCTTTACCTCTCACCGGGCAAACCAGCTTCACGGCCTTATTCAACTCCTGCCAAAACCTGCCCGACAAATTCCCTTCCACGGACCACTCTTCACCATCTTCCGATTCAAGTTCCCCTTTACGCCACAGCTTCTCAAAACTTCCCCTCGCCAATTTGGACAAGATCTCCGCGTTTGTGCACTGGCACTGGCTCACAATGTACCGGACTTCTTCGACAGTCGCTTCGTTCTCCTCGAATTCGCGATCGTTGTAGACGAGAGGGATTTTTGGGGAAACGTACTCAGGGAAGGTGGCGATAGGATCGATGCAAGGTCGACCGGCAGTGCAGTGAAGGTGATCGTTGAGGAAGAGGATTTTGGTCGAGGATGGGGTTTCGGATTTGGTGCGCGGTGATGAGGAGGACGCGTGGCGGGCGCGTTTGCTCTGATGGGCATCAGACCCGGAAGCGGGTTGCTCTTGCTGCTTGAAGGATATCACATCTTCTGGGGCATGATTAGGTGCTGCGCGCTTCTTGCCACCATTCCTCTGTTCGATCTCTGGCTTTTTACCTGGTCCGTCATCTGGCATATCAACCGACTGCGCATCTGGCTTTTCGGCCAATCTGAGATCTGGCGTCCGGCTTGATCTACCCCTTGAGCTCACATCTGGCCTTGTGGCTGACCTTTCATCTGGCTTTCCATACACTGGGAGCACCGGCTCTTCCCTTTGCTTACCAAGCTTTTGGACCTCCACAGTCGATTGCGGTGGAGTATGGAAGACTGACGAGGGAGCTTTCGCCGAATCAGTCTGAGAGACTCTGCTATCTGCCGGTGACGCGCGCAACGTGGATGATGATCGCGGTGCTGGCGTAGAGCGAATGGGCAAGTTCATCGTACGCTTTGTGCTCGTCATCTTGGAGGCACCAGATTGAGGTATCGCAGGATTGTGAATCTGACGCTGGATTCCTGGCTCACATCGCTCCTGGTCGGCTCGTTCAGACATCGGATTCCCTAGCACTTGCTCCGCCGCTCGCTCCGAGGTCGCCTGAGATTGAGTCGGTGGCGTTGAGTACGCTGCCGTGGCATAAGAAGCTGCGGTCTGCTGTGACAGTGTAGGAGATCGCGTCGGCATTGTGGGATGCTCACCGACTACACAACCTCCCGCCGCCAGCTGCAAGAGTTTCGGAGGTCGTGGCGTCGATGCATACAGCTCTGCTGTTGGAGTGCGTGTATACGGCTTTTGAAAGCAGTGCGCATTCGACAGGTCGTCATCGCCATGATTGCTCGTGGTATTCGCAGCTGGGTCAGGAAGGTCCTCGTCATAACTACTTGCGACGTCCGAAGCTGGTTCAAAGAAGTGTTCGAAGGGGTCCTCCGCCAGCATGCTGCCTGTCACTCCACTATCGATCTGTTCACCCACCTGTCCTCCAGCAGTAATTCCGGTCATTGCATTCCATGGGCTAGCGGACATACCAAAATCACGGTGGCCCACTGGAGATGTTGGAATGTCTTCGCGTTGGACCGGCTGCTGCTCAGCTCCGTCGTGGTATGTTCGGTCTAGCGCGATCAGTCTGGTAATTCCTGCGCGACACCGGACGGAACTTACGGGAGTTGTGAGACTCGCAACTCGTCTCGCATCCGCCGCGTACAACACACCCGACGCAGACACCTTCTGCCACTCCTTCGAAATAAACACAATACGGAAATGCAGAATTCCCTCTCGCGCACATCGAGCACGGCTTCTCTCGTACTTTTCCGACACAGTATGTTAGCAGCGCCTTGAATGTCCCTGGACGACCAATTTCGATCTCTTTGCCAGAGTCTAGAAAACGTTGACTGAATACGAGTGGCCTCCGAATCGGTCTGTTGAGCAGTCTAACGGCCGATGGACTCAGCTTGCTTCTTCGCAGGCAGTATTCCAGCAGAGGTTTCGTGTGATCAATATTCTTGGGTGCAAAGTACTCTTCGTCCTCGTGAATGAAGAAATCGGTGTGCTCCGGCACCACATATTTGATTGTCGACGAAGCGAGGTCATTATCTTTGTGACCAAGCCAGAATTGTGGCTCATTTGCGTCAATGTCCTCTGGATTACGCTCGTGCCATTCTGCGATGCTCGCTATGGCATGACCGAGTCGCCATACTGGCCTCTCACTGTCCTTCCAGACAACCTCACATGTGAAGAAGTCTACCGGACGTACCTCCAGGACACCTTCCCACTTGCCGTTATCTATCTCCACCGTCCATTGGCCTTCTTCGTTCAATTCGGTCTGGAACCTTGGCAGCCTCATAGGCTTCCACCTGACCTTGTACCACACGACACCATTCTCCACTCTCTTGGCTAGTACTCTTTGGACATCGAAATCACGCTCGACGGAATTGTTGACGCTGCCACGCCCAACACCATCCAGGCTGAGCATATCCACATCGTCTTCTCCAACGAGTGCTTCTGATTCATCGTCGGGCACACTCGAGAGCGCAGTCGACGCAGTTGACGCTGACCGGGACGACAGCTGAGAGGACCAAGAGACAGTCGGAGATCTGGTGTCAGAGCGGTCGGTCATAGAGGGCTCACGTGCTTGCAGTCGAGCTGAAGCTCTACGACCTATTGTTGATGCCGGTATACTGTCATCCCGCTCGATTGTTTCCGCGAGATACCTTTCATCGATACTGTTCATGATGTGGGCTCGCTGCGAAGGATGCTCTCGGTTCCTGTCAGCTACGTTTCCTTCATCCGAAGGAACAGGACCTACGCTGTCGAGCTGGCATTGGACCAAAGTGAGCTCGTCCTGGACTTGGTGCTTGCGATTTCTGTTTCTGTGCGCGGGTGGCAGGCGAATATCTTCTGAGATCTCGGTTCTCTATGCGGTCTTGAATCGCCGCTCGCCTCCAGATAACGTGCGACATCAAGCATAATCCAGCTCACACCAGTCGTATCTTTGGACAAGCAGAATACACATTACAGCAACAATCACGACGTACTGTACGAACGCGAACGCGGAAAGTCGCACGTTCGACGCGTCTTCCTGAGCCAACACATATCCATGCTTCGCAGAAGTGCTGGAACCCAGCCAATGTTAAGCAATGGGTTCGAAATCCGAAATGTCTAAGGAGATTAAGAGATCTCAACTAGGGAGATTGACTTGAATCAATCCTCATCAATTCTGAATGAATGTACCTCTCGTGAGATATTACCACCTCTCGCGAGACACTGCCACCTCTCGCGAGACACTGCCACCTCTCGCGAGACACTGCCACCTCTCGACGGACACTGCCGCCTCTCTCGCGCGCGCCTTACGACGCTTCGCGCTCGTTCGTTGCCTAAGAAACATGATGCAATCTATTGAAGAGGCCTATGCCTTACGGGCTCGGGTATCGTACGTCGTCGCCAGTAACCACTTCGCTCGCAAGCTCGCCTCACTTGTTCAAACTACATTCAAGAGTGTCGCTAAAACGCCTTGAAAGTGCCTTCAAAGTGTGGGGTAGTCACTCTCCCTGGCTGGAATCAGTCACTCTCCTTAGTCATTTCGAGCAATGGGCTGGAATTCAGAGTGGCAATGGGTTGCAGTGAGGTTTAAGCTCAAACCCTCGTCTTACAGACTCCGCATCCAAACAGCAGATCCCAGCAGCATATCACGACCTGTAACAGCTGTTAAAGGTGCTAGTCGGGGACTTTCACATGCGTCGTCTGCATTGCCTGCGGAGCCATTGGCCTTAACGATCGTGCGCTCGTTGATGCCGCTTCGGCAGTGCTGCAGCACAAATGCAAAAGACACACTGGCACAGAGTCGGTTCCGTGGAACATGGATGCATGGTTTGGAGGAGATGAAATCGTCTAGGTCCAGTCCCATACTTGCTTGCGCACAAGCACTGTGAAGCTAGACGCCAATTGTGGGTGGGAAACCATGAAAGAGGTCGGGATGGATACAGTGCGCACCTTGTCAAACAGTAAATCTGGCGACCATCAGGCTGGAATCGGAGCACACGCAGTGAAATCCAGATTTCGAAACTGCAGCACGTCTGTGGATGCTATGACTTCGCGATGGCCAAGAAAGCGAAGCAGCACGACTCAGATGGGGACGACGACGTCTACCTCGAGGTCAAGCAGGAGGTGTTCGGGACCGCGAATCGACAGAAGAATCTCGCTCCTCAGGAGACACGCGAGACACCAGCGCCGAAGACATCCACTCCGAAACGATATTCAGAAACGGAGGCTACTCCATCCACCGCCAAATTCTCGAAGGAGACCAAAGCAGCCTTGAAGATTGTTCGCAAGCATGCACCATCCACACCACTATTCAAGACTGCCGTCAGCATGATCACCGAACATGTCCTGGCGAACAAGATGGATCAGCCAACATCGAGCCTGAGAAGGAACACTTTTGGGTTCATTGAAGAGGAGCTGTCACGAAAAAGCACGCCCGACGGAAAGACCAGTCTGGTGATTGAGCATGTTCGAGCCGAGGTGGGCTTCGTACTGGCACGGAATCTGGCTAATGTCATTGAAAATAAGAGTGATCTTGACAGAGCTCTTTCTACCGTTCGATCAGCAGCCGAGGAAAGGATCCCAGGGATCGCAAAAGTCTCAATCGCCGGCGACAGCGGAAAGGATGGGAAAGCGGGAAAACGGAAACGGGCGATCTCTGAAGTCGAGGCGAGAAAGACTCGGCCGAAAGTTTTGAAGGTTGATGAGAGCTCGAGCGCGGAGGACGACGCACAGAACAACAGGGCGGAAAGAGACTTCGACCTGGACAGGTTCATGACATATTGCAAGAAGGAAAAGGCGGCAGTCTACGCGAAGCGGCATTTCATGAACAGCGAAAGACTCTTCGATTTCCACGTGAAGCAACTGTGGTCCACGACTGGATACGAAACAACCAAGATGTCAAGTCCGACATGGTCGGCCCTTTCCGCACAGCAGAGGGGAGAATGGCAATCACTCCTCGCAGCACTTCATCAAGGCTCCAAGGAGCCTGTGGGAGACCAAGGCAAGACGCTTCTGGAGAGACAACAGGCCAAGTCGCTCTCAAATACATCTGCTAAAATCGCCGACAGTTCGTCTTCGTCATCTTCCAGCGACGATAGTGGAAGTGATGAGGACACCGCCTCCAATGTCAGCACAGCACGAGATAGCGCGAACACTTCTTCGGCTTCACAGACCACGTACACGACCGATGGCAACGCCAGGCCAGAATTCAAACGCGTTGATAAACGCTCATGGAGTGATGGGGAGAACAGAATCCTGCTCAAGGGACTTCGTTGTGGCTGGACTAACGAGAAGATTCAATCAGAGCTCCCGCCAACTTCTCGGCGCACCTTGGGAGCGATCTCGTGTGCCAAAAGCGCCATGAAGAAGAAGTACTTGAATGGACTGCCAGCAGGCCAGGCTGACCTCCCGCTCTCTGTGTCTCCTGCCTCGTCAAATAGGAGCCCGCAACCAGTTTCTCGTACCGCAGCTGCGCCGCGAGACACAGCCGACGGTCAGACGAAGACCATTCCAGTCTCTGTTGTCGCTCCTCGGCCAGTTGACGTGCCACCTGACGCACCAATCGGACCACGCACGTCGCCTAAGCCGACCTTTGTCGGCTGGAGAAGTCGACCAATAGGTCCTGCGACTCATGGCATTGAATACCTCCTGCTACCGATCGATACACCAGAGTGCCCTGTCATAAATGCAAGACCAGAGGATGTAACAGAGGCATGCTCGCAGGCCTTCGGCGGCTATTCATCGTTCCAAAGCGCACACAAGATCGAGGATGCGCTTTGGGTAGCTACATTTAAACGAAGCGGAAGTCTGCCATTCCCGAAGCGACGCTATCTGGAAACTCTCATCGAGTTCCGCGGATATCGTTTCACACCCCGGCATCTTTCGTTCAATCCACCCAAGACCTTCGTGGCAGATATCTCCAATGAGCCCGCCATGGGAACCTCAGTGCTTGTCAATGCGATAAAGGGAGCTTTTCGCACGGAAGCATTTCTCCCGCAGCTGGCGTTGCAAATCATCTCTAGACCTGGAGAGCAGCAGTCAACAAAAGTCGTGGCGCAATTCTTCACCAATCCTGGTCTTGTTCTATTCTATATTCCGGTCCAGGTTGGCTCGTCTCGGCGCTGGATTCATGTTCGTTTCCAGACCCTGGACATCAAGTTGCCGTGTTCGTTATGCCGCTCGCTACACGAGGACGGGTGGTGCAACATGGCCACCCCTTGCAATACTCAAGTAGCTGAGTGATCGCATTCTTTTGTGTCTGGCAACTGTTTTATCGAGTGCCATGTAGAGACAAAAACCAGTCTTGTGCTCCGAAGAAACACTATTCTGTCCTTTCTTGATTCATTCAGATTACAGTGTATGCTCGCAGTTCCCGTCCTCTGATCGCTTGAGCCGCCAGAATGCTAGTACTCTGCATACGTAGCATCATATCGCGGCTGGTACTGCGACGATGACCGCAGACCGAGGGCAAAAAGCCTGCGTTAGACCTACTCGCGTGGTACCGACCAAGTACCTAGACATGTTAATAGTCAGTCGAGCTCGGCAGCTGAACATGCGAAACACGATGGCTGGACCTGGAATGGAGCTTTGGGTCACGATACCAATGCTATTGTCGTTCTATGTAATGAAGCCGGCTGATGCAAATTCAATGCCAAATAAACAATATGTGGAGATCCTTTTCTAAGGCTGCCTCCAGAACAAACTCCTCCAGCTCCAACTCGAAGCAGGCTTTGCCACCACCTCCTCCTTGAACACCGTAGCTGGAGCCACAGTCGCCTCACCAGTGACAGTCGCAGTCACAGGCACAGCCCCAGCTCCAGCCACAACCTCTCTCGCCGAAGTAATTGGAGGCAAAGGTATCGAAGCCCTAGCCTTCTCGGCAATCCGTCTCCCCAGATCACCACTATCTCTTGCCCGCTCCGCCGGCCAGAACGTCCACATCGCCAGCCCAGTCGCGGCACCCACAGACAACAGTATCAAAACCCAGCCGACCTCATCTCCTCCCTCATCCTCTGCCTCTCTTTCTTCAAGGTCGCAACATGCTCAGCCAACAAACGAGAAGCCCTCACCTCTCTTTTCCTTGCCCGCTCCACCAATCTCGCCATTCGACTCCTCTGCCTTCTCGTATCAGCCAGCAACGCTCTCCCCACAGCAAGTGCCCTTGAATCCCAAGCCGGCCCAACACTCTCTCGTCTAAAAGCCGTCGTTGTCGCGGGCCCTGCTGTCTTCGCCTCCGCACGCGTCGGAGGAGCATTCTGCAGCAACCTCTCAATAGGCACGGGATACGGATCAATCTCGCTCGTCTTGATCAGTTTCAAATTCGGGCTATGTTCGAATCGTTGAAGCTTCGAGATCTTGTTGAAGTGTTGTGTCTCTCGTGAGTTGGACAGAGCACCGAGCTGGAATAGGATGCTGGCTCGGGAGCTGGAGGTCGTGGAGAAGGCTCGAGTGGCATTTTGACGAGATGAAGCGATCGTGGAGCTAAGCAATGAGGCTGCCATGGTTGCTGCTGAGTCTGTCAAGATCACAAAGACGAGCAAGAGACAGAGGAGAGGGAAGGTGTATGCAAGGCACGTCGTGGAGCACGACCTTATCGCGAGAGACGCGGGGTAGACTTGCGGCGTGATCATCATCGTCGGCCGGAATAACATATTTCCTGGCGGCATATGCATAAGTTGTGTGACCAGTAACCACTTACCGTCAATGGCACGGATGGCAAGCCCGTGCGCTTGCTACAGTGAGAGCTGGTGTAAGGCTTTCGAAGCTCGGTGGCACATGTCTGGACATTCGAGCATAGCCGCATCTGCTGCCTTGGTCCATCGGAGGCAGACGAGCCGAAAACTCGAACATGCCGGAATCTTGACCAGGCATCCAGACAGCCTTCCTCGCAACGGGGCTCAGTGGCACCAGTCATGATCTTCAACTTGCTTCAGGTCCCAGCAAGTCTTTGGGTTTGGTCCTTTTGATGGCTTCATGTGAGGCTATCCGGATATTCATTCAAGCAGGAGGTTTATCTCTGTGGTGTTCGGCAATGGATGAACACATTTCTTGTGTCCCGAATAGAGACTGATGGCAGTCATTTGGTTTATTCGAATGAGTATTGGACAGGAAAGTCGTTGTCTGAGGAAAGCAGAAAGTGAAGTCTGATGGCAAAACTTCGCACAAAATGCATTGACCTTTGCCAAGCATTCGCGAAGTCTGTCCGCCAGCTGCTCTCTTCTTCTCCATTACAGCCACGGCAAAATCCATCACTTCCATCTTTCTTTCATCGCTGGACGCGTCAGAAAGAGAGGCCCTTCAACACGGTTCGTTGATCGCCAAACACCGACGCATACTGCCGGAAGAGTCTCAGGCCCAACGCTACAGCACAAGAAGATCTCCCAGCAAGCACAATCGCCCATGGTTACAGTGCTCTTCTCAATCCCATCCCTTTTCAATCATAATCTCATATCTCATAAATATATCCAATCTTAGTCATACAAGAACCGCTCACAATCTCAGCCGCCCACCTCCCAGCCAGAACTCCAACCCAAATGACCCATTCACCATCTTCTTTAAGTTCATTTCCACCCAAACGGCACCAACCGATGCCCAAACAACTTCTTCACCTTATCCCGATTCTTCTTCTCTTGATCGTTATCCCACACACTCCCGCTCAGTCTTCTCTGGCTGCTCGCAGAACTTCCTGGTCGACTTTCACTTCCACTTCTAGAGCGCGAGGTACCTGGGGTCGGAGGACGAAGGAGCTTGTCTTTCTCTGCATCTTCGCGCAGGACGGCGTCCACGACTTCTCGGATGTTGCCCACGCTCTCTTGGCGAGAGTGGGAGTGGGAGTCTTGGGAGGAGGTGGAGTTCTCTACGCATAGAGGCATGGTCAGCTGAGTCTGGTGATGCTGAGAACAGGTTCGCTCACCTCGTGCAGCCATCTTGTCTACGCGGTCGCCGCTTGTGCTTCTTCTGAGTTTTGGACGTGCGCGTTGATTCGTTCTCCAGTGTTGTGCTTGATCGTCGTATCGCTCACACAGCATGGACTTCAGTCTTTGCGTTGATATGTTCTCACAACCAGTGCTTCAATGTCCACATGAACATTTCCCACAGCAGCGGCCAGAACACTCCTCAACCTTTATACACCTTCCATCCCCTTCGATGTTCTGCAGTCAGCTGACCATAAGGTGACCCATGCACAGATCTCCGCATCCGTCCGTAAACCGGGGCCCTCCGTATCTACGACATTCTATTGCTGCGCCGCATCGCACGACGCAGGCCAAGCTTCACACGACAGGGCAGTGTCAGCATGAATGGGCTATGCTGCCTGGCAAGACGACGAGGTTGATGATGCAAATGCGGTACTTTCTCAATATGTCCCTCAGTTACTAAAGGCAAAATGACGCTGCTGTACGAGGGCTATGTGTGCTCAGTGACATTCACATCACATCCGAGGTACTTCCAATGTGTGCTCAGCCCACGGATCTTGTGCGTAGAATGCTGTCATCAAGAGAAGTTCTTCTCACCACTGGCTCGCCAAGGACTTCATATGGGCTGGGAAATCGACCGATCTGGCGACTGTGCGGAACGCCGAAGAAAAGGCAACCCATTCTCCATCCACTCATGTCCAAAATCGCGCGAGAACAACCGCATTCTGGCGCGCACAGATTAAGCCGCCTAGAGCTTCGACGCCTTCCAATTCGGCTTCCTCTTCTCCCTAAAAGCAGCCAGTCCCTCTCCACAATTCTCTCCCGCAATCAACTTATCATAAAGCTGTTCATGCGTGATCTGGAACGCCCTCTCCACACTCCCCGTCTCCCAAGCCTCCCTCAGACCCGCCCTAGTAACCACAGTACCGTCCGGCGAGATGGAAGCAATTTGCTTCGCCTTCTCCAGCGTCTCCTCAAGGACAGACTCTGGAGTCTTCGAGATACCCGCAATCAATCCTCTCTGCAGCGCTTCCTGCGCTGAGACTCTCCGACAAGTCAAAGCAATGTCCGTAGCCGCTTGCATGCCCACTGCTCGGACCAGTCGTGGCAAACCTCCACCATACGCATACACACCAACTTGAGCTTCCGGAAGTCCGAATTGTGCTTTTGGCGAAGCAATCGCAATATCTCTGCAGCACAATCAGTCTCACAACTCGGTACCTCAAAATTGTATTCGGTTGCCTACGCATTAAGCACAATCTCAAACCCTCCACCAAGCGCAAACCCATTCACCGCCGCCAAGATCGGCTTCTTACCTCTCCGTCTGCTACATCCACCAAATCCCGCTCTCGGATGCTCATGAAGGTACGGCTCCGATTTCTTCAAATCATCCGTCGTGAGCTTGGCATTTCTCGCCTCTTCAATCTCAATCAAATCAGATCCGCAGCAGAAAGCTTTGCTTCCAGACCCGGTGACGACGGCAACTCTGAGATTATCTTGCTCGTCGAACCACTCGAAGAGCTGTTGAAGTTGCCAATTCATGGTATGTGTGACCGAGTTCATTTGCTTGGGCCTGTTCAATGTGACTAGTAGGATTTGTGGCGTGGGGTAAGAGACGAGCACGCCGTCCACATGTGGCGACTTGAGAGCCGGTGGTGTCATCTTGGAGCCTGTGTTGGTGCTCTTCAGTATCTCTGACAGCGATGAGTTGTGCTTTGGAAAGGTGAAGTTGAACGTAGCCGAGGTGCGTCGAGCGAGCGGGATTTCTGCTCCACTGCAACGACTAGCCGCATCGGGTAAGAAATTGTACACAATGAGAGTGGTCGAGATCATCGTGATGATCGACGACCTAATGTACAAATACTCGATGATCATAGTCATCATTTGGCTCAATGCTCCGAGTTCTGACTGTTGCTGTGCATGCCATCGTGTTTCCGCATTGGAACTCAAGACGTATCGACCCAACCCATATACACACCACAAAATTCGTCGAATTCACACTCAGAGAACTCGAACGTCAGCTGTGCTCGGAACGCCCAAGATCAGCTGCTACTGAACATTCGGCTCAGGTCGAAATGGATAGACTGTGACCGCTGCCATGTCATGATCAAGCTGCCCTTGCTCGCTTAATAGCAGGTGCACAAGTACCCAGCATGGCGATAGCACTGAACACCATGCAACTGCCGGTGAACAACACAACAGTGCCAAACCTGCCAACGCCATATCGCCCCGTACTGATCGTGTTCCGCAGCAGAGCACCACCAATTGGACCAGCAAGAACATTGCCAACTCCCTTCCCAAAATTCAGCAAACCGAATGCAGCGAAAGCAGCATTAGGGTCACTCGAAACAGAAGTGCCCATTCGCGCCCACATGGCAGTATATCCAGCTCCGAAGAAGCCGTAGATCAAGGCGAAGACAGAGAGCACGCCAAAAGTCTTCGCCAATCCCCATGACACGTAAGCAGCAATCCCAGCTGCCAAAGCAGAAGACGTGACGAGCAGACTCAACGGTATGCGGCTCTTGTCGGACAAATAGCCAAAGCAGAATTGCCCTAGCACCTGAGCGACGCTCATGATGGTCAAGAGCAGTGCACCTTGTGATGATGGAAGACCGGCAGACGTGGCGTACAATGGCAGGTAGATGGAAGGAAAGAAGTATCCCAGTCCCATTGCCAAATTCGAGACGCTGTAGACCCAGAAAAGTGGATTTTTCAAGAACGTCCAGTCCGTTCTGACTGGCGCCGTATTCTCTGCTGAAGTCTGCGGGACGCGACCTTTCAGCATGGGAATCAATGGACCAGTCAACACGAACAAGCCAACGGCAATAATGCGTAGCGTAGTCTGATACCCATACCGATGAAGCATAGCTTGAAGAGCAATGGGCAAAGCAGCTCCAGACACACCAGAAGCACTGCAAAGGATGCCATATGCGAGACCTCTGCGTGCGATCCAGAACTCATTGACCATGCTGAGGATTGGATAGTAGAACACAATGAACCCAAAGCCGTATACCACACCTTGAGTCAGAATCAACGTCCCCAAATTGCGAGCGAACGAACCAGCGACAAGCCCCAACAACGCTATCGTCCAGCCAAATCAGATCATATGCCGCCTACACCTGGAGTAGCGCTGAATAATTGGGATGACTATTGGTGCGGCCATGTACGACAAGCCAGATGCCACGGTTCCGATGACGGAAATGTATGGTGAATCCTGAAATTCAGGAAGCTGGGAGTAATATTCTTGGAAGACGCCGAACGACAACGGGAATCCCCACAACAGTGCCTCGAAGACGAAGGCTGCTGCTAGGAGTCGCCATGCTGCTTTTCCGCGATCGTGTGGAGGGAGTGACTGGGCGTTCGCTTGGGCTTCGCCATCTTGGTCTGGGACTTGAGATGATTGACCCTGTAACTCGATCGCTGCGCTTTCAGGAGTATCTTGAGACATCTTTGTGATATTGCCATATTCCTAGCTTGCGTTCACAGATATATCAGATCGGCCTGTGCAGGATTTGCCTAACCGAGGCCTGGATTTTGTGCCGGTGGTGGGCACCGAGGAAGCTCCCAGCATCTATGCATTGGCAGTGAGAACTTCGAAGGCGTCTCGTTTGACTGTTGGTGTTGATTCATAGGTAGTTTCCTTACCACTGGCAGATTGAGGAGGGAACAAAGAGTTCACGTTCTGCCGAAATGGTTGGAGAAGCCGCAATCGCCAAGGCCAGCCACGACTTCCTGCAATTCTCTTCTTTAAAACGAACCACTTCACCAGCTACTCAAAATCTTGATAAGTGACGAACTTGCACATCACAAGAAGATCGAGAGCACCAATGTATACAAATGTCGCTCGCGGGGTGGGCGGGGCAAACGCGCTCGTTACGCAGATCTTGCTCCAAAACAGTACCAGAGGGGAACGTGTCCATCTGTCAGCCATGGATTTCTCAAGATACTTCACTCACTCCATCACTTTAAACCTCGCTGTCTTCTCCAAGACTATTTCCACCCGCTCCCCATGCCGCCACTCCTCCCTCTTCTGCTGCGAATTTCCCGCGAAGATTTCAGCCTTCGTACCCCATTTCCACGAACCCACGCTCGCCATCTTCGTCCCCAACCCAATCTCGTACGTATGCCCGACTTCAAACCCATCAACATCACTCTCAGGGTACCAGCTATTGCTTCCATCATTCTTACTCGAAAGATGAGGACACGCTCCAGACATTTCCTCCAACTTCCTCAACTCCTCAGCATTCTCCTTAAGCTTCCTCATAATTTCCTCATCGAGAGGCACCTTATCCGCAAAACTTTTCCCGTTAAACTTATGCAGCACACTGTATGATGTTCCGCCTGTTCTTGGCGGGATCTCAATCACGTACTTCGAGTCGGCACTGATAATCGCAGGTGGTATAGAAAAGACATCAATCACAATTCTTGGAGCAAACTCCCCAGTTTCGCAGTCTTTGAATGTGAGGCCTTCATAATCCACTGCCAAGTGGCCGGAATCGAGAACGGTCCTCCAGCTATCAACGCTAATCGGTCGGGAACTGTCAACTCTTGCTTCCAGCGTGATGGTGAATTCCGAGGGATTCGACTTCGACAAGACGGAAGGTATCGTCTTCGCAGATATCGAGATGCGAGGCATGATGGCAGACGACGATTTACCCGAAAGACAGTCTCCGAGAAGTTTGCGCAGCAGTTATGTGATCTTCGCCATTTGGTTGCCTGATCAAGCTGTGCCGCATCCTGCCAGCACAGCCGCCACATTTCTTGGCAGTGCTCTCTCGCTTGACTTCACGCATGCTCCAGACGTACACGACAAGGGGACAGTGTTCCTTAGCTTGACAGACACGGAGGTCCTTCCTCACTCCATGAACGATATGCTTCACGGCTCGAGCTGATTGCGGTGTCTCGTAGACCAGCAACACGTGGCATCGAGTTCACACTATGCCTCTGCGGCACGGGCGTTTAACAGCGCATGAGCATAGCTTTTCATTGAGTTGTCCCCCGCGCCCCCAGGTTTATTTCGGGGCATGTGGAACGCAGCAATGTTGGCCTCCAAATTCACTTGACAGGTGGCGGACAGGCCATCATCCTTCGCCATATCATACTGAGGCCAGTGGGACGACATGCAAGGAAAAGCTCTATTAGGTGCCGCCGATGCAGCTTGACATCTTGCGAAGGCGCCCACTTCCCGCAGATAGCCATGGCCGTCAAACGACAATGAGGCACAGGACACATACTTCACTCTCGTTCTTCGTGAGTGGGTGGAACCAGCCGCCCCCAACAAATGTAGCTATAACTGTCTACTCTACACATGTACCAACACGCACCTTGAGCGCCACTTTTATGATGGCAGCTGCTCAGCCTCGACGGCACAGACTCCATCCTTGCTATCATGAGCTATTCTCACAACGAGCTCAGCACCACGAATCATTAAGCGCGTGTTCAGAAATATCGCAATCTCTCTGCTGTTGGGATTTCTCAGAAGTATGGACTTTCGAGCTATAAAGATCAGGAACCAGTCAGGTTTAGGACGATATCACAAGGTCTACACAACATCCATACGATATCATTCGAAGGATCAGAACACTCCCCATCAACAATCAATCAGAAAAGATGCATTTCTCTCTTGCCACCCCAGTGGTCTTTTTCCTGGGTTTCGTCAACGCCGCTCCCACACAGAACCTAGGTTCAGGCACAGTGCGAGCTATCCTCTCGGATGGTACTGTGAAGCAGAGACATTCCACATGGAGCGAAGAACACCTCGCGTTGATCGAAGAGCATTACGCAAACATCACTCAGCGAGACATACAGAAACGTGCCGAGAGTTTCTACTTGAACTTCGACCAGAACCTCGATACTGATATTCGACACAAGTCACAGCTCCAACAAGCCTGGAGAGATGGCATCCACGTGACATCGATCGTATACAATACTTGGGAAGACGTCGTCCAAGGCAGCATCTTACCCAAGTATTTCTCCCCCGATGATGCTGACAAAGTCAAGGGAGCTTACCTCAGTAAGTACTACAATAAAACCTCCGTACTACGATCTCGAGACTGATATCTTGATCCAGACATGTGGGAACACGACGATGAAAAGGGTTCAGTCAGATTGGGCCTGGTGATATGGGACAATGACGACTTCGACAAATCGTGCACGCCACCTGGAACCGAAAAACCCGGTCAGCTCGTCACGCTCGCGTATACTAGTCGAAGACAGCTCGACCTCGGAGGAGGACCAACACAAGTCGCAGTAATGCACATGTGCGAACAAGGGTACGATGTGCCTCCTATTTCAGAAGTAGGCTGCGCCTCGCTCGGAAGCACCGTGAGCACCAAGATGGATCTGATGGCGGGCCTTTTGATACACGAGTACATGTGAGTCGACACCACCACCAGTTCGACCAACACGACACACAAATACCATGTGATTCCAGCTAATCGCTACTTCAGGCACTTCGACCTCATCGGCGAACGAGCAATAGGAACCCGCGTCACCGACGAAAAAATCGGAGAAGATTTCGCCTATGGGCCCACTCTAGTCCGTCAATTACCACGCGCGAAACAGCTCACGAACGCAGACAATTACAGATGGCTCGCACTGGAACAGTTTTGGCATATTCAATGCGTGAAAGATTTCTCGCCTGCGCGTGATGAGCGAGATACGGAGGCGCCGCAGTGTCTTCCAGGTCGGTGCGCACAGCAATGATTCAAATGTCGCCACTGGTGAGGGTTGGTGGGAGACGGGCACCAATGCTATATCACCGGTGAGGCTGGCAAGTGGAGATGAAGCTGCTGGCAACCTGGTCAATTGACAGTTCGTTTCGACAATGGAAGATCACTGCATAGAATTCGCTTCCTAGACATGCAATTTGAAATTGAGCGTTCAACTCCTCGGCTACGTTGCGCAGGAACAGTCCAGCGGAAGGAGTTACAATTATTATATGCTCTGACTTGGAGGATACATCGGATAGTTCCTACGATCGATGCTGCAGCAGTAGCCTGGAGTTCATTGTGACTTCGCGTTGCTATGCTAACATGAACCGCAAGCCCTGGCAGTGCACGAAGATAAGAAGAGAACCTGTCGCCACGCGGCTTGCATTCTATGAGTTTGCCGCCAGGCAGGTAGATGAATGAAAGCTGGTGCACTACCACTTCCTCGCAATATCCCTTCCCCCAACCGAATTGAACAACCAACTAATCCCAATCATCAACGTCCTCCTCCAACTCCTCGGCCAATGGTAAATACTCCCACTCCTCCACGCGATCCAAGCCGAATGCCCCGTCGTCCATTCCTGCTCACCTCCGATCACGCCATCTCGTTGCCCCAGGTACGCCAAATTCGGTTTCTGCTTATACTTGAAAGCCTCCGTCTCCGCTTCAGCATTCGAAGCTTCTTTGTTCAAATTCTTCGCGAGATACTGCGCCTTCTGCACCGCGACTTCGGCCAGGGTGGGAAGAGAATAGCCTTCGATGTCGGCAGCATCGCCAATGGCGTAGACGTCCTTGAGCAACTCGTCATACGATCCAAAGACTCGAAGGTGTCCATCTGTCGAGATACGCTGCAGCCTGCCGCTCTTTTTGACGTCAAGTTGTTTCACAAGCGGACTAACGCCATTGCCCGTGGCCCAGATGAGGAGTCCGTATTTGATCTCTCCCCGCTCTTTTGTCCAGATCGCGCCGGGCTCAACCCTCTCGATATGGCTCCCGGTCTCGATCTTCACGCCACGACTGACCAATTTCTGAGTAGCGTATTCACCCAACCTCTTGTCAAAAGTTCCCAGAAGCGAAGTAGCCACATCATGCACCTCCACACTCAACTTGCCATTGAGGTGCGGATACACGTGTCGGAGGTCATCGTACCACAAGTCGTACAATTCAGCGCATGCTTCCATTCCAATCGCCCCTCCACCCACGACGATAATGCGAAGGATATCACGCTGTTGGGTCTCGGTGAGGCCAGGCGTTGTGGCCGCGTCCACCATTTCCAAGATGCGTTGCTGGATTCTGCGGGCATCTTCCGTGGTTCGAAGGAAGAACGAATGCTCAAGCGCTCCGGGCGTTCCGAATGTCTCGACATCGCAGCCGGGTGCGAGGATCAATTTGTCGTACGTCAAGGTAAAGTCATGCTCGTCGTGCAAATGCTGCTCTGCAATATCCTTGACTGCAGGTCGACAGAGGAGCTCCTTCTTGTCAAAGTCGATGCTCTCCACCGTCGCCTTGTAGTAAGTCAATCCGTGGGTCAGGTTGCGTCGTCGGACAGGCTCTTCGGCAAGCCTTGTAATATCAGTGCTGTGATCTGCGTGTCCCGTGGTGAAGCATACCGAAAGTTGAACATGCCCGCAGCCGCGCTGGCCAAGAGCGGGGTGTACTGAATTGTCCGAGACGGCGAGATAACGTAGACATTGTACTTTGCCAGTGAAAGTGAGTGCGCAAGCGTGAAGCCAGCCCAGCCGGATCCGATGATAGCGACGGTCTTCTTTTCAGCCATTGTTGTGAGGCGGTTGATGATGGTCACTCGGAGAATGAGAGAAAGCTTTCACTGAAATGGCAGCCTTCCCATGTTCGCGAGAAACTCTTGCTTGCGTTGTCCTGTCCAGTAACTTTGACGTCAATGGGAACAAGTGAGGAGCCGGAGTTCAACCGGCGGCATTGCGGATGGATCACGGACTGTCGCGGGGAGGCAGCATGGGCATTGCTCTGGCGAAGGAAGCACAGTGGCACCAGCAGGATCTCGCATGGTAAATGACGAGACGAAAGGATGCGAATTCAAGAGCTCCTCTCTCCAGGTCTCGATCGCCTTGATTTTCGCAAGTCTGGCGTGCCGTTGATTCTGGCAGCGTCTCCGCCCCTGAAGCTCCTTGCTGCCCAGCTGTCCATCCCAGTCATCACAGCTTTGACTTCTGACGCCTGCCACGAGCTCGACGCGGCCGTACCGTGAGCTGATGCCCCCGTGATCAGGCCACAGCAGAACTCTCATCACGTTGCCTGAAGTCGCGCGTATTGTCCCGCCGTATCCCATGCTCATGTCCCATCGTCACGTCTCTTCCTCACGACGCGTTCAATCCCGCTCCGCCAGCTTCTTTTTAGCCACCGCATTCCTCCTCCTCGCCTTATTTCTCCTCGCCTGCTTCGTCTTCCCCTCCGCGTTCACAGCACTCTCCTTCTTCACACTCGCGCCGCCGAACCCCTCTCCTTTCCCCTTAACAGGTTCGCGCGATGTTGCAGGAGCTTCTGCTTTCCGCTGAAGGTCGGAGTGATGACAGTGGGCAACTTTGGTCTTCGGCGCATTGTCATCTTCGTCGATGTGGAGTTGCCAGCTTTCGCGTTCGCTTTAACGAGCTGTTGTTCCTCGAGTCTGCGCTGTTTCGCCAGACTCTTCAGCCGCCGCTGCAGCGCTTTCGATTGAATCGGATCGCCGAGATTTCCGGACGTCGTGAGCGTCGTATCGCGAGTTTGCGGTGCCATGATGGTGTTGCTATGATAAAGGAGCAAAGGTGGACTGAGCTTCGCAGATGACTGCTGGCGGCGGGACTTCGCTGCCAAGAGTTGTGACGTCGGCATGAAGCTCCAAATGCCGACAGTTATCACATGCGACGCGCGAAATTGACGCGCTTTCTACTTTGTATATCTAGGCCTCAAGAGCAGACGAAACAATGAGAGCATGGCTGCTCTACCATGGCTGCACGCTTGATAAAGCAGCAAGGAATTGGAACAGATGGCAAGTATCAAATATTTGTAGACATTGAGTATCTGCGCATTATGCCTCGGCCTCAATCATTATTCAACCAAACCCATATTCTGCTGTCCCAACGCGTGTACTGAACCGCATTTGACATCACGGCCATCGTGCTTTCCAGGAAGCCACCACAAGTGATGGGCCCATTCCGTGCCCATCCCTTGTATCAAATGGCCTTTGCCAGTCCAGTACCGCTTGTCCGACAGATCGAATAGTTCAAAGTGCTCCTTCAACGGTACTGCATGTTGCACAGGTTGCTCATAGGGATCGTCTGCGAATTCAAGCGCGTCTTCGGGCAAAGAAGACTAGGGGAATGATGACGACAGTGATGATAAGTCCCAGGAAGCTGAAGGCGATCGTTGTCGTCCACTTGGTGCACAAATCTCCGCAGCTGCCAAAGTTCGATCGTAGGACGGCGAGATTCTAGTGAAGGACAAGTTAGTACATGCATTCCGGTTCCACTGTGGCGCGGAAGCCGAAGTGAACAAAAGCAGAGGAGATGACTCACAATTCCCGCAGCAATATAGAAAATCGCAGCCAAAGCGTCGAACACAATCACCGCGATCCATGGCACGGCGGTGACGAACGCTCCCACGAGACCGACAAGGCCATCGAGGATTCCCCAAGCTCCAGTGAATGCGGCGAAGTAGGACGAGGAGGGAAGGCGGCCGAATTGACAAGGCAGGTCGTTGAAGTCGCATACTCGGCGGGCGTAATTGATGTCTCGCACGAAGCTGACGCCAACGCCGAGAAGGACGACGGCGAAGAGGAGCTATTCGAGTGTTTGTCAGTGATTTGTGACGCGAGTGCGGGCCCAGACAACGTACCTGGAAAGCTCGCGCTGCGAGAAGGCCGAGAGTGCTCTTCTGCATGGTTTCGGCGTTCCTGTTCTATGCGATCCCAGCGATAGTGATGTGTTAGAGCTCAGAACTGCGTGAGAATGCTGCAAGTTGCAGAGTCGAACAAGAAAGGGATTGTCAAGTAAGGAATGCAGGACGCCTTCTCTTGTACCTGCCTCGTGCCACCTACGATCCTACCTGCCATCGCGCGACAGACGCATTCACCAACGGCACAGCGCAGCGGAAAAAAGTAGAAATGACATCGTGCAACGCGAAGAAGGTGCAGCGCGAACCAAAGGGAGAATGCTCGTGTGGCTTAGCCTGAGACTGGGCGCATGTCGATTGGCTGTGGCTGCCTGTTGCAGGCCGAAAAGAGATGGCATGCGGTTGACCGGTGGCTTTGAGTTTCAAGCTGGCATCCTTCGTCGACGCAAGTGTGCGGTGTGTCGTTGGGCAGGATCTGGTGCGACTGGTGTGTTTGCCTTGGCCGAGGAGCGACAAGACGGGATGCTGGCCATGTGATCAGGTCTCGAGGCTCGCACGCAGACCAAGCAATACTAGCCGGAGCTGGAGCTGGAGCTCTCCGCTGTAAGATGTAATAATGTGAGGTGTCAAGTTTCACGACCGCTAGGTGAATTTCGTCCCTCGCTCGCGCGTTGGTGCCTCAGGCAAATATACAGGTTTTCGTCCAGCCTCTGGGCGGGGACTTAGGGCTTGGGGTCAGGATTACCCGAGATTCCGAGGCTATCGCCAAACATCGTCACCTTTCTGCCTCCAGTACGAATCGCCTCAACGCCAACGACAGAAGGTTTTGGCCCACCCCGAAATTATGGAGGCTTGCCATCTCATCGCGAGGTCGGCGATGTTCGACAACATGCCTCCAGCATCGACCTGAGCCCCGGTTGCATCGACCCTACGCCATCCGGTAATGCGCAGACCAACAGCTTGTACAGAATGCCGCGTCACGAAACGGCGGTGCATCCGCGCCGATGGACAGAAGAAGTGCAATTACTGCACGCGAAAGAATGGCCCATGTTCTCTGGACTGTCGCCGGGATGCTCAAGCCGTTTCGTTACCAGATGTCGCTCCAGACGCTCTGAATGCCGATCCAACTTTGACCGCCATATTCAAGGAATTTGGCGAGGCAGTTATTGAGGACATGGTCAGCTCGTACTTGATCCTGATACACGACCGGCCTCATAGCCTGTTCCACGTCTCCTCACTGTGGACATCAGTCCGGCAGCGAACCATCTCGCCCGCCCTATTGTTGAATCTCTGTGCTCTGGGCTCTCGACTTTCTTCGAAGCCACGTGTACGTGAGATGGCTGTGGCTCTCACGGCACGGGCAAAGCGCGTGCTGCAAGGTCAAATCGAGCACATCTGCATCGAGAACGTCCAGGCGTATATCCTTCTTGCCAACATTTATGCCGCTGAGCTGGAACCCCATTTGGAGACTCTGTACTTTGGGATTGCCAACCGAATGGCTCAGATCCTGGGACTTCACCGGCCGAATCCCTCACTGGGCATCATACAGCGTGAAACCAATTGCCGGATCTGGTGGACCTTGATCATGGCAGACAACTGGTGCTCTGCTGGCCTAGGCATCCCGCGGCAACTGACGCCCACTGAGCCCACCAGCATGGCCTTGCCCTTTGATGAGTTCACATTCCAGCGCCTGGAGCACGGCGAACCTCCTTTGCCAGCGACTGCACTGAAAGACGGGCTCTGGGCCCACATGATTCGTCTCGTTGACCTGCTTGGTCCCATTCATCAATTAAACAGGCTTGTGGGTGGGCATTCGATCGACGCGGATGCTGCAGACAGTAGGGCTGCTCACATTGCTCGCCAACTTGACGACTGGCCTGCAACCTTGCCACCTGTCACCACGGAGACAGACGCCAACTTGGAGTGGCACAGATCTCGAGGTCTCGGAGGGCCATTTGTTTCACTTCATCTGGGTTATCACCACTACTCCACTCTGCTTTACTTCCGGTACCTGGATACAAGTGCTGCGGACACAAACGTTGCGCGCCGCTATGCGGAAAAGTGTCGACGGCATGCCTCATCATACAGCCAACTACTGCGAAAATCGAGACAGACGCAAGGCTGCGAAGTCGTCTTCGCTACGGTCGCACACATGACTGTGGTTTCTTCCTCCGTGCACCTTCATACCCTCCTCTTCGGGCGCGATGATGAGCTCAAGCAGGCACGTGCGGACTTGCTATCCAATTTCGCCGCCTTGATAGATCTGAAAAAGTACTGGCCGTGTCTGGATCACATTGTAAGCGCTGACTACCTTCTACCCTCGATGACCAATTGACTAACATTATGATAGATGGGGCGCCTTCTCCTATTCCAAGAAGCTTGTCTGCAGAGCGAGACCTCAGCGACACATCGTGTCGACCAATGGATGGTAAAATTTCTCACTGAGCATTCGCTGCCTTTGGAACGAAGAATCGAGCCATCTCAGGTCACCCAGATCTCGACGCCTAGCGAGTGGTCAGAGTCATCGCAAGCGCAACACAGTCCTCGTACCCGGGAATGGATGGCGAACCAAGCGTTGTCTACTCTGTGGCATGCCGATTGACCAACATGCGTTCTGACCACTGCTGCTGTACTACTCTGCTGCGCTTTGTGCAGCTTTTCAGTGTCAAACTCATCCAGACTCACATTACGAACAAACAGCTGCGATTGTTCATCGGACCAAGCGACCGAGTATCACTCGGTCTTTGCGACGTGTGAGCACATTTGGGACGAGAGTATCGGCAAGCAGTACAGAGAGCCCCAAGTGCTGGGCGATATGTGAAATGTGCAGCTCATGTCGACAGAATCTGGACCTAGGACAAAGAAGCTTTCCCGGCCCACAATTCCTGCTTGCACGAGATGGTCGCTTGGACTGCCGCGGACGCATATCGAGACTGCTTGAAGAGGCCACTGCATCGGTCTGCTGTGGTCATTGCTTGCTTACATCGCGTAAGCGACATGTGTGCTCGACACGGCCAGGATCGTTCTGCCAACACAAACCACCCGAGCCTGCACTGCGCCGCCTGAGACAGTTCTCTATTCGGCAGCATGGCTGCATCGAGACTCTCTGATCCGTTTCAAAGCGGAATATCGAACATGCTCGCAGGTGAAGAAGTGCCCATCGACGATCAAATCGCCGTATGAGCGTCGCATGGAGACAAAGTTTCCTCAAGTATGTGCAGAACAGATCTGTCAGACTCGGCTGGCCCTGTTACTTGCGTTTTGCAGAGCGAAATTCGCCCTGTCCAAATGCCAATAGTGTATCAGCGCAGCTCCAACCCGCAGTCGTGAAGAGGCTGGTCAACCCAGACTTCACTGCATCCTTTTAGCGCTCAGATGGTATAATAGAGGACGAGGGCAGCAGTATCGGACAATCCAGAAGATTCAACGAACGGAGCTGGCCAACATTGTACACCAGCCAAGCAGATGCACCGCAACCGGCCTCTCCACATGTACTTGTACAGCGCAAATAAGCTCCGACGTATTGCGCCATCCAGCTTGTCGAGCTTCTCATACCCGCCAAGACCAATCACACGCCATGCCGGAGTACGTCCGTCGACTTCATGTCTCTCATCCCGCCAATCCTGCCGTGTAGAAAGGTGTCGCAATGGTGGATGCGAAGCACGTTGATGATCAATAATCGTCGGAACGGCACAACATTCCCACTTTCGAACCTCTTTTCAGCCGGAAGAGGATGTTCCCTCCAAGCACGTTTTCCGGCATATCGGCTGTGACTTGCTTACTTGCGCAAGTCGAGCAAGCTCAGGCCCGGTCTGTCGCGTGGGAGAGGGTTTGGCAAAGATGTGCTGCAAGGGACCTGATTTCGGTTGGGATAAGACTCTTATCATCGTCCCATTCGACGAGGACCACGCGTGAAGATCCAGAATGAGTGGCAAGTCCAGAGCTTTCTCCTATAACAGATCAGACTTGTCCGACGCGCGAGATGATGAACTTCAGCCGCTGATCTCCTCTTCTTCTTCCTCGTCAACGACGAACGTCAACATGGCCTCGACCACTCCGGAGAAGGCCAATTATACTGTAGAGGCCAAAACAGACCTCCAAGCGTCCAGCGAGATTTCTTCTCCCACCAGCGATGATTCTCAGTCGCCGAATTCTTCCTCCACAAAACCCAAAGTCCCTTGGTACGCCTACATCTGGGACTACGAACCCAACCGCAGCAAAGAAGAAAGCGCCTTCCTCCATCGCCTCGACACCAGCGTCCTCATCATCCTCTCCCTCGGCTACTTCATCAAAAACCTCGACCAGACCAACATCGCCAACGCCTACGTCAGCGGCATGAAAGAGGACCTCCGCATGAACCAAAACCAAATCAATTACGTCGACGTGGCGTGGACAACAGGCTACGTGGTCGGACAAATACCCTCACAAATCATTCTCACCAAAGTCCGGCCTTCGATATGGATCCCGTCGTGTGAGATGGTCTGGACGATTTTGACATTTTGTTTGGCGGCGGCGAAAACGAGCGAGCATGTGATTGCGATTCGATTTTTCGTGGGGTTGTTTGAGAGTATTTTTTATCCTGCGGCGCATATGATTTTGGGGAGTTGGTATAAGCCTTCGGAGCTTGCGAAACGGGCTTGTATTTTTCATGCGAGTTCGGCGATTGCGAGTATGTTTAGTGGGTATTTGCAGGCGGGGGTGTATAAAGGGTTGAATGGGACGCATGGAATGGCGGGTGAGTCGAATCTGGCAATGGGTTCGAGATGTCAATTTCGCTGACTTGTTGATGCGCACAGGCTGGCAATGGCTGTTCATCATGGATGGAGTCATCAGCGCTCCAATTGCGATTGCCGGACTTTTCCTCATTCCTGATCTTCCGGAGAACAGTCGTGCATTCTATCTGCGTAAGGACCAGATTGTTCTTGCCCAGAAGCGTATGGAATCGGTCGGTCGTGCTCCAAGAACAAAGCTTGGCTGGTCTGCTTGGAAGCGCATCTTCGGGAGATGGCACGTGTACCTGCTCACAATCCTGTACATCATCTTCATCAATACTGTGAGCAGACATTTGACATTTGAGAGGTGGAGTCCTGCATTGCTGACCTCCTCTCGCAGGGACCATCATCCAGCATCAATCCTTTCTCGCTCTGGCTCAAGGAGTCTGGCTACTCAGTCGAGCTCATCAACATCATCCCCACAGCGCAGTCAGCCGTGCAAGCGGTGGCAACTGTAGTCATTGCCATCTTCTCAGATTACTGGAGACAGCGAGCAGCATGGATGTCCGTCTCCACATTCTTCGGTCTGCTGTACTCGATCATCCTCGCCATCTGGGCAGTCCCATCAGGCCTAAAATGGTTCGCATTCTTCATCTACCGCATGTCAGTTCCATATGGGCCAATCAGTATGTCGTGGGCAAAGTAAGTACTCAAATCCTGCTGTCGTACTTGCATGCCAAGGAAACAAGCTGACATTCCATGATAGTGAAATCTGTGGCGCAGATGCCGAAGAACGCAGCATCGTGCTCGGACTGATGAACAGTTTCGGCTACGCCTTCAATGCCTGGCTGCCGCTTTTGACGTATCCGCAAGTCGATGCACCCATCTTCAGGAAGGGTTTCATCTGGTCGACTTGTGCGTTTGTCGCGCAGTTCGGCATCACGTGGCTCGTATGGTGGTTTCATCGACGAGATCTGAAAAGAAATGTGGTTCGGTCTGCGTTAGCGTGATTTCTGCTCAGGGCACGAGGGTGTTTCATCAGCAGCTTGATGAGCATGATAGGCCTGCGATCTTGCTGTGAGGTCGGATGCAGATATGAGAGTTTACGAAGATAACGAGAATAGCACCTTGCCACTGCATAACTGTGGCTACCTCTGAATGCAACTACCTCTGAGTGCAACCGCAGGTCGCTCGGCGAATCCGCAACGCTTTCCATGGATCGAGAGCCAATCTGGTCACACAGAAGTAGTTGCATTCAGAGGTATCCACGATTATCAGAAGGTATGAGGATCAACGAAGATAACGAGCAATGGCGATTCGACATGGTACCGCTGAATCTCGATCCTGTGACGATGAATCGTTGATGGAAAACTTTGAATGGGATGCCAAACTGTGAAGAGTTGTCCCCTTACATCATTAGGGCAAGGGTAGACCCGGGATCGACATCCGATTGGGTCACACGGATATGTTCTGATTAACCGGGCTTCGCCTAGACCACAGATATATGCACGCAGAGACAACGACTTTTGCAGGACCTCGAGCACGCCTCTGCGTGGTAGCAATGCACACATTTCTGCTACACCGCATGGACGCCGATGCGCCACGCCAACCGGACTGATTCATGGCCTCCAAGAATGCGTCCAAACGCACTTCCGCCGGCTCTCCCGGCGCGAGTGGAGGGCCCTCAGAGAAGAAGAGGAGAGTGGTGATTTCCATGGCCTGCGAGAGATGTCGCTCGCGAAAGACCAAGGCGAGTTTTGCCTCCCGCTCGTGACGAGTCCCAGCAGCAGCGACATTTGGCTGAGAAACACGAGTTTTAGTGTGACGGATTACGGCCGTCTTGCACCTCGTGCATTAATCAATCCCAAATATGCCGATATGCTACGGAATTGCCTGCAACAGCTCGCCGGCAAGAAAATCAAGCACTACGTGATGAGGTGATCCATCTACGTAGGCTGCTCGAGCAATCGCGTGCAAATATCGACACCAATTCGAGTTCTTTGTCCACCGTCACCACCGCTTCCAGCAGAGACTTCCTCGACGTGCTCGCTGCTTCGAGCCAGTTAGTGCAGCCAGCAAGCCTGTCTGCCAGTGCTTCGCCATCGTATCATGAGGCTGTGCGGGCGACGATGCCGTACACGCAATCGGCATTGGAGTTCGAGCTGATGTGCAAGCATCCGAATGCATATCAGATCCTCGAGCCTCACGGGCCTTCAGAGGCTGTCGCGAACGCCCTGCTGACTTTCGCCGAATCGCCATTCCGGTCTCAGTAAGTGCCGCTCATATACCCCATCCGTCTATATAATTTTGCTTACAATAGCCCAGAAGCACCATCGGGGCAGTCAGTCCATCGTCGAGGCTGCGGCAAAAGCATGCCCTCTGCGATGCCCGCCTTCGAGACCTTCAAATCTCCTACTGGACGACCGTGCCTGTTTCCAACGATACCGCTGCCTCGATTATCTCCCTGTACTTGGAGAACATGCATCCCGTCCTCGGTACCTTCGACGCCGATCTGTTCCTCGGTGACCTCCTTGCCCACAAGCTTCGATTCTGCTCGCCATTCCTCGTGAACGCAGTGCTCTGCTATGGATGTGTATGTGTGCTCCTGCCACGGGAACTGCGGAGCTTATGAATTTCGCAGCACCCATATACGGTCTTCGACGCTACTGCTCCAAGCCTCGCTTGGCAGTTCTACGATGAGGCGAACAAGGTGTGGGAGGCTGATCAGAGTACCGACTCGCTACTCCACGTTGCCGCGTTGGCCAACATGGCCTATGCCGGCTCGAGCAATGGGCACGACAAAGATGGAATGAAGTATCTGAAGCTCGCTCGCAAGATGGCAGACCGATTGGGTCTGGAAGATGGCGACCCAGATTCTGCTCCACATGTGTCAGAAACCAACCCGGTGAGCGACGACATTCGATTTCGAGCACATATTGCTTGGGGTTATTTCTGCCTCATTTGGTGAGTCTTTCTTTCGCGCGCTGTTCCGTCGTACGCTGACCACATCAGCGGGTACGCTTTCTACTATCAACATCCGCCCACCAGACCACACCATCTCTTTCCATCCCGGGCTCATCAGGGTTCAAGCTGCCGTCGTACATGGGAACAACAATCAACCACATCTGCAAATTCTGGCGTCTCTGCCGAGAAATCGTCATCCTGTATTCCGGCGCGCCCGAAAACACGGCCGAACGCGTGCCCTTGGCAGCCATGGAATCCAAGTATCAGCAGCTGCTTGCACTTGCTGAAGAATTCGCGGTCGAGCCTTCCTAAGGCACGCGAGTGCCACATCACATAGCGATCTTCCAGTGCGTACATCTCCTCCGCAATATCCACGGATTGAAAAGCTAAGCATTTCGTGCACAATCTGGTACCATGGTGCGATCGTCACCCTCATGCGACCGTGGTCCGCAAAGAAGGTCGTCCTCCGAACATTCGACTCCCCGGGCTCTAGTCCCGAAAGCATCTCGGCTGCATCCTTGCGACAGCTCAAACGACTCATGATCGAGATGCGGCTCTACTATTCGCAAGCGATATATAACATCTACTGGCATCCGTCCTTGCTATTCATCGCCAACGCCGTCCTCGCAAATTCGGCAAACGACCCGGAGTGGCAATTCTATTTCATGGCTTGCCTCTACGGATACGGGATGCTGAGCACCGCGTTTCCTGTTGCGAGGTTGTGCTTCAAAGGCCTGTTGGCTCTCGCGGTGGAGTCTGGCAAGATGCCAGCGTCACGAGCTCGATTCCTCGCACAAGAGCTGTCACGACATGGGGAGCAGCATGATCCGACGAAATCATACTCGGGCATTCAGATGAATCTCGATGTGGGCGAGTTGAAGAAGAGGCCGGGGACTGTGGAGGAATTGGCTTCGAGATTGGAATCGACTGTTCTTGCTGGGACAGACGATGCGGAAGTTGAAGATGATGCTCTGTTTGATGAGTTGATCAATTTTAGTTGAGGCTTACGAGTGCTAGCGTCCAGATACGGTTGGCATGAGTCGGAGTTGTTCGTATGGACGCCGGACATAAGTCCGATAGAAAAGCGTCCAGACTCCGACACCTGTCTTGCATCCGCTCTGTTGCCGCGACATTAGAGCATTTTTACCGCCAGAAATCAAGGTAAAGCGTACCTCCGATTGGCTCAGAATGCACGTACTATGAGTGAATTAAGCCTAGGTAAATAATCAGTGTTTCTATGGTTCCAACCTTAATAATTACACTATGCCTGTTTTGACCGTAAACCCTATTTTCTTCGAATTCCTCTGCTACCTAGTAGAAGCCGCTATAAACGTACTGTCGCTATAAACCTCGATTATAATTAGTCTTGCTATTCGACGCTATAGCGCTACTTTATAGTAGTAACTCGTCCGTGCCTACGATGTCGACTACGCGTTCTACGACGCGTTAATTCTTCTTCTAGTATATTACTATTAATCGTTCTTACCCTACTAGCAGCGTTCGGAGTTATGCGACAACTATAGGATCTACGGAATAGCATTCTGCCTAATAATTACGTCTATAGTTCGAGCCCTCCGGTGCCGTATAGCGTATAGCAGAATACTACGTATAATAACTATAGTAGTACCTATTAAGGTTAGCAGAATATTTACTATACGCTAGCGTCGTCGCTACCGCTAGCGGTGCTAGTTTACTCGATAGAGGCGTAAATAGCCGTTAAACTAGCACCTACCTGCCGCTAGCGTACGCTAAATCGTCGCCTTATTAAATACTATACGCGTCCTCGTTTTATACGATACCTAGTAGTCTACCTTGTCTATTGCTATATTAAGAACGGCCTCCAAATTAGAGTTATAGTAAACCGCGGCTAGCGGAAGGTACGGAGGCTATAGACTTATTAGGTTCGCAGCTAGTATAGACGGTTAATTAATAGCTGTCGTGCGGGGGCGTCGGACAGGCTCGTATTGTAGGTATAATACGCAGTAGAAGTAGAGGCGATAAGTAGGAACCAACCGAGTTGATTGTGTTAGTTAGTTATAGGTTGCATCTCACTCCTGAGATGGGCATCAGCTGAGTCATGTGACCTAATGTCACATGACCTAAGTCACCTGATCCTGATCCCCAAAGTGTCCCTCAGAATGTCTAACTGGACTGCACTTTCCAACACTCCCACTCAGGCCAGATGGTCTTCTGCCTGCATTTAAATCCATCCCCAAATCATGATGAGTCATCAGGTGCTGTGGTCACATGGTTGGAGCTGTGTACCCAATCCATCTTGGTTCAACTCCTTGGCCTGGTGCTGCATTGAATTCGCCCTGCCAGAGTAGGGTGGAATTCAGTGCCTTTTGCTCTTTTGCCTAGGCTCCCTTTTGAACCATATATGGATTCCCAGATTCTGATTACTCATCAAGAGTGGCAAGCCACTTCTTCCATGGTGCAACTCCTGGGCTTGGTTTGGGGGGCTTGAAGTGGACAACGTTCACTTTCAATCCCCTTTGATTTTTGCGTTCCCAAGGTCTAGGGTTCAATCCACAGTTGGGGCAGGAATCTTTTGCCTTTCCTTATGCAAGTTGGAGTTGTCTTACAAACTCCTGAAACTGTGGCCCATTCTTTGGTTTGGTCAGGCCATCAGCAACCATCTCTTTTGTTGGAACATATTCCACTGCAACCTTCCTTTGCCACCAGAGATGCCTGACATGGTTGTATGCAATATCAATGTGTTTGGATCTCTCATGGGTATGTGCATCCTTGACAAGGGTCAAGGCTGCCTGATTGTCTCCCATGATTTGCACTGGCCTCAGCTCTTTCACTGTGTCAGGATGGGCTTTGACAGTTGGCTGGAATGGGCATTCTCCCACCAGCCTTGCACAGTCCATCTCTCTCAAGAGTGCTGCCAAGAATTGAGATTGCTTTGCACATGCATTCATAGCCATGTACTCAGCTTCCATTGTTGATGTTGCAACAGACTTCTGCTTTCTGCTCATCCAAGAAACTGGGGCTCCACAAAGGAAGAAGATGCTTCCAAGGATTGAGACTCTGTCTGCTTTGTCCATTGCATAGTCAGAGTCTGAATACCCTATCAGCTTTCCTCCATTTCTTCTGAACATCAGTCCCAAGTCTTGGGATGATCTCAGGTACCTGGCCAGTTTCTTCAGAGCTTGCAAGTGTCTCTTAGCTGGGTCTGAGACATATGAGCTCAGCCTTCCAAGAGAGAAAGCAATGTCTGGTCTTGTCATAACCATGGGCCACATCCAGGTACCAGTTTGGCTTTGGTACTCTGTCCTGTTCCCCCTCTCATCATACAAGCCTGTTGGTCTCAGACTGTCATAGCTGTCCATTGGTGAGAGAGTTGGGTTGGCCATCTCCTTGGTCATTCCCAGCTTTGCAAGGTTCTCCTGGATAAAGTGTTCTTGATCAAGCTTCAAAGTTCCAGCTTGTCTGTCTCTTGTTAACCTCATCCCAAGGATCTTCTCTGGTTCTCCAAGATCTTTGATCTTGAACACCTTGCCCAGCTGTTCCTTGAACCAAAGCACATCTTCCAGCTTTGGTGCTGCAATAGGAATATCATCCACATGTGTTAGGATCAAGATGTTCCTTTCTCTGTGGATGAGAAGGCATGGGTCCACCTCTGATTGTGTGAACCCAATCTGTTTCAACTTTGAGACACAGAGTTTGTTCCAGTCTCTTGCTGCTTGCTTTAGTCCATACAAGCTTCTCAGAATCTGCAGGACCATGTTAGGTGGAATCTCAACTCCTGGAGGTGGGATCATGAAGATTTCTTCCTGAAGCTTGCTCTCAGTGAATGCATTGTTCACATCCACTTGGTGAAGTTCCAGATCCTTCTCACAAACCACAGCCATAAACACCCTTAAGGTATCATGCCTGACTGTTGGTGCAAAGGTCTCCTGGAAGTCAACTCCAAATTTCTGAGAGAAACCTCTTGCAACTAGTCTTGCCTTGAATTTCTCAATGGCTCCACTGATTGATCTCTTCACATCAAACACCCACTTGGATGTGACAAGGTTTGCTCCTTTGGGTGGAACAACCTCTGTCCAGGTGTTGTTGCTTCTTAATGCAGTTAGTTCCTTTTGGACTGCATCTTCCCACATATGTCCCCATTTGGGATCCTGAATTGCCTCCTTGTAGGACTTTGGAATAGGCACCTCTTGTCTCTGTGCAGAGATTTGAGGGGCAATTGCTGCAAATGCAGACTCTTGAACCTCTGACAGGGCTTCCCAAATCCACTCCCATTCTTGGCCTTGGACTTGGCTGAGGAATGCCCTGTGATGCTTGGCACTTGGCTCCTCCTCCTGTCCATGTTCTCTCTGTCTCTTCTGAAGCACTTGTCTTGTAACCATGCTGTGAGCTTTTGGCTCTGGGCCTGGTCCTTCATCTGAGACAGATCTCCTTCTCTTTGGCCATGGGTCTGGTCTTGGTTCCCCTCCTGATCCCTGTGTCCTTGTGGGTCCTGCTGTGCAACAGTTGATCCTTTTGCTTTGGGATGCAGTCTCCCACTAGTGCCAGGACTGGCTTGTCCATTGATTTCCTGGCTTGACTCAGGTGGTTCAGTGGTTCCACTTTTCTCCTGCTGGGGTTGTAGTTCCCCAGAGTTTTCTTCTTCTGGATCCTCCATCCTCTGGTACTCCTCCTTGTCCTTTGGTGGAGGTGGCAACTGCACAAAGAGTGTTTGGCTGGGACCTGCAGGTTTGGTTGCCATGGCTGCAGGTGCAGCAGCTGCAGAGGGTGCAACTGCTGTTGGCTTCTTTGGAGGTCTGCCAACTGGGTTTCTGACAGGTGCACTGCTTGCTTGATTGAGCTTGGGAACATTCAGCTCCATATCTCCTCCTTTCTCATGCTCAAACCAAGTTGCAGTGTTGTGGGCCTTGATAGCCCTCATGTCAGGCTCCCAGAAGAGCCACATTTTGGCAGTGTCAGGGACATACCCAATAAACACAGCATCTTTGCCTCTGTTCATTAGTTTGTCTGATCTCATCCCAGCTGGCTGGGACTTGGGATCCATGTAGACCACTGCTTTGCAACCCCAGACTCTGAAGTGTGACACAGAGGGTTGGATGCCTGAAAAGGCTTCCTCAGGTGACACTTTGAATCCATCAATTTCTGGGCCATTAGGAAGAGAATTTCTGACAACCATGCAGGCTGCCAAGGCTTCTGGCCAGAATTCAATGGGCATGTGAGCATCCTCCAGCATTGCTCTCACATGGTCTTCAGAGGTTTGGATTGACCTCTCAACTACTCCATTCTGGATAGAGTTGTATGCCTCAGTTGTGTGGAAGGAGATTCCATATTCCTTCTCCCACTGCTTCAGCACAGCAAGAAGCTCTCTTGCTCCATCACTCCTTACAATCTGGAGGGGATTCCCTGATTGCAGCTCAGCTTTCACCTTCCAGTCTCTGAGGATACTTGGTGCATCTTCTCTGGACTTCATTGGGAAAGTCCATTTCTTTCTTGAGAAGTTGTCAACAATCTCAAGCCACCATTTGTATCCTAGTCTTGAGACAGGCAAAGGACCACAGACATCAACAGAAACAAGAGACAGCCTTTGAGGCTTCCTCTCAGTTTCTTTTCCTCTATGTTTCTTCATCTTTGCCAAGGAACATACCCTGCAAGGTTGGTGTTCCTTCGGAATAGGAATCTGAGCCTTCAAGTCAGATACCTTGTGCAGGTTTCTGAGAAGACCCTCTCCAAAATGTGCAAGTCTCCTATGCCAGAGCTCCCACTGTTCTTGGGACTTCTCTTGGGCTTCAAAGGCATAGGGTTGTTGAATAGTTCCCTGTGCAGTGCATGCCATTGCAGACATCTCATGGAATGCACTCCCTATCTCATTAATAAAGGGAACTCCTCCTATCATCTTTGTCTGGAAAAGAGGTTTTCCAGAGGGTGAATTAAGTGAAAAGTCTGGCAGTTTGAGACCAAACTGCCTGCAAAGTTGGCTGACAGAAACAAGATTAACTCCAAGACCAGGTACAAACAGCACATCCTTCAGAACTCCAGGATCTCCCAGGCTTGCACTCATTACAGCATCTCCCACATGTGTTGCTCTGATAAAGCCTCCACCAACCTTGATCCACTTCTTCCCTTGGAGGGGCTTCAGTTTCCTGAAGAGTGATTCTTGGTCAGTCATGTGGGAGGAAGCACCAGTGTCAACCAGCCAGTATGATGGTCTTGACTTGCCTTTTGCTTCCACTGCTGAGTGGCCTGTCTCTTCCACATCATCCTCCTCTGAGGGATGGTCCGATGTTTCAGATCCTCCTGCAGAAGGTCCTGCCTCTTCTTGGGCAGCATGGGCCTTCTTGAAGGGTTTCCTCAGGTTTTGTCTCTTCCTGAGGGACTGGACTTCCAGGCTGAGTTTCTTCACCATTTCTTTCAGTGCTTCTTTGTCTGGTGAAGACCTCCTCCTGAAGGTGCTCTCTCTGGGTGGTGATCTTCTCTTCTCCACCCTGCTGCTCTGTCTTGGGTTGACAGTTCTCTTGGCTTTGTCAAGGTGTGGACACTTGGCAACACCTCCAAAATGCTCCTGGTCACACAGGTAACATTTCAGCATTGTGCCTTGGATCCCTCTTCCCTTGGCAAACATTCCTGTTTCCTGGCTATCACCATGCAAGATTGCTTCCTCTGCTTCAAGATATTGGAGGACTTGTTCATGGTCAGGGTCTTCTTGCATCTGAACAATCTGCCTTATGCTTCTATACTCCATAGGCAAGGAGTGTAGCAGGTGGTCAAGTCTGGTCCTGGGTTCTTGGTAGAACTTGTAATTTGAGTCCACTTCAGCTATCCTTCTCCCAAGTTTTGTTAGATGCTCCCATGCTTCTCTAATTGTCATGTCCCCTTGCATCTTGAATGAGGTATACTCCTCAACAAGCTTCATTGCATTAGCTTTCTGAGTCTTCCCATATTTTGTCTTAAGCTTGTCCCAGATGTTCTTGGCCTTTGCTTCTGCTAGAGCTAGGCTCTGATCATCCTTGCTGAGGCAAATCAGCATTTCATACTTTGCCTCTGCATTTGCCTTTGTCCATCTTGGACCAAACTCTGACTCCTCAAGGGTGGGGAATGGTGATGATGACTTTGATGAACTTGGTGTCCCATCCTCTACAATTGGTGCCTTTCCCTTGGTAATAATCCAATGCAAGTCCTTGCTGATGAGGTGCAACTCTATTAGGCTGAACCACAGCTCCCAGTTTTCTCTTGTCAAGACTGGTGCAGCTCCCTTCTTTGCCTTGTATCCACTCTCTGAATCCATTACTGCAAAATCAAACAAACAAATCCAACTCCAGAAAACACAGGCTCTTTCAATCTGATTGGCAGCTTCTGGATTTCTGCCTTCCCTGGTTGCTGAGACTCTTCTCTCTCAGCTGAGGTGTCCAAGGACTCTTCTCTCTTAGGGGAGTTGGTTAGGTTCTTGGGTGGAGAACCTCCAAAAGATCCACCTTCTCAGAAGGGCACTACTAGCCAGTTCTGAGGTATTGGCAGTACTTGGTGCTTGGGCCTAGTCTTATCCTTTTGGGTGCTGCAGTCCAAGACTAATCCTTTCCTCTTTACACTCCTTTGGTATGCCTCTCTTTCAAAGCAGAGTGTGCCTTACTAGGCTTTTCTCTGTCTTACCTGCCCTTTGGGAACTTCTGGTTGGCAACCAGGATCTTCCAAAGCTTCTAGGCAGTGCAGATGGGATATGCCTCCAGTCTCCCTTGTGCTCTTTTCCTGCTTCTCTGTCCGGTTGATACTGCAGGTCCTGCAAGAGGTGACAGGTGTCACTTTGAGGATGAGAAGGCTAACTCTTTCTACTTAGGGCCTCTCTGCAAACCCGGGCTCATAACCTGTCGTGCGGGGGCGTCGGACAGGCTCGTATTGTAGGTATAATACGCAGTAGAAGTAGAGGCGATAAGTAGGAACCAACCGAGTTGATTGTGTTAGTTAGTTATAGGTTGCATCTCACTCCTGAGATGGGCATCAGCTGAGTCATGTGACCTAATGTCACATGACCTAAGTCACCTGATCCTGATCCCCAAAGTGTCCCTCAGAATGTCTAACTGGACTGCACTTTCCAACAATAGCTAATATAGGGCGGAGGTACCGGCATTCTGTTACGTCCTGCCTGTCCGTCGGCAGCCTAACCCTAATCTGATATGGGGTTGGCCTGGGAAGTGTCGATCCTCGCAATGTCCTCGTGGTATATCAGAGAAGGTCCTGAAAGGTTTGTAACATAACCCTAAGAGAGTTGTATTGAGTTGAGCACGAGGCTCCTATCTACTCGGTAGAGAGCGTCGTCTATATAGTGTTATGTCCTGGCGCATCCCACAGCTTCTCCCGCCCTGTCGCTCTGTCCGCTCTGTCGCTCTGTCCGCTCTGTCGCTCTGTCCGCTCTGTCGCTCTGTCCGCTCTGTCGCTCTGTCCGCTCTGTCGCTCTGTCCGCTCTGTCGGGAGAGAGCAGAGAGCGCTCTGTTGTCACGTGACTACCCGGGCAGGCGAGTGGCTGTGGGCTTCTTTTAGTGTTCGCGGCACGATCCGTAACACCATCCCCCTTCTAGCCTAGCTTCGTCCCGAAGCTTACAAAGTAAACCCCGTTTCCATGTTCGTCATCCAACGATGTCTTTCCTTCCTCCCACTCCATCTTTCTTCGCAGGCAAACCCAAGCGCAAGAAACTAGGAGCCTCCACCATTCGTCGCGAGCATCAAGCCGATAAGATCGACGCCCTTGGGAAAGAAATGGTGCAAAAATGCAGTCGGTGTGTTCGCGAGAACATCTCTTGCCGTGTTCACATGTCGTCTGGAAAGTGCAGTGCCTGTGTTCGCGCAAACTGCAGAGAGTGTGATATCTCGATTTCTGAGGGCGACTGGATCCGTCTGCGGAAGCAACGCGCAGCTCTTGAGGAAAAGATGACTCGTCATCTTGCCCGCATGCGTGAGCTCCGAGAAACCCTCCAGAAACTCCAAGAGGAGGAAGCCAAGGCGTGGGAGAAGAAGTCCCGTCTCCAGAAAGAGATGGACCTCCTTGAGACCCGCGAGGCAGAGGCGCTCAAGGTTGACGACGCCGCCATAGCTGCCGCGGAGGAGAGTGACTCTTTCGCCGCTCCCGAGCTCCCTCAGGATCTGGTTCCGATTCTTCCCTGGTCCAACATGGAGGAAGTGCCGGAAGAATTCTGGTCGGAAGTCTGCTTTGATCCTATACCGTTCGTCCTTTGTTCCGTTGTCCGTTATCGTCGTGCTGATCTCTTTTGCCTAGGTCATCGAACCAAGAGACCGCGGTTCGATGAGCCCTTCGGGGTCGTCTCTCCGAACTAGTCGGATTTCGAGGAGTTCTCCTCGCATTCCCGGTATGCTGTTGTCCGAGCCATGGTGTTCACTTCACGGCTGACCTTGTTCTTCTTTCTGCAGTTCCGCGCGTAGTGGCCTTCCTTGCCACACTCGTAGCAGGTGAAGCCTTTGCTCTTCAGCTTCCTTCCTCGCGTACGTTCGGTAGCATCCAACTCCATTGGATCTCCGTAATCAGGGTCCTGACTTCTGGCCTTGAAGCCCCTCCTCCGCCTCGAGCGGGTATCCGGTGTCCAGGCTGTACGATTCGGTCGTATCTCAGCTCCTGGAGTCTCTCGTCGATTTCCTTTGCTGCTTTGATCATTGCACCGAGCGTGGTCATGCTGGAGTTTCGGGATAATTCGGCCTTGACTGAATCCTTCAGTCCCAGGTAAAACTGCGAACGATAGGCAGCGTCGTTCCACTCGAGATCGGCCTGGTATCCTTGGAATTCTGACGCATAGGCGGCGACAGAAGTGGTTTGTCGGAGTTGTCGGATATGGCGATCGGCGTGTGCCTCTTCGTTGGGTATCCCGTATAGATCATTAAGTTTTTCTTCGAACTTGTCGTAGCTGTGGAAGATTCTTCTGGTTTCCGTTTCTGGTTCATCATCTGAATTCTGGCAGACGAGCCAGTCCTTCAGGTATGCTCGGAATCCTCTGGCGGCTCTTCCTCGTAGGAAGGATGCGGCATACAAGACCTTGTCGGCCTCGCTATGAAACTGGTGCGCGTTGAAGTGGAGGTACAGCTGAACCTGCAGCTGGAAGTTCTCCAACTTCTCCTTAGTCCCGTCGAACGTCTCCGGCGTGGATATCTTAGGTGCGTGGGTTGACTCGTATGAGCCCGCTGTGCTCATAGTGGGAGTCGATTGTTTCCCGCTTCCGTTAATCGACATGTTGCTCATTCGTTCCGTGATTCCAGTCGATAGCTGTTGTCGTGATGGACTTCTCGTGTCGGCAACGTCCTGAGTCTTTCTTGACATTGATCGATAGCGCTTCCCTTCGGCTTTTGGTGCTCAAAGTTGTTACGTCCTGCCTGTCCGTCGGCAGCCTAACCCTAATCTGATATGGGGTTGGCCTGGGAAGTGTCGATCCTCGCAATGTCCTCGTGGTATATCAGAGAAGGTCCTGAAAGGTTTGTAACATAACCCTAAGAGAGTTGTATTGAGTTGAGCACGAGGCTCCTATCTACTCGGTAGAGAGCGTCGTCTATATAGTGTTATGTCCTGGCGCATCCCACAGCTTCTCCCGCCCTGTCGCTCTGTCCGCTCTGTCGCTCTGTCCGCTCTGTCGCTCTGTCCGCTCTGTCGCTCTGTCCGCTCTGTCGCTCTGTCCGCTCTGTCGGGAGAGAGCAGAGAGCGCTCTGTTGTCACGTGACTACCCGGGCAGGCGAGTGGCTGTGGGCTTCTTTTAGTGTTCGCGGCACGATCCGTAACACATTCTAGCTAGCGGTAATATATACTCTACTCTAGGTCCTTAGCAGTCGGTTTTTAGTACTAAAATAGTGCTAATTAGACCTCCGCTAGAGACGGCGGCGCCGCCGGAAGCTATCGTAGAGCCTACGGCCGGTAGTAAGGTTGCTAGAACGCCTATCGCTACCTCTACGGTTATTCTACCTTCTAAGCGTAGACGATCTAAACTAGCTAAACTAGCTAAACTAGACAAACTAGTTAAGCTAGTATATATTAAGGAGCCTTCTATATATAAGATAGTTAAGGAGGTTAATAAGCTATAGCTATAGGGTAAAGACAATATTCCGGACGGCTACTAGTAGGCAGAACGTAACGAGGTAAACGACTACGAAGGTTTGTTCGTATACGCCTTAAATTAGAAGACAACTAGCCGCAATATGCCTACTAAGACACCTTATATTTAGAATAAACGGACAATAACTATAGTAGCAACGTACCTTAATAAACATTCTAACGCTATAGCGAATAGAGTTACTAAGTAGAAGTAGTGCGAGTTAATAGCTAAGGAGGTAGATAGGTACTGCGGCGTCTAAATAACCTACCTCTTTAGAACGCTATTCGGAGGCCCTAATAGTGCAGGCAAGCCTCCTATAGTTAGGTAGATTCCGAGTCGAATTAATTAGTAGAAACGGCGAGAAGTTAGTACTAGCCGCGATCGTAACGACTTCGATGCTAGAATAGATTCCCTAATTGCTAAGTGTTACGTCCTGCCTGTCCGTCGGCAGCCTAACCCTAATCTGATATGGGGTTGGCCTGGGAAGTGTCGATCCTCGCAATGTCCTCGTGGTATATTAGAGAAGGTCCTGAAAGGTTTGTAACATAACCCTAAGAGAGTTGTATTGAGTTGAGCACGAAGCTCCTATCCTACGGTAAAGAGCGTTGTCTATATAGCGCTGCACCTTGGCGCATACTGCGACACGAGCGATCGTGAGCGCGGCGTGCGACGCGGTCGCCTTGTTCGCTCCTTTCGCTCGCTGGTAGTCACGTGACCGCAGCCCTGGTGACGTGTTAAGTTGAGAGCGACAGGCGGAGGAGAGGCGGTGCTGTCGCTCCTCCATCAAACCGTAACACCATCCCCCTTTTAGCCTAGCTTCGCCCCGAAGCTTATTACTTAGTGTGTCCGTGATCCTTCTCTTTTCCCTAGGTTCGTCCTTCTTGCGATGCCTCCCAAACGTCACCCAGTCAGCGAAAGAATCGCTAACCTTTCCAGAGTGATTGCCCGACGCGGAGAGACCATGCCCACACCCTGCAAGCTCTGTCGAGACCGTAGCCTCGAGTGTCTCGTAGACGTCTCCTCCGGTCGTTGTCAGAACTGCGTCGCTGCACACAAAACCTGTGACCTCCGAGTCACCCTTTCGGAGTTTAACAAACTATCGGCCGCGAAGGAGAGGTTTCAGAGGCAGCTTCGCGAAGCAGAGGAACATCTCGAGGAGGTTGAAGAACGTGCCCTCGAGGAGATTCGTACTGCCCGAGCGAAGGTCCGCCGGCTGAGGAAACAGCTCCATCGTGCCGATGACAAAGAGCGTGAGGCGATCCAGAACGAGTCGGAACGTATCGCCGAAGCGGAGGCGGAGGAGGCGCCCTCCCTCCTGTCACTTCCTGACTTGTCTTTCCCTGGCTCCGAGATCCTTTCGCTTCCTCCGGAGGCGTGGGATACCTCCGTACCCTCGTATCTGTCGTGGGACACATATCTGGCCACTCCGGACCCCGAGAAGTATGTTCCTTGGTTTTGTCGTAGTCCATTTCGTCGTTTCTTCCGTTGTCCTTGTACTGATCTCTTTCTACCTAGGTCATCGAACCAAGAGACCGCGGTTCGATGAGCCCTTCGGGGTTGTCCCTCCGAATTAGTCGGATTTCGAGGAGTCTTCCTCGCATTCCCGGTATGCTGTTGCCCGAGCCATGGTATTCACTTCACGGCTGACCTTGTTCTTCTTTCTGCAGTTCCGCGCGTAGTGGCCTTCCTTGCCACACTCGTAGCAGGTGAAGCCTTTGCTCTTCAGCTTCCTTCCTCGCGTACGTTCGGTAGCATCCAACTCCATTGGATCTCCGTAATCAGGGTCCTGACTTCTGGCCTTGAAGCCCCCTCCTCCGCCTCGAGCGGGTATCCGGTGTCCAGGCTGTACGATTCGGTCGTATCTCAGCTCCTGGAGTCTCTCGTCGATTTCCTTTGCTGCTTTGATCATTGCACCGAGCGTGGTCATGCTGGAGTTTCGGGATAATTCGGCCTTGACTGAATCCTTCAGTCCCAGGTAAAACTGCGAACGATAGGCAGCGTCGTTCCACTCGAGATCGGCCTGGTATCCTTGGAATTCTGACGCATAGGCGGCGACAGAAGTGGTTTGTCGGAGTTGTCGGATATGGCGATCGGCGTGTGCCTCTTCGTTGGGTATCCCGTATAGATCATTAAGTTTCTCTTCGAACTTGTCGTAGCTATGGAAGATTCTTCTGGTTTCCGTTTCTGGTTCATCATCTGAACTCTGGCAGACGAGCCAGTCCTTCAGGTATGCTCGGAATCCTCTGGCGGCTCTTCCTCGTAGGAAGGATGCGGCATACAAGACCTTGTCGGCCTCGCTATGAAACTGGTGTGCGTTAAAGTGGAGGTACAGCTGAACCTGCAGCTGGAAGTTCTCCAACTTCTCCTTAGTCCCGTCGAACGTCTCCGGCGTGGATATCTTAGGTGCGTGGGTTGACTCGTATGAGCCCGCTGTGCTCATAGTGGGAGTCGATTGTTTCCCGCTTCCGTTAATCGACATGTTGCTCATTCGTTCCGTGATTCCAGTCGATAGCTGTTGTCGTGATGGACTTCTTGTGTCGGCAACGTCCTGAGTCTTTCTTGACATTGATCGATAGCGCTTCCCTTCGGCTTTTGGTGCTCAAAGTTGTTACGTCCTGCCTGTCCGTCGGCAGCCTAACCCTAATCTGATATGGGGTTGGCCTGGGAAGTGTCGATCCTCGCAATGTCCTCGTGGTATATCAGAGAAGGTCCTGAAAGGTTTGTAACATAACCCTAAGAGAGTTGTATTGAGTTGAGCACGAAGCTCCTATCCTACGGTAAAGAGCGTTGTCTATATAGCGCTGCACCTTGGCGCATACTGCGACACGAGCGATCGTGAGCGCGGCGTGCGACGCGGTCGCCTTGTTCGCTCCTTTCGCTCGCTGGTAGTCACGTGACCGCAGCCCTGGTGACGTGTTAAGTTGAGAGCGACAGGCGGAGGAGAGGCGGTGCTGTCGCTCCTCCATCAAACCGTAACACCATCCCCCTTTTAGCCTAGCTTCGCCCCGAAGCTTATTACTTAGTGTGTCCGTGATCCTTCTCTTTTCCCTAGGTTCGTCCTTCTTGCGATGCCTCCCAAACGTCACCCAGTCAGCGAAAGAATCGCTAACCTTTCCAGAGTGATTGCCCGACGCGGAGAGACCATGCCCACACCCTGCAAGCTCTGTCGAGACCGTAGCCTCGAGTGTCTCGTAGACGTCTCCTCCGGTCGTTGTCAGAACTGCGTCGCTGCACACAAAACCTGTGACCTCCGAGTCACCCTTTCGGAGTTTAACAAACTATCGGCCGCGAAGGAGAGGTTTCAGAGGCAGCTTCGCGAAGCAGAGGAACATCTCGAGGAGGTTGAAGAACGTGCCCTCGAGGAGATTCGTACTGCCCGAGCGAAGGTCCGCCGGCTGAGGAAACAGCTCCATCGTGCCGATGACAAAGAGCGTGAGGCGATCCAGAACGAGTCGGAACGTATCGCCGAAGCGGAGGCGGAGGAGGCGCCCTCCCTCCTGTCACTTCCTGACTTGTCTTTCCCTGGCTCCGAGATCCTTTCGCTTCCTCCGGAGGCGTGGGATACCTCCGTACCCTCGTATCTGTCGTGGGACACATATCTGGCCACTCCGGACCCCGAGAAGTATGTTCCTTGGTTTTGTCGTAGTCCATTTCGTCGTTTCTTCCGTTGTCCTTGTACTGATCTCTTTCTACCTAGGTCATCGAACCAAGAGACCGCGGTTCGATGAGCCCTTCGGGGTTGTCCCTCCGAATTAGTCGGATTTCGAGGAGTCTTCCTCGCATTCCCGGTATGCTGTTGCCCGAGCCATGGTATTCACTTCACGGCTGACCTTGTTCTTCTTTCTGCAGTTCCGCGCGTAGTGGCCTTCCTTGCCACACTCGTAGCAGGTGAAGCCTTTGCTCTTCAGCTTCCTTCCTCGCGTACGTTCGGTAGCATCCAACTCCATTGGATCTCCGTAATCAGGGTCCTGACTTCTGGCCTTGAAGCCCCCTCCTCCGCCTCGAGCGGGTATCCGGTGTCCAGGCTGTACGATTCGGTCGTATCTCAGCTCCTGGAGTCTCTCGTCGATTTCCTTTGCTGCTTTGATCATTGCACCGAGCGTGGTCATGCTGGAGTTTCGGGATAATTCGGCCTTGACTGAATCCTTCAGTCCCAGGTAAAACTGCGAACGATAGGCAGCGTCGTTCCACTCGAGATCGGCCTGGTATCCTTGGAATTCTGACGCATAGGCGGCGACAGAAGTGGTTTGTCGGAGTTGTCGGATATGGCGATCGGCGTGTGCCTCTTCGTTGGGTATCCCGTATAGATCATTAAGTTTCTCTTCGAACTTGTCGTAGCTATGGAAGATTCTTCTGGTTTCCGTTTCTGGTTCATCATCTGAACTCTGGCAGACGAGCCAGTCCTTCAGGTATGCTCGGAATCCTCTGGCGGCTCTTCCTCGTAGGAAGGATGCGGCATACAAGACCTTGTCGGCCTCGCTATGAAACTGGTGTGCGTTAAAGTGGAGGTACAGCTGAACCTGCAGCTGGAAGTTCTCCAACTTCTCCTTAGTCCCGTCGAACGTCTCCGGCGTGGATATCTTAGGTGCGTGGGTTGACTCGTATGAGCCCGCTGTGCTCATAGTGGGAGTCGATTGTTTCCCGCTTCCGTTAATCGACATGTTGCTCATTCGTTCCGTGATTCCAGTCGATAGCTGTTGTCGTGATGGACTTCTTGTGTCGGCAACGTCCTGAGTCTTTCTTGACATTGATCGATAGCGCTTCCCTTCGGCTTTTGGTGCTCAAAGTTGTTACGTCCTGCCTGTCCGTCGGCAGCCTAACCCTAATCTGATATGGGGTTGGCCTGGGAAGTGTCGATCCTCGCAATGTCCTCGTGGTATATCAGAGAAGGTCCTGAAAGGTTTGTAACATAACCCTAAGAGAGTTGTATTGAGTTGAGCACGAAGCTCCTATCCTACGGTAAAGAGCGTTGTCTATATAGCGCTGCACCTTGGCGCATACTGCGACACGAGCGATCGTGAGCGCGGCGTGCGACGCGGTCGCCTTGTTCGCTCCTTTCGCTCGCTGGTAGTCACGTGACCGCAGCCCTGGTGACGTGTTAAGTTGAGAGCGACAGGCGGAGGAGAGGCGGTGCTGTCGCTCCTCCATCAAACCGTAACAGCGTTTCCTAATCGAACGAGCGTATTAGATACTCCTTTCTCCGAATAAACTAGCGTATTGCGGCACCTTATCGAGCAGGCGCGACGCCGGCTAAATACTCCTCGAGAGTCGGTAGTAGACACTTAAATATGCTATTAATAGTACCCTATTTCTCGTCCTTATAGTACCGCAGGCACGTTAAACAGTTCTGCAGAATAACTAATACTATAAAGTAAAGGCCTACTAGCTATACTAACGACCGCAGGCCCTTACCCTAATAGACGTAGTGTTACGGTCTGCTCTCCCACGGGAAGCAAGACCGGAACAAAGAACCTCCGAAGCGAGAAGTGATTTCTCGCCATCCACGACTTCCTCGCTTTCGCAGGAAATCATGGAAATCGAAGAAAGCAGAGAAGTCTCATACACATCTCATTTGTATTTAGCAGCGATGAGTGTCGCCTCTCTAGATAGTCATCGCGTACAACTCACTGTTCTATCTCACTGATTGGAATCAAGTGACTCTTCCTACTTCGTTGCCTTCCTCTAGACTACCCGACAAGCTCAAACCCCGATCGAGCTTAAGCTTCTGCTTAGTGAGATCTTAGGTCATCAGCCCAGCGCAGATAAACCTAACAGCTTTGTACGCCCTTAAGGATGTCTACCGCAGGAAGCTCCAGGGGGAATCCCGCCCCCAGCGAAGCAGGATCCAGCCGCGGCAAGCCAGTTCAAGCCCCAAGACCGACTCCACCGGACGACTTCGACGATGAAGATAGTGGACCAAGACCAATAAGCTTCAAACCAGCGAAGCCTGACCACTTCTATGGAGATCGAAACAAGTTCGACGACTGGGTCAACCAAATGGACATGTTCCTCATGTTCAACCCCGTCGAAGGAAACCTCAAGACTGTCTTCGCTAGCACGTACCTTAGGGGTAGTGCTCAAAACTGGATCAAACCCCACCTCAAGGTCTACCTGGACAGCGAGGGACGTCAGGACCCTACCGGCATGTTCAGAGACTATACGACTTTCAAGGTCAAACTCAAGGAGATCTTTGGATCTTCAAACGAGGTAACCCAAGCGATCAGGGTTATCCAGCACCTCAAGCAACGAACTTCGGCGTCCGAATACGCGGCCAAGTTCGAAGAACACTCCCAGGTGACTGGATGGGACCAACAGGCGTTGATGACGATGTTCAGACGTGGTCTCAAAGACTCGGTCAAGGACCAGTTGATGAACCACGGAGGAACGCTCGACACCCTGAAAGATTTGACCGAAGCGGCTATTGAGATCGACGACCGGCTCTACGAGAGAGCCCTGGAACGCAAGTACGATTCCAAGGTTGGAGGAACGGCCGGATTCACCCCAGACTATGGAAGGAATCGCGGATACCATTCCAAGACAAACAACCAGTCCAACAAACCATACTATGGACCCCAACCAATGGAACTTGACGCAACCCAGAAGGGTCGAAAGATCAAAGGAAAAGGCAAGCCAAAGGGCAAGCCTAGAAGAAAACAAGGTGACGATAAGACCTGTTACAACTGTGGCAAACCAGGCCACTTCGCGAGGGATTGTCGTTCGAAGAATATGGTGCAGCGACAATCCATCAACACGATGCAACGAAAGGAAGAAGGACGAGGAGGTTATCACGACAATAACGCTCCTAAGGAAGTCCGACTTCTAGGCATGATGACCCAGAAACGCAAGAACGAGGGGACGACCTCAGAAGACGACCAACTCATATTACTCGATCGACTTAACCGACAGATAAGCGGGATCGAGAACGAAATGCACCCCTCACCTCGAAGACCGGGCTGTGGTCAGACCAGGAATACGAACGATTCAAGGAACTGATCCGGCAGCACGAAAAAATAACCAACGAGCTCGAGGCTCTAAGGGATGCAATGGTCGAAGAACCTACGACTAAACGGATTTTCGGGATGATGCAGCGACGAAGCATCCCGACACAAATCTGCTGGGAAGAACGTCACGGACACGGAAGCCTTCACTGGCGATTCTGTTACGATGACACATGCCAAACACATATCTCTTCCAAGAGGGAGAACAACTTCTTCCCGATCGGACCAATTCGAGAAGAAGATCCTCCAATCCGGCGATACGATGACGGAAGCAGGCCCCTGCCTATTCCAGAGGAACTACAAGAGCTAGCACCACACCTCAGACTCGCCGAGAAAGAAACCAACGAATCTTGTTACGAAGACCAAGAGAATATCCCTCCTGAAATCGACTCCAAGGAGGAAGAACAAGAATCGTCCGCAGACGAAGAGGACGTATCTGAAGAATCATCTGACGAAGAATCAGACCCGGATGATGAAATCACAACATTCACGTGTACCCAAGCAGGAATAATGCGCAAGGTTGTGCTATTCCTGGCTATGCGACAAGAAGACATATTCCCAAGAATTGGTGGAAAACGATACCTACATCCCACCAAGTTTGATCGAGCACTCAAGGAGCTCCGCATCAAGCTCTGGAACCAACCGAGAGTTTCTGTACAGTATGACTTTAGGTCACTCGTACAAGAACTTGTTCCTATCGGGAGCACGATCACACCATTCGGATATGTTACTCCAAGCGAAGAAATCGTACCAAACTCAGTACGAGAAAGCATACGCCGAATCTCCGAACAATACGCCAAGATACAGCAATGTCAATCGATGTATGCTTGCATCGAAACCCAAGAGGAGAAGGCTATACACGAAACAATCAGGTACACGTCACACCAGATCCGAGAATGGTACAGAACACCTACCATCGAGACCCAGCCGGGAAAAGGATCAACTCTCAAGGAATGAGCGTCCAAAGAGAGTTCTGCAACACGGAAAGCGCTCAAGCATCAACATCAGTCTTTCGCACCAACATTACCGTCAATGGACACAAGGTCCAAGCCATGATTGATTCTGGAGCGAGCGGGAACTTTGCCTCCAAATCATTCGTGAAGCGATATGGGATAGCTACCCAATCGAAGGACGAAGGGTACGAATTGATCGCAGTCGACGGATCATCGTTACCAAGCGTGGAACGCGAAACCATTCCGTTGCCACTCGCTATCCAACAGCACCACGAGGAAATTGTCTTGGACATCACTGACATGGCCAGTCATGACGTCGTATTAGGCATACCTTGGTTGAGAAAGCACAATCCAATCATCGATTGGAGACGAGGAGTACTCAGGTTTGAACAATGCGATTGCGTTATCGACATTGACCCTATGCAGCGACAGCGTTCACTGATAGATGAGGCTAGGAGACAGATCAACGAAATGACACTCCAGTCGCCCGGAGCTACGAAACAATCAAGCCCAACTCGGACAGTCACTCGCGATGGCAAGGAGGACAACCAAGTCACGAGCATGGATGGAAGTAACGCACCATCGAAGGATACGGCCTCGGAAACCGCTATCCCCAAAGAGTATCAAAAATGGGCGAAACTCTTTGAAGAGGTAGAAGACATCACCGCTTTACCTAAACATCAAACATGGGATCACCGGATCAACCTGAAACCCGGAACGGAGCCCCCATTCGTGCCACTATTCAAGAAATCCGAACACGCGCTCCAAGAAGAAGATAAGTGGCTACGCAAGATGCTAGCCAAGGGCTGGATACGCAAGTCCAGGTCCAGTGCAGGCGCACCTATCTTCGGCGTTCCAAAGCCCAACGGGAAGACGCGAATCGTCGTTGACTATAGGAAGCTCAACGACATCACAATTAAGAACCGATATCCATTACCCAACATTGAGGAATCACAAGACAGACTTACCGGATCAGACTGGTACACAAAGATCGACCTACGAGACGCATTCTATGCTATCCGCATGGCGGAAGGCGAAGAATGGAAGACAGCATTTCGAACACGCTACGGATTGTACGAATTCACGGTTATGCCAATGGGATTAACCAACGCACCCGCCTCCTGTCAGGAGATGGTAAACGACATTCTCAGAGACCTGCTCGACATATGCGTCATTGCATACATGGACGACATCCTCGTCTACACTAAGGGATCTCTGGAGAAACACAAGCGACAAGTACAAGGCGTATTCGAAAGACTCTCCCAAGTAGGATTCCGGACCGCACCCGAGAAATGCGAATTCCACAAGAAGGAAGTCAAATTCCTTGGCTTCATTATCAATACCAGGGGAATCGCAATCGACCCGGAAAAGATCGAATCTATTAAAACGTGGCCAACTCCGAAAACAGTCAAGGACGTGCAGTCGTTCCTTGGACTAGCCAACTACAATCGGAAGTTCATCAGAGACTATTCTAAGATCGCCACACCACTGTCAGACCTTACAAAGAAGGACCTCAAGTGGAAATGGGAACAACAACATCAAAAGGCATTCGACAAGCTAGTACAGATGTGCTGCGAAGCACCAGTACTAATGATGTTCGACACAAGGAAACCAGTCTTCATCGAGACTGACGCATCGGATCTAGCCATAGGAGCATGCCTCACGCAGATGCATGATGGGAAGAGACACCCAGTGGCTTATTACTCAAGAAAAATGTCACCCGCGGAACAAAACTACGATGTACATGACAAGGAACTGCTAGCCATCGTTGCAGCATTGCAACACTGGAACTACTATGCGGAAGGAGCACCAGGATTGACGATTCTTTCTGATCACAAGAATCTAACCTACTTCACTACGACTAAAGTACTGACCCGAAGGCAGGCCCGCTGGTCGGAACTGCTCGGACAATATAAGTTCGAAATCCGCTACACTCCAGGAAAGGAAAACGGCAGAGCAGACGCCTTGAGTCGAAGAGTCGACTACATGGAAGGAAAAGAACCCGTACAGCAACGAGTTCTCAAGGCCAATCCAGACGGAAGCCTTAGTGCCAACACTCAAGAATTCAACAACATTGTGCGAATCCTCAACGACACCGAGGAACAGTTTCCAATACTGCAAGGCAAATACCAGGTACCAAAAGACCGAGAAGAAGAATGCATACGACAACATCACGACGACCCTACGAGAGGACATCCAGGAGCAACTAAAACCGTGGAACTCGTCCAAAGAAGCTTCAGCTTTCCACAGATGCGACAGAAAGTGCTTAAGTACATCAAGCGCTGCGAGCATTGCCAAAGAAACAAAGCCGAAAGACATGCGAAGTATGGACACATACAGTTTAGAACTCCACCACAACAACCATGGGACGAAGTCACGATGGATTTCATTACGAAACTCCCACCCTCTAAGGACAAGGTCACGGAAACCACATTCGACATGATTATGGTCATGGTCGACAGACTTACCAAATACGCACACTTTATACCTGCCAGCGAAAAATACACGGCAGAACAACTCGGATACCTCGTAATGGACAGGCTGATACGATACCATGGATTCCCGAGGATCTTTATCACCGACAGAGACAAACTATTCACATCGAACTACTGGAAAACACTAGTCGGAACCATCGGAATCAAACACAAACTATCTACAGCCTACCATCCAGAAACAGATGGGCAAACGGAAAGAACAAACCAAACCCTGGAACAATATTTACGACACTACATTAATCACGCACAAGACAATTGGGTTACACTGCTCCCCATGGCACAAATAGCACTCAACAACCACAAATCAGAAACTACGCAGGCTACGCCATTCTTCTCGAATTATGGACGAAATCCGAACCTGTTCGGAGACCCGCATAGTCATCCCCAAGCTGAACGAGCTATGGTAGCGGCACAAGACATGAAGAACGTTCACAAGGAACTCGAGAACCGCATCCAGGACTCACAAAAAACAATCGCCAAATCCAGACAAGACAAAAGAAAAATGGCACCTCAGCTTAAGAAGGGGGATAAGGTCTACCTTCTTACCAAAAATCTAAAAACAAGAAAGAAGACCAAGAAACTGGATCACGTCAAAGTCGGACCATTTTTGATTGACGAAGTCAGAGGACCAGTCAACTATCGACTCAAGCTACCCAAAGACGCCAAAATCCACCCAGTGTTCCATGTATCACTACTGGAACCCGCCGACGCCGGAACTCCATGCCAAAAAACATTCCACTTCCAGCCGGAAGAGGAAGATGAGTTCGAAGTCGAAAAATCCTAGATTACAAGAATCAGAAATATCTGATCAAGTGGAAAGGATACCCCGAGTCAGACAATACCTGGGAACCCAAAACCAGCTTCACGAACTGCCGCTGGCTTCTTGCGAAGTTCCACCACCAACAAGCGAAGGATCGAAACGGACTACGCCCGGATTCGACAAAAAGAAGTCCGAGGCATCCAAATCCACCTCGCCGGCCCCCGACATCCAAGTAAAGGGAGAAAGAGCCAACTCCAAACCAGTAGAAGGACCAGCAGGAGGAAGGTCCGCCAGAGATTCAGCAAGCTCGGCCTCCAGAGCACTAGCCTCGGCAACGGAGATGGCGTTATCAGCGCGCTTGTCCAACAAGTCCAGCTGTTTCGCCAGTCGCTCCTCCTTCGCCAACGCAGTCGATGTCGCAGCTCTTTCCCTGGCAAGAGCCTCTTGGGCTTCACGCTCTCGTTCCATCGCGACCGCCGACGCAGCACGGGCTTCCTTGATCTGCGCAAGAACCTTCGCCCGCTGTTTACTCAGACGGTTCCACTCGGACTCTGTGATCTTGATATCACAACCCTTCAACCCGTGGACGTTGCACTCGCTGCAACGACCCGAGCGAGCATGCACCTTGCAAACTCGGCCATGCTTCCGACAATTCGAACATGCACGAGGCATGATTTCCCCGTTCGACCGGATAAAATACCCCAGTTGTTTTCTTTCTTCCGCGGTGTTTCGTTTCGAGGAACTCTGCTTAGGCATCGTACGCAGACATGTTGAGAAAAGGAAGATGGAGCGGGAAAGAGAACGAACGTCAGAAGATCAGCTTCGGGACGAAGCTAGACTAGAAGGGGATGGTGTTACGGTCTGCTCTCCCACGGGAAGCAAGACCGGAACAAAGAACCTCCGAAGCGAGAAGTGATTTCTCGCCATCCACGACTTCCTCGCTTTCGCAGGAAATCATGGAAATCGAAGAAAGCAGAGAAGTCTCATACACATCTCATTTGTATTTAGCAGCGATGAGTGTCGCCTCTCTAGATAGTCATCGCGTACAACTCACTGTTCTATCTCACTGATTGGAATCAAGTGACTCTTCCTACTTCGTTGCCTTCCTCTAGACTACCCGACAAGCTCAAACCCCGATCGAGCTTAAGCTTCTGCTTAGTGAGATCTTAGGTCATCAGCCCAGCGCAGATAAACCTAACAGCCTATAGAATTCGAGAAACGTGCTATCTACGAACCCCTATATTTAGCTAAAACCGTAGCTAGCGTCTTCCGCTATGCGTGCGTACCTCTCTAATATTGCACGCTCGTTTAAGGCAGGCTACTACTTAATTAAATAACTAAAGTCGTTATAGATTCGAGCGATCGTTCTATTAAAGATTCGACTAAGCTACGCTATAGAACGACCGAACTCCTTAAAGTCGTACTACCTCGTGTTAGGTTTATCTGCGCTGGGCTGATGACCTAAGATCTCACTAAGCAGAAGCTTGAGCTCGATCGGGGTTTGAGCTTGTCGGGTAGTCTAGAGGAAGGCAACGAAGTAGGAAGAGTCACTTGATTCCAATCAGTGAGATAGAACAGTGAGTTGTACGCGATAACTATCTAGAGAGGCGATACTTATCGCTGTTATATACAAATGAGAGCCTAGGTGTTCCTCCGATCACCTAGTAGTGTCGTGATCAATGCTCACTAGGAGTGAGCATTGATCACTCCAGTCTGCCAAGGAGTGAACTGTTGCATCGTAGCCCACGGCGCCTGTGGCCACCGCTGGGTTTCGTAGTCCGCTGTGTATACTCGATCACTCCATTGCGGGTGACTGGACTTCCGGTGGACGAAGGCTGTCGTCCAATCATCGTGCGGTCTTGGGCGGCTGTGCCGTCCAAACCGTAACACCATCCCCCTTTTAGCCTAGCTCCGTCCCGGGGCTAACAATGATAAGCTTCGTCATCCCGTCTCTTTTGTCGGTCACGAAGATGGCTTCTTCTTCTTCCAAAAACCGTCTCCGACTTTACAACGAAACGATCGCATACGGTTCTCCTGCCATCCTTCCTTGCAACCACTGTTTCGAAAAGGGAGTCGACTGCGTTGTTATGGAGGGGTCTTATCGTCTTCGGTGTGCTGAATGCATAAAGCGGGGTCGCAAATGCGTCAACCTGTCCTGGGAGTCTCTTGACAAGACCCGTGAAGAGTATCGCAAGAAGGTCGAGAAGGACGAGGAGGAGCTTGCGACGATCCTGGCGCGGCTGATGCGCAACAAGCGGATATTGAAGCAGGCGGAGGAGCGTGCAAAGAAGAAGGCTCTTTGTCTGCAGTCTGAGATGGAAGAGTCTGGGCAGTTCGTGGAGGACGAGGACATCGACTGTCCTGCAGCAGACGCCACTGTTGGATTGTCTCCCGCAGTGTGGTCTTCCATCGACTTTGTCAATAATGCGATTGACTTTTCTGGTCTTGATTCTGGTGGAATTCTCCAAGAAGCTGGCGGCAGTTCGTGAGGTGTTTCAGTGGTTCCCAGGTATTGTCCGACTCCGGATATCCTTTCCACTTGATGAGGTATTTCTGATTCTTATAGTCCAGGATTTTTTCGACTTCGAACTCGTTTTCCTCTTCCGGCTGGAAGTGGAACGTTTCTTGACATGGAGTTTCGGCGTCGGCGGGTTCCAGTAGTGACACGTGGAACACCGGGTGGATCTTTGCGTCTTTTGGCAGTTTGAGTCGGTAGTTGACTGGTCCCCTGACCTCGTCAATCAAAAATGGTCCGACTTTGACGTGATCCAGTTTCTTGGTCTTCTTTCTTGTCTTCAGATTTTTGGTAAGAAGGTAGACCTTATCCCCCTTTTTAAGCTGAGGTGCCATTTTTCTTTGGTGTTGTCTGGCTTTAGTAATCGTTTTCTGTGAGTCTTGGATGCGGTTGTTCAATTCGTTATGAACATCTTTCATGTCCTCTGCCGCGACCATAGCTCGTTCAGCTTGGGGATGACCATGCGGGTCTCCGAACAGGTTCGGATTTCGCCCATAATTCGAAAAGAATGGCGTAGCCTGCGTAGTCTCTGACTTGTGGTTGTTGAGTGCTATTTGTGCCATAGGGAGCAATGTAACCCAATTGTCTTGTGCGTGATTAATATAGTGTCGTAAGTATTGTTCCAGGGTTTGGTTTGTTCTTTCTGTTTGTCCGTCTGTCTCTGGATGGTAGGCTGTGGATAATTTGTGTTTGATTCCGATAGTTCCGACCAGCGTTTTCCAGTAGTTCGATGTGAATAGCTTGTCTCTGTCGGAAATGAAGATCTTCGGGAATCCGTGGTATCGTACTAGCCTGTCCATCACGAGGTATCCGAGCTGTTCTGCCGTGTACTTCTCGTTTGCAGGTATGAAGTGTGCATATTTCGTGAGTCTGTCGACCATGACCATAATCATGTCGAATGTGGTTTCCGTGACCTTGTCCTTAGAGGATGGGAGCTTCGTAATGAAATCCATCGTGACTTCGTCCCATGGTTGCTGCGGTGGAGTCCTAAACTGTATGTGTCCGTATTTCGCATGTCGTTCGGCTTTGTTTCTTTGGCAATGCTCGCAGCGCTTGATGTACTTAAGCACTCTTTGTCGCATTTGTGGAAAGCTGAAACTTCTCTGGATAAGTTCTACAGTCTTGGTTGCTCCTGGATGTCCTCTGGTAGGGTCGTCGTGATGTTGTCGTATGCATTCTTCTTCTCGGTCCTTTGGTACCTGGTATTTGCCTTGCAGTATTGGAAACTGCTCCTCGGTGTCGTTGAGGATTCGCACAATGTTGTTGAATTCTTGAGTGTCGGCACTAAGGCTTCCGTCCGGATTGGCCTTGAGAACTCGTTGCTGTACGGGTTCTTTTCCTTCCATGTAGTCGACTCTTCGACTTAAGGCGTCTGCTCTGCCGTTTTCCTTTCCTGGAGTATAGCGGATTTCGAACTTGTACTGTCCGAGCAGTTCCGACCAGCGGGCCTGTCTGCGGGTTAGTACTTTAGTCGTAGTGAAGTAGGTTAGATTCTTGTGATCAGAAAGAATCGTTAGTCCAGGTGCTCCTTCCGCGTAATAGTTCCAGTGTTGCAGTGCTGCAACGATAGCTAGCAGTTCCTTGTCATGGACATCGTAGTTTTGTTCCGCGGGTGACATCTTTCTTGAGTAGTAAGCCACTGGGTGTCTTTTCCCATCATGCATCTGTGTGAGGCATGCTCCTATGGCCAGATCCGATGCGTCGGTCTCGATGAAGACCGGTTTCTTCGTGTCGAACATCATCAGTACTGGTGCTTCGCAGCACATCTGTACTAGTTTGTCGAATGCCTTTTGATGTTGTTGTTCCCATTTCCATTTGAGGTCCTTCTTTGTAAGGTCTGACAGTGGTGTGGCGATCTTGGAGTAGTCTCTAATGAACTTCCGATTGTAGTTGGCTAGTCCAAGGAATGATTGTACATCCTTGACTGTCTTCGGGGTTGGCCACGTCCTGATAGATTCGATCTTTTCTGGGTCAATTGCGATTCCTCCGGTATTGATAATAAAGCCAAGGAATTTGACTTCCTTCTTGTGGAATTCGCATTTCTCGGGTGCGGTCCGGAATCCTACTCGGGAGAGTCTTTCGAATACGCCTTGTACTTGTCGTTTATGTTTCTCGAGAGATCCTTTGGTATAGACGAGAATGTCGTCCATGTATGCGATAACGCATACGTCGAGTAGGTCCCTGAGAATGTCGTTTACCATCTCCTGGCAGGAGGCCGGTGCGTTGGTTAATCCCATTGGCATAACCGTGAATTCGTACAGTCCGTAGCGTGTCCGAAATGCTGTCTTCCATTCTTCACCTTCCGCCATGCGGATAGCGTAGAATGCGTCTCGTAGATCGATCTTCGTGTACCAGTCTGATCCGGTAAGTCTGTCCTGTGATTCCTCAATGTTGGGTAATGGATATCGGTTCTTGATTGTGATGTCGTTGAGCTTTCTGTAGTCAACGACGATGCGTGTCTTCCCGTTGGGCTTTGGAACACCGAAGATAGGTGCGCCTGCACTGGACCTGGACTTGCGTATCCAGCCCTTGGCTAGCATCTTGCGTAGCCACTTATCTTCCTCTTGGAGCGCGTGTTCGGATTTCTTGAATAGTGGCACGAATGGGGGCTCCGTTCCGGGTTTCAGGTTGATCCGGTGATCCCATGTCTGGTGTTTAGGTAAAGCGGTGATGTCTTCTACCTCTTCAAAGAGTTTCGCCCATTTTTGATACTCCTTGGGGATAGCGGTTTCCGAGGCCGTATCCTTCGATGGTGCGTTACTTCCATCCGTTCTCGTGACTTGGTTGTCCTCCTTGCCATCGCGAGTGACTGTCCGAGTTGGGCTTGATTCTTTCGTAGCTCCGGGCGACTGGAGTGTCATTTCGTTGATCTGTCTCCTAGCCTCATCTATCAGTGAACGCTGTCGCTGCATAGGGTCAATGTCGATAACGCAATCGCATTGTTCAAACCTGAGTACTCCTCGTCTCCAATCGATGATTGGATTGTGCTTTCTCAACCAAGGTATGCCTAATACGACGTCATGACTGGCCATGTCAGTGATGTCCAAGACAATTTCCTCGTGGTGCTGTTGGATAGCGAGTGGCAACGGAATGGTTTCGCGTTCCACGCTTGGTAACGATGATCCGTCGACTGCGATCAATTCGTACCCTTCGTCCTTCGATTGGGTAGCTATCCCATATCGCTTCACGAATGATTTGGAGGCAAAGTTCCCGCTCGCTTCAGAATCAATCATGGCTTGGACCTTATGTCCGTTGACGGTAATATTGGTGCGAAAGACTGATGTTGATGCTTGAGCGCTTTCGGTGTTGCAGAACTCTCTTTGGACGCTCATCCCTTGAGAGTTGATCCTTTTCCCGACTGGGTGTTGCTGGCCTGTTGCTGTAGCCACGCGTGGATCTTGGCTTTCGTTTTTCGAACCTCGTTGGTAATCCTTTGTTCGAACGGGGTTTCGATGCAGGCGAAGTTGTATTGGCATTCTTGGACCTTTTGAAATCGCTTCTGTAGTTCGTAGAGTCCTTGTCGCATTTCGTTAGGCACAACGTAGTTGTCTGGCGTAATATACCCGTATGGTGTGAAGGTGCTGCCTAGCGGCGGTCGTTCTACTGCGATTTCTCGGAAATGAGACTCCTGACGAATCCTTCGGTGATTCCAGAATGATTGTCGTAGTCGTTGGAGAGAATATTCGAATTTCCGAGGGTTGAGGTATCTTTTCCCGTTGACAAGGGGGAAGATGTCTTCGATTTCTCGCGCAAAGTGGAGCGCGATTTTCCTCTGTGGTCCTGGGGAGGTGCTTACGAACGTGACTAGTTCGTCTTCGGATTCCCCTTCTTCGCTACTGCTTTCCGTGTCTTCTGCTGACTCGTCTTGCTCTTCCTCCTCGGATGTGTCTGATTTAGGAGGGTTGTTTTCCTCGTTTTCGTTGTAGCAAGATTCGTCGGGTTCTCTTTCCTCGGCGAGCCTGAGGTGTGGTACTTCGTCTTGAAGTTCCTCTGGAACAGGTAACGGCCTGCTTCCGTCCTCGTATCGTCGGATTGGAGGCGAGCTTGTACCTCTCTGCGGGGCAGAGGGCCAAAAGCCTGCGTCCCTCTTGGAAGAGTAGTGTGTTCGGCATGCGTCATCGTAACAGAATCGCCAGTGAAGGCTTCCGTGTCCGAGACGTCCTTCCCAGTGGATTTGATCTGGCACTCGGGACATCATGCCTAGAAGTCGGACTTCCCTAGGAGCGTTGTTGTCGTAATAACCCCCTCGTCCTTCTTCCTTTCGTTGCATCGTGTTGAAAGATTGTCGCTGCACCATGTTCTTGGAACGACAATCTCTCGCAAAGTGGCCTGGTTTGCCACAGTTGTAACAAGTCTTATCGTCACCTTGTTTCTTTCTGGGTTTGCCCTTTGGCTTGCCCTTTCCTTTGATCTTTTGACCCTTCTGGGTCGCGTCGAGTTCCATGGGTTGGGGTCCATAGTATGGCTTGTTGGACTGGTTGTTTGGCTTGGAATGGTATCCGCGGTTCCTTCCATAGTCTGGGGTGAACCCGGCCGTTCCTCCAACCTTGGAGTCGTACTTGCGTTCCAGGGCTCTCTCGTAGAGCCGGTCGTCGATCTCGATAGCCGCTTCGGTCAAATCCTTCAGGGTGTCGAGTGTTCCTCCGTGGTTCATCAACTGGTCCTTGACCGAGTCTTTGAGACCACGCCTAAACATCGTCATCAACGCCTGTTGGTCCCATCCAGTCACCTGAGAGTGTTCCTCGAACTTGGCTGCGTACTCGGACGCCGAAGTTCGTTGCTTGAGGTGCTGGATAACCCTGATCGCTTGGGTTACCTCGTTTGAAGATCCGAAGATCTCCTTGAGCTTGATCTTGAAGGTCGTATAGTCCTTGAACATGCCGGTAGGGTCCTGACGTCCCTCGCTGTCCAGGTAGACCTTGAGGTGGGGTTTGATCCAGTTCTGAGCACTACCCCTGAGGTACGTGCTGGCAAAGACAGTCTTGAGGTTCCCTTCGACGGGGTTGAACATGAGGAACATGTCCATCTGGTTGACCCAATCGTCGAACTTGTTTCGATCTCCATAGAAGTGGTCTGGCTTCGCTGGTTTGAAGCTTCTTGGTCTTGGGCCACTATCTTCGTCGTCGGAGTCATCCGGTGGAGTCGGTCTTGGGGCTTGGACTGGCTTGCTGCGGCTGGATCCTGCTTCGCTGGGGGCGGGATTCCCCCTGGAGCTTCCTGCGGTAGACATCCTTAAGGGCGTACAAAGCTGTTAGGTTTATCTGCGCTGGGCTGATGACCTAAGATCTCACTAAGCAGAAGCTTGAGCTCGATCGGGGTTTGAGCTTGTCGGGTAGTCTAGAGGAAGGCAACGAAGTAGGAAGAGTCACTTGATTCCAATCAGTGAGATAGAACAGTGAGTTGTACGCGATAACTATCTAGAGAGGCGATACTTATCGCTGTTATATACAAATGAGAGCCTAGGTGTTCCTCCGATCACCTAGTAGTGTCGTGATCAATGCTCACTAGGAGTGAGCATTGATCACTCCAGTCTGCCAAGGAGTGAACTGTTGCATCGTAGCCCACGGCGCCTGTGGCCACCGCTGGGTTTCGTAGTCCGCTGTGTATACTCGATCACTCCATTGCGGGTGACTGGACTTCCGGTGGACGAAGGCTGTCGTCCAATCATCGTGCGGTCTTGGGCGGCTGTGCCGTCCAAACCGTAACACCTCGCAGGGTACGCCAACCTCTTTAATACGAGATATAACGCCTTCTTAGGTTCGTAGACAAAGTTATAGCTAGCCGAGTTCTTAATTCGAACTAGTCCTTAACTAAGAAGTAATAGAGCTAGTCGTCGAATCTATTCCGGCCTTAAGCGACAATTACGACGGCAGTTCTTAGGATCTATAGAATTAAGGTTCTAGTTATTATAGTGTTTATAGCGGTAGTAACCTTATTAAGGCGTTTCTCGTACCTCTCGCTACGCCTTAATAACCTCTCGTTCCTCGTCCTTAATTAACAACACTAGCGCGGCTATAATTAGAGGGTCTATAGTTTATATGCAGGTACTTAACGCGAACGTAACACGCCTTAATTATAGCTAAAACACTAAGGCGGAAGGCAGCGGCTGCTAATATACCGTAAACTTAAGTAAAGCTCAGACACTGATTATAATTCGGCTAGGTACGCCTCAAAACGCCTTCCGGAATGACGCGGAATTCACTAAACCGGAATCAAACACCTCTCGAAGTTAGCGGTAAAAATGCTCTATTCCCCACATCTCTTGCCACTCAACATCTCGTTGCTTCTGCAGGAACGCCCCCAGTCCCGATGACGACGCAGATCTTCGCCATCGAGACCCTCAGGGTCCTGGCTTCCAGGTCTTGGCATGGAGAAATGCGGTCTTCACAGCGTTCCCGGAGTTGACTTCCGACACATTGACTTTGATTGCCGCATTTCAGCCCTGTGCACGACTGCACAACTCGCAGCTCCGTGGCGTCGCGTGGGCGCCAGACGTATCTCATAAGCATGCTGGAATCGCTCTGCATCTCCCGCCAAAACCAAGCCAAGTGATCCGATCGGAACCGGGCCAGAAAGCAAGCACATGGGGGATCGAGCAGATGCGGCGGCCAGCGACGTCCTGCTCCACGCCTTCGGCCGCGCCAAACGCCAACAGGCCGCGGCGGCGTGTCAACGATGTCGCGTACGGAAGACCAAATGCGGCGGAGAGAGGCCTTGCGCTTCCTGTGCCGCCGCCGGTGTGGAATGTGTCTGGATCACGCAGGAAAACGAGACCCGACGGCAGGCGATCAAGCGTAAACACGATGAGATGCTACAGGCCACGGAGCCCGTCATGGAGCTCCATAATCTACTCATGACGGCCGATGAAGACCAGGCGTTTAAGATTCTACGTCGAGTGCGAGCAGGCCAGTCGATCAATGGTATTCTCGGGCAACGCCATGATGTTGAACAGGCTCACAATTTCATGTATGAGCAGCGGATCTATGGGCAGCTTTTCATTTCACTCGCGCAGTCGACAGCCCCGCTCAAGGATATTGTCACGATCGCGGAACAGATCTTCAACTCCCACGGGATACACCAGCTGCCCGCCCCCGATGCCTTGAGATCACTTCGGAGTCGCGTCATCAAGCTCGAGGATATCACTGGAAAGTTGCCAGTTCAGAATGGCATGCTGACTGAAACTCCACACTCGTCCAAGGAGCCGCGTACAAATGGTCATGTTGTCCAGGATCGAATCAAGACAATACCGATTCATCATGTTCCTGCGTCTCCGTGGGTGAGCTGTAAAAGCACCGACGACGGCGTGTCGGATCTGGTTTCCACATACCTTGCCGTGCTCAATCCCTTTCACAGACATATCGAGGCCGATTTGTTCCTGGCAGATATGCGGTCTCAAAGTAAACACAGTCGCTTTTGTTCCTCATTGCTGGTCTACGCCGTTCTTGCATGTGGCTCGGTGAGCATGACCGGATATTTCTCTCAGAAGAAACCACGCTGACGACCTGCAGCTGTTTTCTGAGCATGACGAGGCATTCACATACGATCACGACTATCTCACGCGTGGTGAGCATTATCACGACGAGGCTCTTCGGTTATGGAACGAAGAAAAGGGCCGGGTTTCGATCACCAATGCACAGGCATTGTCCATACTCTCTGCAGAGTAGGTGCTGACCTGTTCTCGAACAATTTACTCTCGCTTGCAACTGACAACCTTGCAGGTCCTCATGGCGGGGCCAAGATCGGCTTGGATGGTCGCTCCATCAAGACCTGGCGCGGATGATTAAGGATCTGAACAACTCGGACATCCCATGCGATATGGACGACCAGGCCGCGAGCGCATACAAACGAGCTCGCGCCTGCATCGCATCATGTGTGTGTCGGAATCACATGTAAGAAAGCTGTGCACGAACTTGCAACATCCACTGACGGCTTGGCAGGTACTGGATCATGGGATTGTTCGGCAAGTCCGGAAACGAGATTGTCTGCGCGAAAGATGCCCCCGACCTCAGACGAATCCTCAAGGATGAAGTAATGCTTTGGCGAGCATACCCCACATCTCGTCAAGCACCGCGTACACTCCACATGAATCTGGTGGCCCTGGAGAACCAGTCTCTCAGCGGGTTCTTGTGGGAAATCCTGCACGACGTCTGCGCCGAGGATCGAGATCTCACACAACCGGCCTTCTGGAAAGGTGTCAGCGAACTGGAATCGAGAATGCGCTATTGGTATCAATACTTACCGGCTCCTCTTCATTACATGCCTAAAATGCCGATACCTTTGTACGATTTCCAGTACGTATGCCTCTGCACAGCACATCGATGAACTCCATCATTGACCTGTCACCAGCGCCCAATACTTCGTCGCACAAATGATGCTGAACGACCACTGGGCCGAAGTCCTCCTCAGCGAAGCCAGCATCTACTTCGACAAAGCCGAACGAGAAGCAGCCCGCTCACGCACCCTCCGCTACGCAATCCAAAGCACCGCAATCCTCCGAGACTACCGCGAACACTACGGCTACAAACAAACGACCCCCTTCCTCTTCCAAGTCGCCGCAATGGTCGCTTCGATCCTCCTCCGATGTATGGACCGCAACAAAGATCCCAGCAAACGCTGCTCTCACGCTCCAGAAGTCATTGCTGCGTTTGAAGATTGCTGTCGATGTTTGTTGGCTTTTAGTATGCATTTGATGCTACCGAGAGGGATTAATCGGATGTTGCATCGGACGGCGTTGGAGATGGGTGTCAAACTTCCGGAGAGCGTGGAGAGGATGTTGGAGTTTTTCGGGAAGAATGTGTGGACGGAGGTGGATTGGAAGAGGATTAGTTCGGAGTATCCGAATATTTTGAGGGGGCCGGCTTCGAGGCCGGGAGAGCAGGAGACGATTGAGGCGGCGGTGAGGGAGTTGAGGATTTGACGAGTAGGTCGGGCGAATAGAGCGTGGGAAGCACTGTTTCTCTGGTGTGTAATGGATTGGAGATTGTGGTGCATGTATATCACATAGACAGCTACCTTGGTCTCTACTTCGATAGACATCGTTACAGCTGACGTTGGACTTTCTGTGCATTGATTACTGAACGCGTCCCACTATGTTCCGGGGCCCCAGTCTAGTCGTGCAGAGGCGTCGAAGCGGTTTTGAACGTCTGGGGTACTCTGACCACCCAAAATATAGTATAGAAGAGCATGTTTCATTGGAGTCGAATATGGTAAAAATGTCAGAAGGAATAGAGTTCTGATGCAGCGGAACAGGAGCGGGAGCGGTGTCGCCTGTTTTGGGACAAGGCGTTGTAATCAGAATTACTCTGATACGCTGACCGGATCAGGTGCCGTGCCACAAGCGTGCCTGGATGCCTGACTGGGCATGTATTACGTTTTTGCTCTCTTCGTCCACCTTTTATCAATCGCACTTGGACTTCACCTGCTGCCATTCATCGTCGACTGCACTGTCCCCGCCGGACTGAGTGCAGATCAGGGCTACTGACACAGAAGATGAAGACAAGACTGAGAGACCACGAACAAGCCACTTGACAAGACTATACAAGAGCCAGAAACATTGCGAGAGGTTCCATTGCACTCTGCCATCGTCGCAAAGCATCTTGTTGATATCGAAACCACATTTTGTGTGCTTCCAGTGCACCGCTATACGCCAATTGCACCGAGCGCAAGTACCTTTGCGCGTCCTTCCCTCCAGTCCTTTGGGTATCCATTCCTTTCGTTCCTTCATACCTTGCCCACAGTTTCCCGCGACTTCACCTCCTCATATCATGTCAAACCTCTCTCTCCCATCTCTGCCCAGTGTTGAAAACTGTGCGCCACCGACAGCTCACGAGTAACAGACTCCTCTTCAAGCCCCACACCTACACCCCACCTAGCCGGATCCCTCAGTCTCAAGACCACTTCGCGGCCTTCTCCATCACCTTCCTTCCAACCTCTCCAAATCGGCATATGCATCCAGCACCAGAATCTTCAACAGCTCCGCATCTGCATCCTGCAGCATCTCCGGATATGCCCGAATACTGTCCCACTTGCTCGCGATCTCTCGAATCGGCCACCACCGCTCATCATTGCTGGACATCTGAGCCTCGGAGACGCGACGCACAATCCTGCCCGCCATGGAGATGATTTCGCCGAGTAGTTCACGGGATGAATAGCTGGCGTTGTGCAGCCGCACGTACCTCGGGTTGCTGCTTGGTTCCGTGAGAAGCTGGCGAATGGTCTTGGGCATGTTGAATGTGCTTCTCGTACGGTGGACGCCAATTCCAGGTCGAGACACGCGAATTGAACGACGTCGTTGACGCTGCCGCTCTGTCGTTGGACGAGGCCGAAGTATGAGAAATGAGGCGCGGCCGCCTTCCAGGACAGCCTGACTCCGAGGATGGAACTTTCGTCTTCAACACACCTCGCCGGCGGTGCTGCTTCACAACAACGCGCGAAAGGATACCAGATCGAATCATTCACTTCCTCTCCTCCTCACCGTCCGTCATCGCCACGACCAACCCTCCGCGGACCCTGCAAAGCCTTGCAAGATCCGATCCGGTCACGGCGGGCGTCCCAGCACTTCCCCGGTCGGCTTCGCACAAAACGAGCCAGGCACGTCTGACGACGAACTTACGACTTTCGCTCTCGTCTCGGAGAAAAGGGGACTTTGCGATCGAGCCAGTATGGGCGGGCAGAGTATGCTTTACTCATCTGATAAGATGAGGCTGTGATTCGAACTTGCAAGCTCTGCATGCGGAAATGCTCCGGCCTGTCCCGATTTTGCCGACCTCGGCTGGATTTTGCAGCGAGCGGAAGCAAGCTCCTCTGGACTACGCGATTCGTGAAGAGAGCGATCGATTGCACTTTGCGAGCACGTACTCTGGTGTTATCATACACGGATGGATGTGCTGAGGAGTGGGACGTTGGTGAACGATGAGCCCTCACGGCGGGAATTATTTCAACCTGGCTATGCTTGGCATAGGCGTTCTGGAACAAAACCAACAACGCAAGGCAAATGCATGCTCCGATCTCCATCATTTGGACTCGCTCGGCCATTGCACTACTCGCATTCGATACGAGAGAGATGGATCGTGATTTTCAGCTGCAGGAAGTGTTGAAAGTGGCCTCAGACTTCGACTCCTTTGACACCACATTCGACGATGGATAATAGGCCACACTTGAAGATAAGGACAACATGTTTTAAGGCGCCAGAACGGCACTCTGCTTTCCTGGGACCGCGCTGCAAGATCGGCATACTCCAGCGTACTCGAAGAAAGCCGTCCCGGCCGCGCTTTGGCATACTACGCAAGTTTGAACGAATACTGTGCACTACTGTAGCTCCGCCAGGATATGCAATTCGTAGCGAAGCAGAGCCTTTTGCTTTGAGGAGTGAATCCGGATCAGATGGGCTTTTTACGCTTGTTGGATTTGTGGTAGTACCGGATCAGTAAACGGACACGCAGCTTCCCCGCTGCAGTAGTCAGATTTTCTTTACTGGCCGCTGACACGGATTTGATTGCCATCACATACATCTACGATCACAGTGGCTTGTATGAAGAGTCTTCGCGCCGTGTTGATGCGCAGTGCGACGAGACTGGGAGAAGGAGACCTGCTTTGTGCAGTGGGATGTCACACGATTGGTATCTCACTGCGGCAGGACGAGTGACGAGCAATTCATGGAAATAGTGCCAGCCGACGGAGCTATCGCGAATTGTGCTCCATCCTGGACAGCATGATGCAGGATTCTTACACTGCACTTTTTCCTGCTGCTTGCCCAGCACCATCGGCCTCTTCCTCTGTAGAAAGAGACGATAATGCAGTAGACAACGTCGAAGTTGCCGTCCTCGATACATGAAGGCATATCTTCGTACGTGCTGCCTTGAGAACAGAAGAACCTGCGAGGACGCTACTCTTCATTATATCTTGGTCGAAGTCGATGGCAGACGCCGGAGTGTGGACATCTCTGGCAGTCGAGTTGTACGCACTTCCCACAGCCACGAACTTGAACGGCTTCTGCCAGCATTGTGCTCCATCAACCCAACCACCTTTTCTGCTCGGTCTCAGTTGCAGCTCTCCCGTGAAAGCAAGGAGAAGTTCTTCTTCCACTTTCAGTTGCTGCAAGAGTCCTACTGACGGTGCTCATTCCAGCTTCCCAAATTTCGACGCCACCGCATCTTGCATGTGCCGATCGTCGCTTTGCTCTCTTCTTTCATTACTATAACCTGACTCACTATCGCATCAATTCCCACACGAGATTAGATACGACACGCCGCTTCAGAGGTCATCAATCTATTCGAGCTCTTCGATCTCAACACTATACTTGGCTAAGTTCTCAAGACCTCGGGGAAGACCTGCATTGCACGAGGGGCGAATGATAGTACTCGCCGTTCCTTCAATTCCACGCCTCTTCGAACGTGTTACCTGAGTCTCCTCTGCCCTCTCGCAAGGCCAAGTCCGCCCGGCCCTATCGATTACTAATGGTCGACTAACTATCAAAGACTCCCGCGTCCGACCGCGACCGCGACCGTGACCGAGAAATTGAACTGGTTAGCGCTGCAATTCGTAGTAGTTGAACGGCCCAGAAAACAGCATCTCGCCCTCCCGGACAGCTGCTATCGCGCCTCAGCATACCGTGCGTCTAGTACTAGTTTCGGCCAAGCCTCGTGAGTTCCTCCTCACTCCTCTTGTCTTCCACTCGTCCTACTGGCGAGGATAATTGCGAAGGATGACAGCCGTGGCGGCAGGGGAAAAGCAGTTAAGAAGCATTGGCAGTGTCACGTATACGGAAGGATGTATAAAGAGAGAGGCGAGCAGGTAAAGCCGCAAAAAGCAGCAACCGACGCCGGATCACGTCTATTTCCCTCAGCCTGCGTTCTTCGCTTCTCTCGACTCAAGAAACTTCACAAATTCTCCTTACAATGAAGACGACCAGTCTCACCATCGTCCTCGCAGCAGCAGTCGGAAGCGTGCAAGCGTATTGGGTAAGGACCAACATACTACACGCAGCACAGGACGCACTGTATACTTTTTCCTGCGAATTTCCCGCCGAAAGACTAACTCTAACCTCTCGTAACAGAACTGCGTCCTCCCCGCCTCCGCAGGCGGAACAGCAACATTCCACTACGGCGACTGCGTTGAAGATGGGAAACCGGAAACCGCCAGACCTTGTTCTTACAATGGGGTCAGTGAATTGTCTCGATAGTAGTTGAACTACGTGAACAGCCGACAAGCTAACAAAGCACGACAGGCAGAACGCAGAGGTGATTGTAAGGAGCAAGGGAATGGGTGCTCGCCATATGGTTCGAGTATTGGTGGGCGGTATGTGATCCAGGGGGCGTGGTGTTCGTAGTTGGCGATTGAAGGGAAGGAGAAGAGGAGTGGATTAAAAGTAGATTTGGGAGAGTGCTAGATGGCGGTGTAGTGTAGATGGGTAGGGTTTGTAAAATGATCTGTCTGGAGGACTCATTGTTTTACTGTTTAGCGTAATTGACCTCTCCATGCAGATTTCGTCAGAGTTCTCTGTTCGCTGGTACAACCAAGAGGCATACGGCCGCTGCTGAGCGACATAGGGACGATGAGAATATACTTTTCGCTTCGCGACATCCCGGTGAAATTGTTCTCGAAGCAGCACTGCGATGAATGGTTGTACATGACTTTGTACTATAGAAAGCCGAAGTCGTTTGCGGCGTACATTTGTGTTCTGGTGTTGTACAATATGCTTCAGCTTTTCTATTATACCAAGAGGCAAAACCTCATGATCTTTTCATGACAAACAAGTACACGATATATATGAAACCTCTCAGCTTCTTCTTACCCTCCCTTCATCGCACTCTCCTCTATTTTCCCTTAACACAATGCTCCTCACTGCCATCCTCCCTCTCCTTCAATTGATCTCCCTCGTAAAGGCTACATGCACAATACAACAGTACGACCACCTGCCATGCGAATCACGATACAGATTCGCAAGATATCGAGTACTACTAACACACCTTCCCAGATTTCACGGCAATAACTGCGACAACGACAACTCCCCCAGCCCCCTCACCGGAATCCCACCAAATGGCTTTTGCCACAAAGCTTTGCTGAACAAACACTCCTTCCGCCTGAGTGAAGGCTGCGGTTTCTTTGATGTGGATCTTTGGGTAGGCCCACCAATACCTTCAAATGGACACTGTGCTGATATTCTGGCTATGTAAATATAGCAAGATGACGAATGCGGCCACGGACCCTCGCGAAGTCACCAACATCATCAACATTTTCAGTGTTTGAGGGCGGGATGCTATAATGTGAATTTGGGGGGTAAGTGGGGGAGCACTTATGTGGTGGGGAATGTGGGAGGTTGTTGAGGAAGAGAGACGATCTGGTGGAGAAGAGGAAGACGGGCTTGGGATTAGGATCCAGTGCAGGTGAGGCGTTATGGAATGGAGGGTGCCTGATGTTACTGAGTGATGGGTGGGCGTGAAGGAGACTGGAATGGGAGTACGAGTCCAGCATGATTGAGATCCGTTCTAAGTTGTTCGAGTTCCATTTGCCGAGCTATATGTTGAGGGTGTTCGCGAGACGGACAAGCAGGTCTTGTTCGGTTGTGTTGCGATTAGGGACACGGATGATGTACTCGAGCCGAATGATCCGGAGTTTGATCTTTGCTCTCTGTCTCAAGTGCTTTGCCGCGTCGAGGGAAATGGTCTTGGTTCTGCGTGCGGTCCACAGGACACTACCGATCGATCTGATGATAGTGATGTTGTTCGGGAAGGAATTAACAGCTCGCTGTAAATCATATACTAGGAACGAAGCATTTTTGCACGAGGAAAAGGTCTCCCTCTGTCCCTTTACTAGGCGTCTCAGAAGGTTGGTTGCCCATAGATTGTTCCAGACCAACTTTATCCAAACTTGTTTTCGTTCCAATGGCGAAGATGTCCCGAACCGTGAAACACCACCATCCACGCCACGAAGATCTGCAATCAGTCAAGATAAATTCCTTCTTATGATTGCGGCTTGCCTATTCGATGTACGCTGTACTATCCTACGCCCAACTCAGCAATAGCATATTGCCTGTTTTGGCATCGAGACTGACTAGAGGTTGAATCTAAGTCTGGCGATCATATGTTTCAGTTTGAATAGTCCATGCTCGTTCGCTGGCTCCTTGGCTGTTAAAGCACCAGGCCTCATCGAAGCTGTTCTGCCTGCAGACTGTAGAGGATTGACTGAGAAACAAGCTAGAAGGAAGTCGTTGCATCAGAACGTACCACGCAACTTATCAAGAATCCCTCGGAATGTGGCCGCAAGGTCCGTCTCAGTCTCGGAGAGTCAGTATTCTCTGACTTGCCAAGACAGCCGGTCAGCGCCATGTGCGCGAGCAGGTCAAGACCATAGCAAAATCGTACAGCGAATTGTCCATTAGGTCAAGGGAGCTCGTAAGTGTCTGCCTCCTTGCTCCAACTGGACAGGTTCGTGGCTGCCGCGGTGTAGGAGGATGCCAAAGAAGTGCCCGCAGACTAGTTGTGGAGCCATTGACCTAGAACGTCTCGTGGAAAGATAAGAACCCGAGTCGTGCATCATCAGCTTCCTTATTCCTTTCTGCGAAGTTTGTCGTTTCAAAATTCGTTCGTCAAAACGCAAAGCGAAAATGAAGTCCAGTCTCTGTGCCATCGTCCTCGCAGCCGCTGCCGGTAGTGTCCAAGCGGCTTGGGTAAGTAGAGCGCAGCTCAACCATCCCGTTGTCATATGCATTACCACTTACACTGCTTGCAGACCTGCATCCTCCCGAAATCATACGGCGGGACAGCCGTCAATCAATTCGGCGACTGTGTCCAAAATGGGAATTTGAATGATGTCTATCCATGTAGACATCAGGCCGTAAGTGTCTCGATCATACATCCTGTCCGATGCTTCGCGGGAAATGGCGATGATGCTGATGAGACTGTGCTTCTGCAGTCGACAGACATTGGTCGATGCAAGGAGCCAGGCAACGGCTGCACGCCCTACAAGACGGGCAGTGAAGAGTTGGGGAACGTGGTCAAGTATGCGGACTGTTCGGCGTAGAAATGCAGGCAAGGTAGCTGGCAATCGCAGTTGTCGAGTTCGAGCGAATTGGCACCTTCTGAGGTGGAGGTTGTTGCGTGGTGGCGCTGGATGAAGTCTTCGACGTTATCATCGTGGGACTATCGCTGCTGCGTAGCCAGAATGCATGCGGGTTGTGCGTCGTTCTCGGCATCGAAGAGGACATATTTCTGGCGATATTCGTGGTGAGGTGTTCATGATTAGCAGGCCTCTGTGCAGACAGGTACCCGGCGCAGAGCAAAATCGAAAGACGAATGAAAGTAATGTATACTTAGCCCGAAGAAAGCGAGTGCCGCATCGATCCTTACATCTCTGCATTCTGCAGCGTATCTGAGGTATTCAGTGCCGTGAAGCGAGCCCGGTACGAAATCGAAGTCACAGCGAGCGATCAAGTGTGAGCGTTGTCGACTGGTCGTTCCAAAATCCATTAGCAGTCAGGACGGCTGATGCTCACAGCACAGGAGGCTCGCTATCGGATTCTGCTCTCTTCAAGACGGCACATCAGATGAGATCCAGATCTGAGTGGCGTCGGATGACGACGTACAATGCATGTGGTTGGAAGACGGAAGTTTCCTTCGCTGTTCGATTCGTCCTTGGCAGGTACGAGTACGACATATTCGCCGCTGATCCTTTGAGCTTCGATTTTTTTTTCTGTTCTCGCTGTTGCTGATCTCTGCTTTTGTTAGCGTGAAGAGATGATGACATCGTTCGAGGTCGAGACTGTGGCGACGAAGGAAATTCGGGAAGCAGCGGTGTCCGACGGTGTTCAGTCATCCACGAGGAGAGAGTTGCGCGTCGTCCTCGAACTGGGCAATGCTCGTGCTGGGTAGTGTGTTGGTCTCAACAGTAGGTGACAAGCTTGGTGGGAGAGTTGCGGCGATGGGCGGGAGAGCTGGGAGAGCTTCACCGTGATGGCATGGACGCGTGTTTGACAACGCCCACTCGGAAACGGAGATGGAGGACGGAGTGAAGAACGAGTTGATTTGGCTGCCCACCGCCGCTGTGAGCCATCGGATGCATTCCGATGGACACGCGGTGAGGTGAAGAGACTCGCCATCCACGGCCTCGGAGAAGCTGCTGACCAGATTCGGCCTCAGGCTTCCGTCCCCAGCGAGGGACCCGGTCGGCAATAACGCTTCACCTGCAGGACCTTCTCGTACACGTCCTCTGCGACGGAATTGATTGCTGAGTGCAGAACCTCACCAACGGGACGGACGAAACGTGCCCATTTCACGCACGCCATCTGCCGGCTGGCGTCATGGATGGCAGCGACAATGGCGAACACCACCCGCCAAGACCGCGCTTGTCCTCCGCGCTCGCTGCATCAAAAGGGAAAGAGCGACCGAGGCTGACTTTTCGCCTGCGCTGATTGGGCGATCGGTGGTGGGGTAGGTCAGGCAATGGCAGTCGCGATCCCCGTCGACCCCGCGCCGCGCCGACGACTCGAGCAGTTGTGGGCAGCAGGTGCAGGGCGAGGCCAGAGGCAGAAGCGCAGCTCGCTCCCTCACGCCTGTCTGCTCCGCTGCTACAAATGTTGCAGAGGAGAATCGTCCGCTTCTCCCGCCGATTTCCTCCTTCTCTCATCTCCTCCTCCTCCACCAAACCACTCTTCCTCCTCCCGAAACAAACCACACATCTCGCACACACCATGGCGACCGAGTGCCCCGTGAAGCACAGCAACGTCGGCGGTGGCGGCACCCGCAACCGCGACTGGTGGCCCAACGAGCTCCGGACGGGCATCCTCCGCCAGCACACCGAGCGAACCGACCCCTTCGGCGGCAAGTTCGACTACGCCCAGGCGTTCAAGAGCCTCGACTATGCTGGGCTCAAGAAAGATCTCCATGCATTGATGACCGACTCGCAAGATTGGTGGCCGGCAGATTTCGGCCACTATGGCGGTCTGTTCGTGCGAATGGCGTGGCACAGTGCCGGCACATACCGCGTCTTCGACGGCCGAGGAGGCGGTGGCGAGGGTCAGCAGCGATTCGCTCCTCTGAACTCATGGCCAGACAACGTCTCTCTCGACAAAGCCCGCCGACTGCTGCTTCCAATCAAGCTAAAGTATGGCAACAAGATCTCGTGGGCGGATCTCTTCCTCCTCACCGGAAACGTCGCTATCGAGTCAATGGGTCTGCAGACCTTTGGTTTCGCCGGTGGTCGTGCAGACACCTGGGAAGCCGATGAGTCCGTCTACTGGGGAGGCGAGCAGACATGGCTGGGCAACGAAGTCCGCTACTCCGACGGCAAGGAGGGTCTTGCCGAGCACGGTGTTGTTGATGGTGACCAGTCCAAGAAGGGCCACACCGATATCCACTCCCGCGACCTCGAGAAGCCTCTTGGTGCTTCCCACATGGGTCTCATCTACGTCAACCCAGAGGGCCCTGACGGTGTCCCTGATCCGCTCGCCGCCGCCCGCGACATCAAGACCACTTTCGGCCGCATGGCCATGAACCACGAGGAGACCGTCGCTCTCATTGCTGGTGGCCACGCCTTTGGCAAGACCCACGGTGCTGGTCCTTCCGACAATCTCGGCGTCGAGCCAAACGCTGCTCCAATTGAGCAACAAGGCTTCGGCTGGAAGAACAGCTATAAGTCAGGCAAGGGCGCCGACACCATCACATCCGGTCTCGAAGTTACCTGGACCAGCACTCCTGTCAAGTGGAGCAACAAGTACCTCGAGTACATGTACAAGTACGACTGGGAGCTCACCAAGTCGCCAGCTGGTGCCAACCAGTGGGTGGCCAAGACGGACGACAAGATCATTCCACACGCCTACGACCCCAACATCAAGCTCAAGCCTACCATGTTGACCACCGATCTCGCCCTCCGCTTCGATCCTGAGTTTGACAAGATCTCCCGCAAGTTCCTCGAGAACCCCAAGCTCCTCGACGATGCCTTCGCTCGCGCCTGGTTCAAGCTTCTCCACCGTGATATGGGTCCGCGTTCGCGCTGGTTGGGACCTGAGATCCCCAAGGAGGTCTCCATCTGGGAGGACCCAATTCCAGACCCACCAGCTCAGACCATCAGCGAGTCGGACGTCGAGGCGCTCAAGAAGCAGATCCTGAGCTCTGGCGTCGCCCCACAGAAGCTGATCGCCGTCGCTTTCGCCGCATCTTCGTCCTACCGTGGCAGCGACAAGCGTGGTGGCGCCAACGGTGCTCGTATCCGCCTCGAGCCACAGAAGAACTGGCAGGTCAACAACCCAGCACAGGTGCAGGAAGTTGTCAGTGCCTTGGAGAAGATTCAAAAGGACAGCGGCAAGCAGGTCTCGATCGCTGATCTCATCGTCCTTGCTGGTTCCGCCGCCGTCGAGCAGGCTTCCGGCCTCAAGGTTCCATTCACACCCGGCCGCACCGATGCTTCGCAAGAGCAGACCGATGTGGAGTCCTTCTCCCACCTCGAGCCAGCTGTGGATGGTTTCCGCAACTACGGCCAGTCCACCAACCGCGTGACCACCGAGCAATTCCTCGTCGACCGCGCCCACCTCCTCACGCTCTCCGCACCAGAGACAACTGCCCTCATCGGTGGTCTCCGCGTGCTGAACCAGAACTGGGACGGCTCACAGCACGGTGTCTTCACCAAGCAGCCCGGCACCCTCACCAACGACTTCTTCAAGAACCTCCTCGACAACAACACCGAGTGGAAGTCGACAGGCGGCGAGGTCTTCGAGGGCGTCGACCGCAAGTCGGGCCAGAAGAAGTGGACCGGCACGCGTGCCGACCTCATCTTCGGCCACCACCCCGAGTTCCGCGCCATTTCCGAAGTGTATGGCGCCGCCGACGGAGAGGCCAAGTTCAAGCAGGACTTTGTCAACGTCTGGGTGAAGTTGGCCAACAACGACCGATTTGACCTGACTTCCGCCGCAAGTAAGTCGAAGCCGCGATTGTAATATGCATCTGCACTGTTCCCGATCAAGGTATGATGGGGGCGTTCTTCTTCACGCGTGTGCTTGTGTTCCATCATTGCGTGTCGAGGATTGGTGCTGACCAGTTTCTTGTTGCAGGGAAGTAAATGATGCGATCGATCTAGATCGGAGGATGATTCACGATGAATGAAAGAGTCTTGTTGATGTGGAAGGATGATAGCTCACGCTCTCGTGAGTCGGATATGTTATCATAAAAGAAGACCTCCTTTGTGTGAAATGAAATGAAAGTACGACAATTTGTTCAACTTTTTCTCCCACATCTCTCCCAAATAGGCATGAAACCTTTCAGCTTGGTCGCTATACTACTGTCGGGCTCCTTGGCTGATCACGGCTTGGGCTGTGATAATGGCTATGCTGTCTCCAAATCCCAACTGCTTTGCCACATTTGTCCATCTCCGTCTCCGCTCTCCTCGGGCGTGCTGTATGGCTACGTTCAAGAGAAGAGAAGAGAAAGAGAGAAAGTAGCTCTGCCACTCCTTCTCCGGGGCTTCTATGTTTCCGAGATGTGAGGAGTGAGATTTCTCACGCAGGTAGGTTCTGGGTCTTCATTTGCGAGGTACTAATACTGATTTATTGCGCAAATCTTTTGTCGATGGAATGGAGTGGTATGGGAATGGGATGTAGATGAAGGGGATTTGATATCTTTGTGGCAGATGTTGGTGATAAGCACGAACGAGAGGTGTGGATAGTTTGCTGCATGATGGGTGGGGAACGCGGCTGGTGTGGTCGTGCTAGGGGAGGGGAAGTGTGTTTGAGAATTGTGGGACAGGTGGTTGATGCCGTGGAGGAAGGATAGGAGGATTGGGAGGTTGGGTTAGAGGGGGAAGGGGGATTTGGTTTGGTTTTGGGATGTTTGTTTGTGAGGAGCGAGATGGGAGGGGTTTGAAGAAATTGTAAGAGGGAGGCGAAGTGGAGGGCGGAAAGGGAAGAGAAGGGACAGATTAGATGGAAGTAGGGTTGTTATGCACGGGATGGGCTCGTGTAGATGCGAGAGGAGACAGAATGCCAATGGTGGTTCTCAATGGTATTTCGATCATGGTCAAAAACGGAGCAGGCCATGCGCGGCGATGAACGTCTCTCGTCGAGGATGGCGAGGCATTGAGCTGAGATACCGAGTGAGGAGAAGTGACAGGACGGCTTGTCTTGAATGCTAGTTCTCGTTCACGAAGACTCGAGAGCGATTAGTCGTCATTCTGGCCTGGAAAAGGATTCAAAGAGCGGGCGGTCAGGACGCCCTCGTCGAGCAGCATCGCCTTCTGTGTTTCTGCTGCTCAAGATTATGCGGCTGACGGGTCAGAGTCACTCCGTGTGACTTTCCAAGGCTCAAAAGTATCCAGCATACATACCTATGACAGCTACGCGATGCGAGGACTGACGTGGGACGTTGCGGACTTTCGGTCGACTGCAAAGATCCGATCTGCTGTGGCGAGAGTGTTTCGAGAGATGTCAGTGTCGACCCAGTTCTCTCCGCTCCACGAAATGTGTGCTATTCTTGGGCTTGATCGTTGACCTCTCGCCGCGCGGCCCGATCAGTACTCGCCCATGTAGACGGATGTCTGGTGTGCTATCAATCGGCGACACCCTCTTACGGATCCGGACAGACCGCCCTACTGTCGAATTCGCGATAGATCTGCCCTACACATATGAGTTACCCGAAGCAGGAATGCAGTGTCACACGCAGCAATATAGATCCGATCCTGCGGCAATCTTGCAGTGGCTCAACCATGCCGCCGCGTCGCTTGGACATGAGCTTGGCGAGATATCAACACGTGGATCCTGGTTCGATGTGGCCGTATCTGGTCTATGTGCGACACAGTCTTCCAGAAACAGCAGAGCAGGAGAGTGTCCTTGCGTCGTATAGTGCCAAGACAAGCGAGACGAGACAGAAATAGTTCGAGCCTCCAGATTTCTGAAGAAGCCTTCTCCGCAGCCGTGCGAAGTTCCGGGGATATGCCGGGGAAGAAGGCGTATCCCCAACGCGCGTAGGGAGGTTGCTGTACTTTGTACTCTGGCGACGAGACTCGCAGTCTGCATTCCTCCCGGCACCGAAGTCGCGTGTTTCTGGCCTGGACTGCCGATCCGAGGTGCCATGCGCTGCTATGCACACGTGTTCCGCGACCAAGCATCGCTCCGAGCGACAACCAAGCGAATCAAGACATCTGAGACTGCAAAGTGGATGCGTGCCAAGGACAAACGCCCAGCCCGACCCCTCCGCGCTTGTCTCTTTTGAGTGCGCTGTGGCTATTGGCCCGAGCAAGCGAAGAGTCGGAAAAGAGTGTCGGGAGAGCAAAAGACTTCACTTTGCTACTGCTGACCAACTGACACCTTCTGGACCGCCCTTTACTCCCGCTGACGGCAACTCGTTTCGTCTGGCGTATTTGAGGTCCGCCGTTCCCTGGTCCTGGTTCCATCTTACTTCCCCAAATCTCCGGACCCCAGATTTCTTTCCCCAGATTTCTGACTGCCCCAGTTTGGTGAGCTGTTTGCGCGTCTTATCTCAGCGCGAGGCAACCCATCGGAGGCATCGCGTATAACTATCAGTCCATCGAGGGGCGACCTGTGGAAGGGGAGAGAGCGACAAGATGATTTCCATCCCCAGCGGAGGGGACGAGAAGACGGGTCACGTCGCAGAGCACAATGGATCTGATGTAGGGTCTGGGCAGTAAGTTTGAATCACATGGCCATGGATCAGCGATTTTCGGTGACTCTGACACTCTTCCAGCAGCGACACCACCCCCGAGGTGCTTCTTGATCCCGCGGCTGAGAAGAGGTTGCGGAGAAAGATCGATTTGTGCATTGTGCCCACGGTGGCGCTGCTTTACCTGTTCTGCTTCATCGATCGCGCGAATATTGGTGAGTCTACCTCATGTCGATCCTTTCTCTGAAAAACGCACGCTGACCACGGCACCAGGCAATGCACGTCTGGCTGGTTTGGAAAAGGACCTCGGTCTGACGGGCTACGACTACAACTTCGTCCTTACCACCTTCTACATCAGCTACATTGTGTTCGAGATTCCCTCAAATCTCGCCTGCAAGTACTTTGGCCCAGGATGGTTTATTCCAACAATCTCCCTCGGTTTCGGAGCTGCTTCTGTGGCCTGCGCTTTCACCCACGATAGAGCGCAGATCGCAGGTGTGCGCTTCGTACTCGGCCTGTTCGAAGCTGGCATGCTTCCCGGAATCGCGTACTACCTCTCTCGATGGTATCGACGTACCGAGCTCGCCTTTCGCCTTGCGCTGTACATTGTCATGGCTCCTCTCGCCGGAGCGTTCGGTGGTCTCCTCGCGTCAGCCATTCTCACACTCGATAGCTTTGGCACTCTCCGCAGCTGGCGCATGATCTTCGCCATCGAAGGTGTCATCACCATTGGCATTTCTCTGATAGCCTTCATCACTCTCACCGACCGCCCGGCAACTGCCCGATGGCTCACTCCTGAAGAGAAGGCCCTCGCCGAGGCACGTATCCGCTCCGAACGTGTCGGCACCACCGAAGTCCTCGACAAGATCGACACCAAGAAGATCCTCCTCGGAATCTTCAACCCCGTCGTCCTGGCCACTTCCTTCATCTTCCTCCTCGACAACATCACGGTCCAAGGTCTCGCTTTCTTCGCCCCAACCATCGTCCGAACCATCTACCCCGGCAAGACCGTCGTGCAGCAGCAACTCCGCACCGTGCCCCCATACATCGTGGGTGCCGTCGCCACTTTGGTAATCCCCTACTTCAGCGGCAAAACCGACCGTCGCGTCATCTACTTCATCGGCTCCGCCCCCCTCATGATGATCGGCTACATCATGTTCCTCGCCTCCACCGACGGCTCAGTCCGCTACGGTGCAATCTTCATCATTGCCATCGGAGCATTCTCCTTCGGCTCCCTCTGCAACGCTCAAGTCTCCGCCAACGTCGTCACTGATACCGCGCGCTCTTCCGCCATCGGCACAAACGTCATGTTGGGTAATGTCGGCGGTTTGATTTCCACATGGGCTTTCCTCCCATTCGACGGACCAAATTTCCCAATTGGCAATGGATTGAATTTGGCGACGAGTAGTACGATTTTGATTCTGAGTGTTGCGTTGTGGTTTTGGATTCGATGGGATAATGGGAAGAGAGCGAGGGAGCATCAGGTTCCGGAGCAGGAGTTGGAGGGGATGGGGAGGAGGGAGATTGAGGATTTGGATTGGAAGCATCCGAGGTTTAGGTGGAGGGAGTAGAGTTCAATGCTTGTTTCTCCGTGTGTGAGCGGCCTTGAAAGGCAACGAGAGTGGATATTTGGTTGGAAGAGGATATGTTATTAATGCAGAGAGTCGTGTTCTCAACCCATCTGTGGTGTGGTCTCACGTCTCTTTCTTCAGCTTTCTCCGCGTTCTCTCCAGCTTCCCAGCAAACAGAGATGAGAATCATGCCGGATCGATATCAGCTAACGAACCAGAGAAACTCACTCAGTGACTTCCTCCCTCCTCATTTCGCTCCTCCTTCTCCGTATCCTCACGAGCTTCGGAGCCAAAGAGGGTGGATATTCGGTCGGGAGGGGATATGTTGTTAAAGCAGAGAAGCTACTCGGTGATTCCTTCCCACCATCGATTGGGTTGCCTTTCTCCATGTGCTCACAATGTTGAGAGGCAACGAATGTAAACCTCCGTTCAGAAGAACTCCTAGCGACAAAGATGAAGGGCAGAAAGAGAAAGACAAGCCAGACCACGCTTACTCGATATCTTCCGGGACTGGCTACTGCACTTAAGATACGCGAGCCACATGTTGTACAGAGTTAAGGCGATTGGCGTAGCATTACTCCTATGTTCAAGAGACAACAGAAGATTGCAGCAAAGAGTCGATGTGTTGATTTTCTTTCTCCGTGTTCCCTCGGGCTTCGAAGGCATTGAGAATGCATTTCATGCCAAAACGATAATATGTCATTGAACTGGAGAAGTTAGTCGGTGATTTCCGATCACTGCTGGCAGCTCCCCTTCCTTTACACGTTTATGAGCTTTGAAGCCAACCCAAGTAAGCTTGCAGCCAAGATTATAAGGGCTATTGAGGCAGAGAAATGCCTCTCGAATTTTGGTGCTGTCCAACTTGTGTTTGGCGTTCTCATTGCAGTTTCCCCCAATTCCTTACGATCTGGGAAAGCAGTGGGGATTGCGCTCCGGCGAGAAGGAATAATAGTATGGAAGCAGAGATCTGTTCGAAGTCCTCCTTCTACTTTTCAAGACCTTAATGTTCTTTCACATTCGCTCCTTCTTCCTCAAACGAACGCATTGTCAAATCTAACAATCTACCCATCCAGCCTCCAACCCTAACCCTTACCCCGATCAATGCTTCAACCCGCACCCGCACCCGCATCCGCCTCCGCACTCGGGCAATGCAAGCAAGCTCGGCCTTGTCGTTATCGAAGCTCTGTGACTCCACATCTCACGTCTACTTTCTTTCACGCCATTGACTTCACTTCCACTCTCGCGTCAAAACCTATCAATAACATTCACACTCTGGGCGAACTCCAAAACCCGAACCAGCGCGTCCTCACGCGCAACTCAAGCTTGCAAACATGGCCTGTCCCTCCACTTCCACAGCTCGGACGTCTTCGAGCTGTGCTGGTAATAGAAATGGCAGCAGCAACAGCGGCAGCAGCAGTGGTGCGAGGAAGAGATCGGGAAAGGGCACGAGGAGGGGATGTGATGGTGCGTTCTCTCCTTCCCTTTTCCTCGGCTAAGTTGAGACCAAGAGTTTGAGTGAGAGAGATGCTGGACGTGCACACGAATCTGATGTGGTGGTCTAGAGAGCTGTCTGGAACGGATTGCCAGGCACTTGCGGGAGATTGACAACAGTGAGCTGCGCGCGAAGGACGGTCGAGATGGCGGAAACAGCGGAGGATGCTGTGAGGATGCGAAGTGTGGTGGTGAGGAAGGGAAGAAGAATGAGGCGGCGAAGGAGATGAGCTGTGGTGAGGGATGCTGTGAGGTGGAAGTCTCGAAGAAGGTGGACACGAGCTTCGAGATGGGATGTTGTGGTGTTGAGAAGGCGGACGACGAGGAAGTAGTTGCTGGTGGTGGATGCTGTGGTGAACAAGAGTCGGTGAGGAGGAATTGTGGTGGTCAAGACGATGGCTGCTGCGACAAGGAAGAGACCGACAAGGCAGACACGGCTTGCGACACTGGTTGTTGTGGTCCTGCGAATGAGGCGAAGACCAAAGTTATTGCTACGAGTGGCTGCTGTGGTGACAAAGCGGGCTGCAACGAAGCCATGTCCTGCGGCGGAAAGGGCAACAGCAAGGTAGAAGACGAGAGCTGCGAGAAAGTGTGCTTTGGCGCCAAAGAGCAGGTAAAGGCAAAAGATCGTGCAGAGGAGGATGCTGCGGTGCTGAGGCACGCCCGGAGAACGCTTCATGCTGCGATGAGAAGCTGAACGACAAGACCGAGATGGGCTGCAAGTCGGACTGTTGCATTGACCTCAGCGAGAGCACCATCGAGAATACTGCTTCGAGCGGATGCTGTGCTGGAAAAGCAGCCAGTAATGCACGAAAGTCATGCGGCAAGAAGGACAAGTCGGAGTCTTCGTGCTGTGAGGCTTCCACTGCCGTTATTGCAAAGCCACCGAACTGCTCTAATGCTTGCTGCGACGAAATCGGAGAAGATGCGTCTAGCAACACCGCATCGGCCTGTCTGGATCAGTTGCAGTCAGCGATGCAGCGTTTCGAGGCCCTTCTGCGTCTCGGTCAATGCCTGTGCCGCAAGATGATCGAGGAGTTCGACTTTTGTTGCTGCTGCGAGGAAGGCTCGCCGTGCAACGCGCACAAGCAGTCGAAAGAGCCCATCACCAAGACTTCGGCAAAATCTGGCGCCGATTGTGAGGACGATTGCTGTGTCACCACCAAAGCTGGATGTGTCGAGACCTCCTGCGCCGTGGACGACGATTGCAAGGTCGCTTCGGTCGTCAAGAGTGTCCCTGTGAAAGACAAGTCTGGCGACGTGGACATTGAGATCTCGCCGGTAAAGGACCACGTAGCACTCAGCGTCACTGGTATGACTTGCACCGGCTGTAGCAAAAAGATGCTCAATGTCTTGGGCGACATTCCAGGCATATCAAATCCTCATGTCACGTTTGTGTCTGGCATGGCGGCGTTCGATTTTGATCCTGCCTATGGTTCTGTGGAGGAAATCTTGCCGCTTATCGCGAAGCGGACGGGTTTCAAGCTGGGACGGATTACTGCTGATCTCCAGACGCTGGACGTACTTCTCAGCAAGGAAGCCGCTGAAGCGTACGAGCGGGAGGACCACCTGGGCTTGGAGTCGTTCGAAAAGGTGCGTGTACACCCATCACCGTCTGGAATGTTCTCATACCAGGTGCAATATACTGACTATATGGCGACTGTATAGGTGAAAGGCAAGAACAAATATCGAATTATCTACGATCCACGAGTCGCTGGTGCTCGCAGCTTGATGCCACCGGGAGGTGAATTGGCACCACCTGAGCCTGACGCAGCACACTCCGAAGGCAAAAAGCGACTCCGTTCTACGGCGGTGGCAACTTTGGTCTCTGCAGTTTTCACGATTCCCGTGGTCGTCCTGTCATGGTCAGAGAACCCGGTGCCCGACCAGACGCGTCAAATTATATCACTCATCCTCGCCACCTTCGTCCAAGCCGTCGCTATTCCTGAATTTTACGTCGGCGCTCTCAAATCGCTGGTGTTCAGCAAGGTTGTGGAGATGGATATGCTGATTGTGATCAGTGTTACCGCCGCGTATGGCTACTCTGTTGTTGCTTTCGCGTTGGCTGAGGCGGGCGTGGAGTTGGAGGAAGAGGCTTTCTTTGAGACCAGCTCGTTGCTCATCACATTGGTCCTGTTAGGCCGGCTCATGGCTGCAGCGGCACGCGTGCGCGCTGTCTCCGCCGTCTCGATGTCGTCCCTGCAACGCGAGTCGGCGCTCCTGCTGCACTCCAATGGGCGGACGGAGGAGATTGATGCACGACTTTTACACTTTGGAGACCTCATTCGTGTGCCTGCACACACCTCAATCGTCACGTAAGTTTGCTTTTCCTGATACCCGATCTGCGCTGATTATGATCAGAGACGGGGTCGTCATCGCCGGTTCCGGGGCCGTTGACGAATCAATGTATACCGGAGAAAGCGAGCCTGTCACCAAAGTAGAAGGGGACGCAGTTATCGCAGGCACGATCAACGGCGCTACCATCCTGGATGTCAAAATCATGCGTTTGCCGAACTCCAACAGCATCTCGGACATCAAGAATCTTGTTCAGGACGCCCTTGGGGCCAAGCCGCGGGTCCAGGACCTCGCCGATAAGGTGGCCTCGTGGTTCATCCCAGTGGTCTGCACCATCTCATTGATCACGTTTGGCATATGGGTTGCCGTCGCTCTGACTGTTCGCGATGAGACTGGGGGCAGTGCTGTTGGCACAGCCATTACTTACGCCATCGCTGTGCTTGCGATAGCTTGTCCTTGTGCGCTTGGCCTCGCCGTTCCGATGGTGAGTAACTAGTGGCAGTGTGATTGTTTCGCGTGTCCGTGACTAACTGCTTCCAGGTCCTTGTGATCGCCGGAGGCGTCGCTGCTCGCTCTGGTGTTGCGATCAAAAGCGTTGATGCATTGGAGCGAGGCTACAAGACTACCGATGTCGTATTCGACAAGACTGGAACTTTGACTCTGGCTGACTTGGCCGTTGTGCACGAATACCCGCAGCCTGCTCCGGGTGTCTCGAAAGACCTCATTGTCGCCTTGGCAAAGGCTCTGGTGACGGACAACAATCATCCTGTCTCGATCGCCATCAGTAAACACTTGCAGGATCACCTCATGCCCGCCGTCAGAGTGGAGGGCGTGCAATCTCTTCCCGGATCTGGTATTCAATGCACCTGGCAGGGTCATCAGGTACAAGCAGGTAACCCGCGATGGCTTGGAGTCAGCAATGACCCAGCCGTGGTCAATATTCTGGACATGGGTCTCACGGCTTTCTGCATCTCCATTGACAACAAGCTCATCCTCGCCTACGGTCTGCAAAGCACTCTCCGGCCAGAGGCTCAGTCAGTCATCGCATCTCTCTCCGCCCGCCGCCTCCGCTGCCACATGCTCAGCGGGGACAACCAGAAAGCCGTGTGCGCCATTGCCACAGCAGTCGGAATTGACCCGTCCCTCATTCGCGCCCAATGTACCCCAGCTCAAAAGAAAGAATACGTCGAAGCCCTACAACGCGAAAACCGAATCGTCCTCTTCTGTGGAGACGGCACGAATGATGCAGTCGCAGTCGCTCAGGCGAACGTCGGAATGCAGATCGCCGCCTCTTCTTCTTCGGCAATCTCTTCGTCTGGCACCGGCACCACCGCGAGCGCCGTCACACAGTCCGTCTGCGACGTCACTCTCCTCGGAACCCATCATCCTCTCACTGGCATCGAATGTTTCCTCGACATCTCGAAGCGTTCATTCCGACGCATCGTGTTCAATTTTGTCTGGTCAGCTGTGTATAATGTTCTGGCGATTTTGCTGGCCTCGGGTGCGTTGGTGAAGGTGAGGATCCCGCCAGCTTACGCGGGCTTGGGTGAGGTGGTCAGTGTGTTACCTGTTGTTGTGGCGGGGTGGAGTCTGATGTGGTGAGTGGAAGAGAAGATATGGGGCAAGGAGGGGAAGGGAGTGGAGGGTATGCAAACTGGGCAAAGGGGGCTAGTTGCAGACACAGAAATGGGAACTCGGAAGTATGCCCACGTCGTGATCTCTCTCACGAACTTGAGCACATCATTTCCTCCCTTGTTGAGATAGAGCGCCTTAGCTAAGCTACACAAGGCGAATATGTGAGGATCGAGAGAGCAATCGACTTCTCCGGTCAGAGGAGTACGCAGCGTTTCTCCTAGTTTCTATTATTCTTTTCCGGCGATAAGGAGTGTGGTATACGGATAGAAAGAAGTAAAGATCATAGTCGAGCTGGCTGATGTATTATACAGACGGGCATGTCAAGTTGCACTACGCAGGCCTTCACGATTTGCGTCAACAGTACGGCTGTGACCTTGTCGAGCATATGTCTTGCTTATGCAATACAGCAAGGAGCAGGAAAGAGTAGCGCGATGATACCTGCTGGTCCGCATAATAAATGCGTAGGGAGCGGCTGATCCATCCCACTTAGACACACAATGCTTTTGCTAAAGACGATAACGTGCCTGGCGGTCTGATGCAGCATTGCATAATTCGAAGAGTCTTCGAAAAAGATATTCTCTCTGGAGGAATGGAGGCTTCTCAGCATCCGAACCTCGCTGCGATGGGCATTGTGTCGTCAGAATTTCCAAAGGCCCGTCTACCTGTGCTGTTTAACACGCACGCAAGCAGTGGTTTTCTCTGCTCCCTGAGATAGATAAGAAGTGCAATGAAATTCGCAGTCAAGCAGCGGAGACATGGGCTGACTGCAAGTCTCGGAGCAGGGTCACTCATGGAGAGCTCAAGCATGCAGCACATGTTTCCGATTTGTGTACTTCCCGGGCATTGCTAGCTAAGGCTTCTGCAGCCGGAAAAGCTGTGTCATGAAACACAGTACTCTCTCTCCTTCGACCATCGATGGAACAGGTAGACGTCTGGGGAGATCTGACGTTCAAGTGTGCTGTGTTGGGTGCTTTGGAATTTGATCAAGCAACAGAGGCACGCAGCCACAGATGCTGAGGAACCTGTCGTTGAGCAAGCCGGGAACAAGCTACTGTCAAAGGGCGTGGATGTGCTTGCCAACAAGAAGGCGAGGGAGTCATTGGAACCAAGGCGTATGGAATCCGAGACGAAATCAAATACGGATACGAGGAAACTCCGCCGGGCAGCCAACGGAACCAACGATGATCGGGCGACTGTATGACGGCTTGATATTGCAGTCAGCTGAACCTGGACCACGCTGGATGGAAACTCAGGCGTCAGTGCAACCACCCCCGATCCATCGTCAGCTTTCAGGGCCAGAAGTAGAGTCCTCAGAAGCAAGAATTTACTCAAAGCTCGTGCGAGGACCACAAAGTAGCTGAAGGCGTCTCTGCCACCAGTGTCGACACAGGGCCAACACAGTGATCGATGAGGTAGCAAGGGACTACGTCGGCTTCTCGTGAGAGCGAAAGATCCGGCAGGCTGGTCTCTGTCAGACGTGTCAATCTGAGCCGAGTGACGTGGGCGAAGAGCAGCACGAAGAAATGCATACTTCGTGGCAGAACGAGAGAATGGCGGGACTTGTCTCTGTCACAAGTGTCGACGCAGCGTCGATGCTTTGAGCGAGGAGTGACAGAGAGATTCATGCTAGTGTTATTGAAAGCAGCTATTTCCGAGGCTGGGGTAATTGGTTGCCTGCGTGGAAAAAGACTGCGAAGACAGTGCTTTGACTATAAGGTCCATCTGGCATACTATCACGAAACTGCCAGCACTCCTGCCACTTTGCCGCAATGAGGACTGGGTACATCTGGTCAACCATCTTGTAGAGGCAGTAACTAAGACCACCTCATGAGACTGCACCCTCATCCTCTGCACCCACGGCTCATTCCTCGCCCTCCGGAGGCCACTTTCCAGGCGAGTGATCACCCTTGAAAGTCGCTCTGTGGCCCAACGGCGACCAGGCTATGGCCCTACCACCCCATTCGCCGTAGACGTAGCAATTGAACCAATCTTTGGAACGCATAGCAGCGTCGAAAATGTCGTCTTTGCATTTCTTGAAGACGAAGAGGTTCGTCTTTGGCATATCTTGGTATTGGGTGCCCCATTGGTACCATCTATCTCCGCACTGGTAACCCATGAAGCGTTGTGCTAGATTTGGCGTAAGCGTTCATTCTGGCGTAACGAACTTTACGATGAGACGGAATATGAACTTACACTTCGGGCGTGCTGTCAGCATTGCTTCCATTTCCTCGACGCATTGTGTGAGCTCCAGGGCGTTGGCGGTGTGGGTCTCCGACGACCAAACTTTCTTCTTGGTACGTGCCGACGCTGAAGTCACGAGAGCGCCAAGCACAAGCAGCAAGAGGTTCTTGAGATTCATTCTGGGTAGAGTCGGTATAGGAAGTGGTCTTGAGTGGCTGGAGTTTTGGATTTTGAACTTCTGTTTTCGTACGGTCGCGAGAGGAATCTTTGGTGGAAGAGATCGAAGACAGATCGAGATGGATTAGTACAGAAGACGCGAACCGGTACGGGGGCTTGTAGTATTTATGTGCCGTCAAGAAAGACAGGTGGCAGAGCGGCAAGTCAAACTTCTGTCATGGTGTGGCCTCGCAGAATTTCGCGGTCCACGACTCAATACGGCCTGCTACGATTCTTTTCGTGGTTGAGGCCGCCGTCCCGAAACTCGGTCCGTGTCGTAGCCCAACGGAGAATCTGCTACCAGTTTATCACGAAAAGCTCCACAGCCATACACGTGGCAGCGGGACCAGTTCATAGCATTCAAGGCTGCACCGAGAAGATCGTTCTTCAATGTGTCGAGGATGAAGTTTGTGATCTTCACGCTCGAATTGATCTGAGGTATTGGGTTTCCCCATTGAATCTGCTTCCCGCAGCAAGAGTAACCTTCCAAGGCATGCTTTGTGACCTTCGTGCGCGTGAATCAACTTCGGCATAGAGAAATGCAGTACGAGGCGTGCAAATTGAACGGAAGCGTGGAAATCGAGAGGCTTCTCTGGGTGCTACTGCATAGCGAGACCAATTCTATTGAGGCAGACTGGCTCTACTACCCTCGTTGAGGAATCGCAACTACATCGGCAGCCAACCTCTTCTCTGCCTTCGATCTTGCTTATGCCCATTTCCCTGATATCCGGTGGCACAGCGAAACCTCTTTGCTTTTCCTCTGGCGTGCTCTTGAAGGTACAATACTGCAACCCGTCATGTATGTAGCCCAGATCTGAAAAGTGGTGCAATTCTTGAGGTTCGAGCAACATAGCAGCAGCGAGCGAATGCACTGCTGCATCGCCCCATCTCTCATAGTAGAAACCGCCGTCCCTGTCTAGGTGTTCGAAGAGCTTGCGGTATGCGTCGGAGCGGAAGAAATCCATATCTGCGATTTCAAAGTTACTCCAGAAGTGACACATGTTCCACAAGTCTCCTTTGCCGTCCCTGTTTCGAAGCCATGCAAGTATCCAACGGAATGGCCATGGCATATACGATGCGTCAATCATCGCCACCCACAACGGAGTCGTCCAAATGCTCTGGCTAGCTTTATAGTCGGAGAGCTTCCGGAAGAGAGAGGCTACAGTCTGCCCACGCTCCCAGAGCGCCATGTTGTAGCCATATTTCTTCCCGTGGGTCTGCATGGCAACGAAAGGATCATAGGTCAGGGCGCAGGTGAAGCGGATGTCAGGTTCGACTCGCCAGTAGTATTTGTACGGGAGCAGAGCAGGATGGTCGAAGAAGAAGCTGGAAAACGTAAGTCACAACCGCGCGAAAAATTGATACGACGTACCCTGATTGGAATCGACACATATGGCGATAGCTCTCTGACCCGCCATATTGAATACCCTGCTGCTCCATGGACTGCATCTTAGACTTTGCCTTGTCCTGATCAATCCATTCAGGATATCCCCACATGTCCTTCGGAATCTGTTCAAACCTCACATCGATTCCCTCGCCCACAGCATGAGCGACGTTCTCCTTGAACTCATCGCTCCATTCCACATCATTCAGAAAGACCCAAGGATAGCCGAAGTGATCATTGAATTGTTCTTGGACGCTTCGTACGCTGGCCATGGCGCCATGGACTTCGAAATTTCGTGCCAACATCACCAACACGGCAGATGCTCGAGCTGTGTTGTTGAGCACGGGATCTTGACAGCCTGTGTAGAATGGCCCATCCAGGGCCTTGGCTGGGCGCTCAATAGCATGATTTCGTACGTGGAGTCCGACTTCCAGTAGTAGGAGGAATGCGATCAATCCAGTCAATTTTCCCCAGTGCAAACTGGCCGTCCGGTACCAAGCGCGTAAATGGCTGCGAGCAAGGCCGAGTATTGGGAGCAGCATGGCGCGCGTCTATCCCATACTGTCCAAGTGAATGAATCTCAAGGCAAAAGTGTTGTTGATCAACATCCCACATGGCCAGGCAACTTGATTGATTCCATGAATGTGCACACAATGACCAACGAATGAAAGCGGCCGGCCATGCTTTGTGACGCATTTAGGCTTTGGTAGAAATGACGCCGTGCATAAAGCTACAGTAGCGCCGGGGTCCACAATGGCAGATCAGCCTTGGCGATCCGCCCAGTGGGTCGGCACGCCTGACGATTTCTGGGGCGATCACAGTGAGATGAAACTCAAGCGCAACGTGGGATGTCGAACGGAGCATTTGAATGGTCGGCCAACGCAAGGAGGATGAAGACAGTTGGAAGGATCCCCTAGCTTGAAGGATTCCCTAGGGTGCCCAGATTAAGCTCTTGGCCTATGACACGCACACATCCACCAACATCCTACGCGCCAAGGCGGAGATGGGTCCACGTTGCTGTATCATTGCCGGCGTCCATTCGCGGGGTTGTGCCCTTGCATTCCTCTCATCGTCAAACGCGTTCTACGCGTTCTCTCTGCTTTTTCGCTCTCCAATGCGGACCAATTGGCTAGAGGATGTCGAAGCTGCCTCTGCGGTAGTCGGCGCCGCTGTGCTGTGTTCGGTCTTCGCACAGCGTTCATTCACTCAATACTCGGGGCTTACTTCCGAAGTTGTATGCTGGAGTGTACTTCCTATTTTGCTCACTGCGGGCGAAAGACCGGGGAGTGATATTCCGGCACTCTCTGACTATTCCAATATACGGGGAAAGTCAGTATGGGCCATTGCCGCATGTCTCACCATCGCATGCGTGTATGAAGAAGAGAATGGCCTGGCAGAGTTTATGGTGAGTAGCACTTTCGAAACGAGGGAAGTATACTCATGATCTGACGACGACAAGCCGCTATTGACTCCGCTGTTGGTCATTGCTCAGACATGTCTCCAGTCAGAGCTTGCGCCATTGCGGACATCTTGCCCTGGCTTTTTGTCTCCCCTTCTTTGGGGAAGTAGCTTGTCAGCTTTGGTAGTCACCTTGTCCTCGTCCAAATGGGGCTTGGGTGGCTCACTGTTATCCCTGTTTGCAGTGCTGCCAATGCTAATAGTCTACATTGCCTTTCTGCCAAAGGATGGTCCAGCACCGCGACAACTTCCACCAATTGTGGAAAAGCACGACAGAATTGCGACTGATCTCTGCTGGAGGGTCGTGGTTCTATTGACTGTCGCCAAGGGTATCCAAGTACTTATATTTGGTCTCGGCAAAATCTACTGCATACAAGCGCTGCTGGTCGGCGTGGCAAAGGCTTTGTCGTGGTTCTTCCTACTTCGCACGGTACGTAGCCACATTCTCCAAGCTCATAGTGAGTGCTGATAAGTCTCCCAAGAGGCGACATGTCCCATGGTGCATTGCCCCTGCAACCCGGACCTTCAGCGTGATCGCTGCTTGTGATCCGTTCAAACTATCTTCAGGGACTTCTGCTCTGTTCAACGTTGTAGCCTCGGCCCTCGCTCTGGCTCAAGTCATCCATGTCCTTCCAGATCGGACGAAGTACAAACCCTATGTGTGGGTCTTGTTGCTTGCATCGCTGGCGCCCTACCTAGCGAACCTCTCGGCGATCCGAACTTCGCAGGCTGCAACGCAGCATGCGTTCAGTGGTTCCCTCGAGCATCCTGTCGATAAATTGCTCAACAATGCCAAATCAACATTCGAGGATCTCGTTCAGCGACAATCTAAGAGCTACAAGTCTGCCCATGAAGAATATCGAAGGAGATACGGCATCGAGCCACCCGATGGCTTTGAGGAGTGGTACAACTTTGCAACAGCACATCAATCGCCTATCATCGACGACTTCGACACCATATACAACTCTGTCTCTCCCTTTTGGCGATTGAGCGGCACCGAAGTCGTACAAATCATGGAGGAGGTCCAGTCCACAGCCGGAAGCGATGTATGGTCCTGCGTAGTTTCTAGTGAAGGATCAAAGACACATTGTCAGCATCCTTTCCGCAGATTCGACAGGAACATACAATATTCTTTTGAGAAGCTGCTGGGAGACTTGTCTATCAAGATTCCCGACGTCAAATTTCTGGTCAATCATCTCGATGAGCCACGGGCGCTTGTTCCATCCCAGACGCCAGGAGCCAGCAATCATGGCTACGACAAATTCACCCTAAAGGACTTGTCACACCGGCCTACATGGGATGCAATCACCAAGAGTTGTGTATCTTCACGACGCCATAACTCAAGGGCACCCACCGAATCCGCGAAAGAAATTTCTCCGCTTCCCTTCGTGACGAATGTGTCGTCGGCTATGGATCTATGTTCACATGCAGGGTACCGCGATTCGTACGGTCTTTTCACACACCCAACCTCGTTCCGACCATTCGAAGGTTTAATACCAATCTTCTCAACTGGCTCGCCCTCAACCATGGGCGATATCCTCTACCCAAGTCCGGCATACCTAGAAGCTGAATTTCAATACGACGAAGCACATGACGCCAAGTGGGAAAAGAAGGCGAACAATCTGTACTGGGTCGGTTCGACTACTGGCGGCTACGCTTCTGATGACCAGTGGAAGAGCCTGCATCGCCAGAGATTCGTTGCTTTGGCACAGAACCTCGAGAACAAGCAGCATACATACTTGCAAGACGTGGGAGGCATGGTGACGGGCGTAGCGTCAAAGTTCTTGAACGCGAGGTTATTCGATGTCGCCTTCACAAGAGTTTTCCAATGTCCGTGGAAATTTTGCAGAGAGCAAAAGGCATATTTCCGGACCAAACCTTGGGCAGACAAATACAAAGCCTTCCAATCTAAATTGACATTCGACATGGATGGCAACGGCATTAGTGGCAGGTACTACCAGCTTCTGGCTTCGAAGTCGGTGGTTTTGAAGCAGACGCTTCTTCGAGAGTGGCACGATGATCGTTTGGTGCCTTGGGCTCATTACGTGCCCGTCAGTCAAAGTCTGGAAGAGTTACCGGAGTTGGTGTCGTATCTCACGACGAGCGAGAGAGGGCAGCGGAAAGCAAAAGAAATTGCGGATCTTGGCCGAGAGTGGCATGCAAAAGCGTTCCGAGAAGTGGATCTTAGCATTTATGTTTACCGATTGTTGTTGGAGATGGCGAGGCTACAGGATCCGAAGCGACAAGCGGTGCATATCTCAAAATGATAGACTTATTTTTCTCACATTTGCATAGCGGAACTCTGCCTCTTGGGAGAGAGACGAGCTCAACGCTACGGTCCTACTGGGTGTGGACTCAATAGTCAGACAACGGACATCATTTATGGTAAGTGCATTGGGTGCCTTGTCGAGGCGCAGGTACAAGGCGATTGGGCACGGTACACAAGAATCGTTGCTAATATTCCTGCAGTGTGAAAGGCGCCGGCGATGAGTACAAATGAGAAAGCATTGGACAAGCGCCCGGCTACCATTGGACTGACGACCGAACCGAATGACAAACGGCGAACAGAGTAGCCGGGCTACTGATCAATTCATTGACTACGACCTGATCTCAAGATACATCATATCCCGGCAAAACCACGAGTTGCCTCCAGCATCGGTCGAAATCGCTCCGCCATTTTCTGGCCCGGCATATGTCAGTGGGCGTGTGATGGCGACGGAGTCCCGTACTCACCAGTTCGTTTCTCATGCCAAGGTCAATTAACATCCAGATGGGCAGTCACAGTCGCTGTCGAAGCCACCTTCGCTGCAGCAAGAGGCGAAAGTGGAGAGGCGCTCGGAGATGGAGGCGGCCTGGCAATCTTGCTGATCTGGGAGGTAGTTGCCTTGGAGCTGAGCGCAGCAGGACTCAGTGGCGAGTCTGTCGTTGGAGCACTTGCATGCGTTGGCGGTGAGGCCGAAGAGGGCGATGATGGCGACGGTGAAGAATTGCATGTTTGCGGTGGTGGTGCTGGTGGAGCGAAGATTGATGGTTTGTTGATTTATCTGGCTGTGAAGAGTTGATGGTTCTGAGATTCTGTTTTCGTGGAGGGAGGACTGGGACTATATACGCCTTCTGCGTTGAGGTCTTCGCGTTCCCCCTCTTCTCATTCAACACTGTTCCATTGTCCTCTGCCATCTGTCGTTGCTACCTTCATCATCGCTCTGCACTCGTCCCCGATCACTACTTCGCCAAGAATACGCAGCGTCTCGTGGCTCGCGATTCGCCAATGACATTCCCGAGAATCCTTCGTGATGACGGCGATCTTCACGCAGTGCTGAGCTGAAGTACACGTGCAATTGAAACACACGTGCAATGTTGATCTCTGGACTGAGGTTCGGGGACTGGTATTCCCTACCTCCTACGATCGTCATACAGCTTCGTGGTCTACGCTGGGGTCTTGGTATCACGAGCAAAGCTGCCATCGCGCGTCGGGGACTGTTGGAGATACTCATGCTGATCTCATGTAACCCGCTTGCACGCCCGATACTGCTGTCATTCAGCTTCAACACTTCCTCACCAAGGATTGTTGGGATGTTGGAACGAGGACGAAGCCCGAGTGAAGCGTCGCCGATGCTACCGTAGATCACCATTGGCACCCATCATCGTCATGCCTAGCCGTGCTTTGGACATTGAGAATAGTGTCACAAGCACCAAGTTCGCATGAACGTGTTGATACAAAAGGCGGTCCCCAAGCCGACCAAAGAACAATCATCATCCAACTCATCGCAAACACTTCAAGACTTCCAACTACTCCTCAACACTCCACAAATCAATCAATCAACATGCAGTTCTTCAACGCCATCATCCTCGCCTCTATGGCTCTCACTGCCACCGCTTGCAAGTGTGTCCAAGGCGGCACCAACGACGAGGCCACCCGAATCTGCTGTGGCTCCCTTGGCGGACGCTACGAAGGCAACGACTGTGTTGCAGGCACCATCTCCGAAAAGCTCTCAAACTTCCGCTCGTGCTGCATGAACCAAGACCCCAACGGCCAACTCACTTCAGACTGCGACTTCCCGACCAAGAGGGACGATGCGTCTGCGGCCATCCAGAAGCGTGCTCCCGTTGTCAAGGAGATCAAGAGTGCTGGAGCTATCATGACTGTCGTGGCATAAATGTCTCGAATAATGGTATGTTGAGAAGCTCAAGATCAGCTCCGATCACAGACTGATTGCCTGCAGATTTGTCAAGACAAGCGAATGTGAATGCCGAAACTATGAACAGGGGCGTGTGATGGAGAGCATCCAGTGAAATGGACGGGCATATTGTAGTAGATACCACGTACCACGGCAAAGATAGCACGATATTCAATGCCTTCTGTTCATTTGAAGCATAGCACTTCTTCGAATCTTGCCCCATTCATCTTCGTTTGTGCTACGTGCAGTGAATGCAGATGTTGGGTGCACCAAGGATGAGAAGGATATCTAGCCTTCATAACAGTTCACAGCCACTTGGAGAGGTTGGCGTCATTGGGAGTTGGCTCGACCAACAGATCAAGTGATTTGTTGTTCCTTAGCACAAAGACCCGGAGACGTCTGAGCGAACATAATCACCGGCAACGATCAAATACACACTTTGTTGATGATTGTGCCTGTTAGCTGCGTAATTGCATGAGATTCGTGCCATTGTGCGGCGCTCTGGCAATCGCTCGCAGTTGTACGGAATCCAGTGATCCGATATCGAATAGTGCATTCCGAGAGCGCGCGGAGAGGCCTTGGCATCACAAAGAAGCAGAGATTGTTGATCACCTCTTGAGAGCAGAAAGGGAAGTGGAACTCGGGAAGAAGTCGGTACCGGTGGAGGAATTCTCAGCTCAGTACTGGAGTTCGGGCCCGAGGTCTCTTAGTAATCGCATAAGGCCAGTCCGTCTGCCTTAGGGCTTTCGGGCAAGAAGATCTCTCTCGGCCAACAACGACCTGCAAGAGGTAGGGCAGACTTCGTATTATAGCGTGTGGTTGGCCGAAGGAACAATGCACGATCTTCTCCAGTAGGCTGGCAGGCATTCGCACGTGTAGGCACGAGGAATTCAAGAGATCTACGCAGAGGAGGCATTCTTGTTGGATGCTGCGAACTGATTTAGTCCACTTTGGGACACAGAATAAGAACGTCCCGAGGCTAAGTCTTCTTGGGAAAAAGCTCTCGTCAGACTTCAATGGCAAGAAACCATCACAAGGCAAGACTGCTAAGCCTGCTTATAGCAGACGTCACATCAGCATCATACATTCCTCTGCCAATGCAATGTAGTAGACGGAGCCGCCGAGCTTCCTTCGTCCCCGTGAGACCAACACAGGAGAGCAACGGAGCCTAAATGCACCCGACTTCGTTCGCAGCTAGTGGCCAACGGAGTCTGGTCCGGGCGGCAATTGCGTGGGGTGGGAGGCCTTAAAGCACAAAAGGGTAGCGCTCCATTTCTTTACGGCACTGATGTTCGATTTTCCGGGTGGATCGACGCACCTTACGCAGCCAAGGCCGGGCTTCATGTGTCTAGTGTCCTTCGCTCCTTGGCATGAATGTTGGATGACTAGTGCAATATAATGTTTGTAGCGCCATGGCATGATGGACATGGTGCAGTATCGAATCATGTTGTTGTTTTTGGGAGCTTTTGGGAGCTGTGACAGACGATCGTTGCTGGCAGAGTCGATCCACAAAATGACCTGCCTATATAGGAGTTTAATGCGAGGCAGACCGTGTTCAAGAGAACGCCTCATAATGTCTGGCAGAATGCATTTGTAGGGGACGGGAGGTTCCAGACCTAGCCACGACCAGATTCCAGCGCTCGTCAGGTTCCCTTGCACTGTATCACGACATGTCACACCATTCCCTTGCATCATTGAACAAGTCTGGCATTGTCCGACAGTCTTGCGACGCCTGCGGCCAATCTCACGTCCGCTGCCAGCCTCGGGAGGGCAGAGCATGTGTTCGCTGCCATGAAAAGGGCATGAACTGCAACTATTCTATCAGCAGACGTGGCCCACCAAAGCTCCCTCAATCATCATGTAAGGTCTGCGCCACATTTTCGGTTGACTCTGTTTGAACCGTTGACTGATGGGTAACAGATGCAGCTTCACATGAAAATGGTGGCTTGCAGCTATCAAGGAATGCCCATGAGGCATTTGAGCAGTACATGTCGGCACCAGACGCCACCGAATACTTGCCGCAATCCTCCAACAGCCCCCACGATTCCGTCTTCAGCCCTTCCGTTTCGCTAGAGCAATTCATCAACTGGAACCTGCCTAACTTCGCCAATGGAGAGGGTAGCCATCGCAGCACCGCAAGCACAGATCCCATGGATTGTACAGTTCTTCAAGATCCATCCCCATCAAATGCATCGACTGGAGTGGCGCCCTCTCCAGGCCCGGCGATGATGCATTGGAATTTCGACCGGCCCAGCCAGAAGAGGCACCCTTCACAAGCGCTATGCGCCTCATGCTCGGATAGAAGTGCTAAGCTTTCACTACACGCATCACACAGCTTTTGGCCACTGGCGACACAATCGGCTCACAATTCCGAATCGACAATGTCAATAGGCATGGACGATCTGCTGGCCATCAATAGGGACACCATTGAGAATATCTCCGGAATTCTAGACTGTACATGTTCACAGAATATATTACTATTTGAAAAATGCTCCACGAGCATAGGGCGGGTAATCGACTGGTACGCCGGAGCATTTCTTGGCCACGACATGGTCATTGCCGCGACTGTACGAATTGGCTCGTACGTTGTCAGCTCGCCCGAGAGTCGCAATCAGGCGTCCGCTATTGTATTATCGGAAATGCACAATTTATTACTACCACTGCTGGATCGGCTTGGCACGGTGTACCAAAGACATCAAAGCATACATGGCCCTCAGGCGGCCGGCGTTGGAGATCCTAAATGCCATTGGGCTAGAGTCAATTCTTTCTTCTGTTCGATAAGACGGAGTGCTCAGGCGACTGTATAGTTTGCACCTTACGATATGATATACAAAGATTTTAATCACAGTCATAGTGACGAATCACGAACAGGTTGTACAAGTTCTCTTTACCTGCGAAATGAATTTTGTGCATATCTCAGGTCCATTCCAGACTTAGCTCCTTCTCAGTAACTGTGACCGTTCCTGACACATCACCTGAATTCAGAAAGAGCAGATGGCCAGGAGAGTCGTCTGAGACACGACGGCATTCCTGGCGTAGCAACTTTCTCTTACATTAAATGCGATCGATCTATCTTCTGAGCACCTCCGAAAACATCAAATTGCACTCCATGGCCCCTCGACTCTTCTACCGATCTCATGAGCTACGTTGCGCACCTCCGTGCCACCACATCCTTCAGAGAGCTGTGCCGATGATGCGAGCAAGCTTCGAGGCACCACGCCTCATCATACTGAAATGATGCTCATCCTCAATTGTGTGAACGTTAACCTCATGATCGTGTAATAGCTGCGCCCACTTTCCTGCCCCGAAATCAGTCCTTCGCTGCGTGAGAAACTGAATCCCTTCCATTTCCGAGAGACTGAATTGTTTCGTGTCTGGCAGATCTGGGTATTTCTGATCGTCAAACGCGCAGGCTCCAGCCCAGATGATTGTCACAGAAGTTCGAGAGCCCTTGACCGAAACAGGTAGGGGCCGAGCGTGGTAGTCGTGGAGCAGCTCGATAGTGGCATGGAAATGCGGTATGAGCCATTGCGGTGGAACAGGCGCCACAATTGCAGGTGATCGTCGTTCGTTCATCTCCGACTCAAAGATCCCAATCTTGGAGCAGTGATCAAAGAACTCCTGGGGCAACCTGTCAAGTCCATGTGCGGGAGAAGGTGAGTCGATCAAGATGAGACTGGCGACCTCTTCGTTTGCTGCCAGCAATTTGGACGCAAGAGCATAGGCGAGGATACCGCCAGCAGACCACCCGCCTAGATGATAAGGGCCAGCAGGCTGTCGTTGGCGTAGGGCAGTGAGGTAACTTTCCAGCAAAGCGTCCAGTGACGTTCGTTGCATCAGATGCGGTTTTCTGATATATGATAAGCTACGATCCGAATTGGAGACAATCAACAATACTCGAACGTACCTCATGAAAGGGGAGTCGAATGCTACGACAGCCCAAGATTGTGAGATCGACGGAAGTTTCATGTATGATGTGGCTGAGCCCCCGCCATCAGGAAACAGGAACAACTGATGGGTAGATGTCTCCACGTTGCCTGTGAATGTCAGTGTCTGCAATGTGCGCACTGTGCAAGCTGTGAACGTACCCTGAACAATGTATGAGGCCGCGGTCTGCGGCTCGAGTGTTGTATTCCATGATTTTTCGCCGAGTATGACTTCCGGAGGTGTCAACGGAGTCTCGAGAGGCGAGAACTCTGACAGTGGCCACGACGACTTCGAAGAAGAATTGTCCGATGGCGATTCCGAGGCACTATCATCAGCTTGGTCATCGACCTGTCCGGTCAGCCGCATGATCTTGGCTTTCAAGCAACCCAAGCTATCGGACTCGGCGTATAGCGACACATGCGGAAGATCGATGTCCAATTCCGCCCGCATTCTGCTTACAATGACGAGCGATAGGAGAGAGTCCACGCCGAGATCTGTCAAGCTGGTACTATCTGAGAGATCTTGGGTGGGAATGCCTGCTTCCTGCGAGACGATTTTAAGGATCGATGGCCAGATGGGGTCCGTTGAGGCCGGTCCAAGCTCACTACTTGTATCCAGGTCTTGAATGTGCGAAGAAGCGCTCAGTCCATTGATGTAAGTGCGAAGAGCACCAACATTGCCCAGCTCCAGGAAGATCGAGTTTCCAAGTTCGATCGCCAACTCGCTTCGGATTCTGCTGACGATCAGAAGAGAAAGCAAAGAGTCTACGCCCAGATCATCAAATCCTCGACCATCGATCAATTCTTGCAGAGGAACACCGCTTTCGGAAGAGATGATCCCCAGAACAGCATCGAAAGAATGCACCTGTCGCGCCAACTGAACAGCCACCGTCTCAGCTTGAACTGTCCTGGCAGCGGTATCGGAGGATCGCTTAGGCTTGTCGATGCCACAAGCTGCTGCCGCCTTTGCATGAGCTGTGTTGACAATGTACTCCATAAGTCTTCTAGGTACTCTTTGAAGCTAAATACGATCAGTATTCGTGCAATGGATTTATTCAGAGGCAGTTGCTTACTGCAATCCCAGTGAACTTGGCGGCGAGTTCAGTTTCGTCGAAGATCGCGACATCGCCTGTCCACAGCTTATCACTGCCTTCGACCATCTTGACGTGGCTTCGATAGCTCTTCCTGGGATCGATAGTGTTGAAGATATGTAACGACCGCCTGCCATCTATTAGTCTGAAGATAGCGTGATCTTCAACGAGACGGACTCACCAGCCATGATTGACGTAGATCTCATCGTTGAGATCAGTGCCTTCGTTCGCCTATAGTTTTGGTTAGCCGTAGTATTGCAGACACAGATGAGTACAGAACATACATTCATCACGAAGCCTCCGAGCTGAGATAAAGCATCGATACAGGCTGGGTGAGTATTGAAGTCGCCATCAAGAAGCTCGGGATTCTTGAACTCAATCTTCCCTGTCGCCTCCAGTGCAGTATTGTCCATAACTATTTCGGTAAGTCCCCGATAGTCATTGTGGAAATCTGCTACTTGAGCTACCATCTTGTAGATCATGGACTTGCTGAACCGATATGTCTCACTGTTGGAAGCTTCGATCTGCTTGTAGAGTGATTCTACACGAGCTAGGACGTCAGGCGAAGACCTTGTTGCCAAATCGTAAGCGTTGCCAGGATCGTGAAGCCGGATGATGCAATGGGCATGCTGCTCGGGCTCCTTGGATGACTCAGTAAGACTTAAAAACGTGCAGCGAGCTGTTTTGCTCATTCGGTCGATTGTGACTTCTGTTCGCAGTGTCTGGGACCGCCCGCTAGATATTGTCACCAGAGCGCTTTCGATGTCCATCTCAGCGACTTCAACCACAGATTTGGGCTCCATAAAGACGTGCTGCTTTAGGTGCTGCCCTAATGTCAAGGCAATGTCTGCGTATACTGATGGAGTGCAAAGCGGGACCCCGTAGACTTTGTGGCCTTGGACAACGCCGTCCATGTCTTTACGATTGAGATCCGACTCCACTATCAACTTCCCGGCCGAAGTGTGTATTGTGTCAGTCATGACCCTATGGATTGTCGAGCTAAGTCGTAATGGTATGCCGGGTGGCACTGCAGCATCTCCCTTGCGGAGCGACCAGTCATTGGTGTATTGGATCCAGTAGTCGCGCAAGTCCCAATTGTAAGCGGGAAGGGGTACCGTGTAAAGACCAGGACTGAAGGCTTGATGATACCCATTCCAGTCGATGTTGGCCCCCTTTCCGTACAGCGCGGCCAATGCCATTGACAAGGGCCTTGTGACAGCCTCGCCCTGCCGCATGGAGACAAACGTCTCTGTTAAGGACCCAACCACTTCTTTGACCATGTTAACTGTCACGGCGCCCGATCCAATCTCTATGCAGATCGTCCGCTCGTCGATAAGGCTCTGCCTCCTTGCGGTCTCAAGGGCTTGTTGCATTTGCACAGGTTCACGACAGTGGGCCACAGCAAAGGTGCTGGAGAACTCGGAAGGGATACCGGCAAAGGTCGGGGAGATCACGGGCAGCTTCGACTTGGCAAAGTGAATATTGCCAGACAAGGTATCCAGATCTTCCATAATAGGGTCGACTTGAGAAGTGTGAAAGGCGTACGGAAGTGGGAGTTCCGTTGATCGAATACCCTGCTCTTGCAATCTAGCATGCACCTGCTGGATGTGGTCTTTTGTCCCACCAAGAACAACACTTCTCCGGCCATTGACGCAGGCTATCTCGTACTTCAGACCCGAGGTTTGTAGTAGAGCCGCGACGTCGGTGGTCGAAGATCGTACAACAAGCATGGCATGGCTGCCACGGGTACAGTGTTGCTGTATCAGAGCAGCTCGGTTCCCGACCAGGTAGATGACATCGGATTGGGAGAGTACACCAGCTGCGTACAGTGAAGGATATTCTCCGAGGCTGTGACCCACGACAATCGTAGGCTCAATGCCGAATGATCGCCACAATCGGACGAGAGCCATCTGCAGACAGACTGCCGCTAGTTGCAGTGTTTGCGGCGTTGCAGCATCCCTCGATCTGTCACATCGGAATAAGTCCAGGATTGAAGGGAATCCCATCCTGAGACAGACTCCGTTGTAGACCTCGATATCGCTCCTGAAGCTAGGTATCTGGTCGAAGAAGTCTATGGCCATACGAGGAAATTCGGATCCCTGACCAGCAAATGCGAACAAAATCTTTGGTGGAAGTCTGCGTCTGTTCTCTGCAATATCTTCCAAAGTCAACCGCAATTGATGTTCGATGTCTCGGAGGTTTGATCCAGCGACCGCGATCCGCAGCGGGTGATGGATCCGGCGTGCGGCGGTGCTGTAAGCTAGCCTGGGGAGGATAGACGCGTCAGAAAGATCTTGCTGTCCGATCCAAGCTATTGTTGCGAGAACATTTCGACGAAGAGAGACGGGAGTCTTAGCGGATACGACAATAGAGTGATGGAACTGGGGGAATGCAGTAGGTGCCGTCGATACCAATGGCGGGTCCTCAAGGATGAGTGCTGTATTGCCACCGGCAGCAGAGAAGTTGTTCACCAGCATTCTTCTCGATCCTCCATCTGGTCGTGTCCAGCTGACCTTATCGACTGCGATTCGCACATTGTGGGACATGAGATCTGGCAACTTGGGGTTGATCCTCGTCTTGATGCCGCAATGAGGGGGAATAGTATTATGCTTAAGCATCAAGAGGGCTTTTGCGAGACTTGTAATGCCAGCAGCTGCCTCACCATGGCCGATATTAGCTTTGGCCGAGCCGATGTAGAGTGGTTCTCGGGGTGATCGGGCCCCCAGAGGAGCGAGGCTCGCCAGGACAGAGTTAGTTTCGGCTATGTCGCCAGCCTAATACGTGAACAGGTCAGTGTTGAGAGTTGACATGGAGGTTTCGTGAATACTGACCTGTGTCCCTGTCCCGTGCATCTCAGCGTAGCCGATACTACGACCACACACTCCGGCCTCTCGAAGCACTTGGTTGATTAGCTCCCGCTGAGCACCCACATGCGGCCGAGTGATCGATGCTGCTTCCGCAGAATGATTAGTGGCGACTGAAAGAATACAAGCCTGAATCGGATCGTGGTCTAGAAGCATAGCGTCAGGATAGCCGTGACAGAAGTTTGATTCACTTACCAATCACAGCATCCTCAAGCCGCTTGAGCACAACCACGGCAACTGCTTCACCGCGGCAGTAGCCATCTGCAGTGGAATCAAAGGTCTTGCAATTTCCTGTGCGAGACAAGAAATGACCTCTATCTAATCCGCAGTGCATGTCGGGGTTGGTCAGGATATTGGTCCCTCCGACTACGGCCATATCGATTTCTCGGCGCCACAGAGCATTGCATGCCAGCTGAATGGCTGTGAGGCTCGAGCTGCATGCTGTATCGATTGAATAGCTCGGACCACTGAATTTGAAGTGATAGTTCAAACGGCCTATATATCCTCGCGTCAGTCGTTTGGATAGAGCAGCGGGTCCCGTACTCACCTGGTATGAATGCTCTGTTGCCACCAGGTATGAAGTATGCTGAAGTTGAGGAAAACGATCAGCTTAAGTTCTAGTTCTCGGATGAGCACGGGCTTGCTTACTGTCCACATTCTGCGCCGAGTTTGTCTCCATCCAGTCGTTCGATGTGACTCCAAAGTAGACTCCCACTCGATTATGCTGTGTACTTGGAGTGCGGCCAGGCACGATTCCTGCTTCTTCTAGCGCCTCTGTAGCACACATGAGTGCTATACGCTGGGCAGGGTCCATCTGTGGCGCCTCTCGAGGGGACACATTAAAGAATCTTGCATCGAAGGCAGAAGCATCTTCTAGCCAGCAACCATAGCCTGTGCCGCTGACGTTCTTCTCCAGTGATGAGGACTCCGAAACATGAGTTCGGGCATCCCATCGTGTAGCTGGGACCTGCTGATGGGTATCGATGCCTTGCGATAAGATTTCCCAGAAAGCATCCATGTTGCTGGCCCGCGGGAAACGACCGGAACAGCTGAGCACCGCAATCTTCGATCGTGCTGCACTCCTGGGACCATGTCGTTCTTGTAACCTCTGCAGACGAGTTTCCATACTTTCAACGCTGCGAGTGACCCATGCGACGGGCAGGTTGTTACGGATAGCCGACTCCAGTCGCTCGGGCCCACCAAGTGCTATAGGCTGCACTGCGAATTGTGAGAAAGACCCCAATGAGCCAATGTAAGATGCTATAGCAGAACCCAATATGTCGTAGCGTACAGTCCGTAGTAGACAGTCTGAGACTGCTGAACGTAGAGCATCTGTGAAGGTCTTCGCTGGCACGATCTTGCCGGTCGCACTGGAGATGATCGGTACACATGACTTTGCGTCTACAAGACCAATTTTTGAAAATGCAGTATCATTCGGAGCCCTCCCAGGGCGAATGATCTGATCAACGTCGCTCTCAGAATACAGATGGGTAGCATGATACGGTGCCTGTACTGGAAGCTCGACACTCGAATAGCCCACCGGCGACAGTGTTGATAAGAAGTCGTGCAGCGTATGTGGTGCCGCCGAGACGTTCACCTGATTTTTCGAGACGTAGGCAGAGACATATGGCGTAGATGAGATTTGTTTCTGATAAGAGTCATTAGCAGTGTCTTGCCTTTTGCTTTGATTCCGGCTTACATCAAGATCATCCACTTGTTTTGTAATCGATTCGACATCTTTCACCACAACGGCTGCGGTCCATGATGAGTATTTTCCAGTCGATTCTTTGCAGTTCGCGATCCGGCTGCCCACATCAGCTGCCAGAGTGCCAACTCGGAAGGCCACTGCCACACTTTCTTCGCCGAGGTAGAGCAGTTCTGCAACATTGGTCGAGAAGCTGACGGCTGCGGCAGATATGAGTCCGGTGCAAACTCCAGTCAAACACACTGTAGATGGCGTTGGGAAGGGTTTGCACTCTGCTCGGTAACCGTGAATTGCGAGGAAGGCTCCAATCTGTGTGAAGCAAGTCAAGGCCTGGCACAGTCCTGGTGTCAATGTACCATCTCGCCAGCACGGCAGGAGGTCAAGGAGTTCAGCAAACTTCGGAGATTCTGCTCTCTGCTCTGGTCCTAAGCTCGCGAGCTCTTGTTGTAATCGTTTTGTTACTCGATGAACAAAGTCTGTGAGTAGAAAGTCGTCCCAATGGAGTAAGATCGACAGTAGTGCCGTAGCATCGTAAGTCTGGTCTCCGAATGCGTAGACCACGATGTGATTTGGTTCCATGGCGACCGAGTGACTTCTGCGCCGGAAACGAAACAACCTCAAAATGAAAGCTCAGTATAGTTTCTTGGGACAAGATGCAATCTGCAACTATATTCACACGTGATGGAACTGCCTCTTGCATCACGCGGCGAAACGTGCACGCCACGAGGGTCTGGCATTGCGTGTGGGAACTGTTGCACATCTCCTACAGGCGTTCGTCGGATCTCGATCAGATCGTCATGCTTCTGCGAGATAGGATGTGGTGCGATCACGAGGCCCGATAGAGGCCCGATGGGTCTGGTATAGGATTCCCGAAGCTAGCATAGCTTGCCAAGCCCCTAAGCATTGCAGCGTGATAAGGCCACCAGTGCTGCTACCCTCGATCCTTCGACCAGACATGACATACACGTGAAGCGTGCCTGACGATCTTGGTCCCCTCCCTGGAAGCTGTAGAAGCTCCTCCAAAAATTTCGCTCCGAATTTGTCGAATGCGAGTTCCAACATTGACTACTCACGTTCCCTCATCAGGCATGATGAACCACAGTATTGACCAACAGGCCGTTGGCGACGCCCTCGTAGCAGTAATTGCTGGTGGCCATAGCCTACTTCACCAAATTCACCTGAATGATGCTTCAAGTCCCATCTCGATAGCTCGAAAGGCACTCATAGAAGCTGCTTCACGGCTCATAGATCTCGTCAGCCAACAGCAAGAACATCCACGTAAGCTGGCGACGAAGGTAGGCGATGCACTCTGACGATGAGGAGACTCCAGGGCTGATAAATTGACTCTGATAGAAGTATAACGAAGTCGAGCTCGACCCGCAGATCATTGGAACGACAGTGCTCCAAAACGGAATAGCAGCGACGCAAGAGTGCAATGGTGATACTCCAACGCTGAGCACGAACATCACAAATAACATAATTGAGCCTGTCATCATCATTGGTGCCGGGATAGGAGGATTATGTCTTGCTCAAGGCTTGCAAAAAGCCGGTCGAGATTTCCTGGTGTTTGAGCGTGACGCCTCATTACACGATCGACCTCAAGGATATCGGCTAAAGATCGAACGCAATGGTGCTCAAGCACTAAAGTCGGCTTTGACAGAGACTTGCTTCCAGAAGTTTGAAGCGACATGCGCAATCACGACTTGCGGACAGACTGACTACAACCCGATGAACGGCCAGATCACCAAGAGTCGAGCAGGCAGTGGGCTAGCTGGGCAGCAGGGTCTGGCCGCAACATATACCGTCGATCGAGGAGTATTTCGTTCGATACTCACGACTGGAATTTCCGACAAGATCACGTTCGACAAAGAGCTTCTCTCCTACGACGTGATCAACGAAGGCCGCAGCATACTTGCAACGTTCAAAGACGGATCTCAAATACGAGGAAGTTTCCTGGTAGGGGCTGATGGCATTCGATCCTCAGTGCGCAGACAAATGTTGCCCAAAATGAAATATGTCGACACTGGCGCCATGTGTATCTACGGAAAGACGCCTATCACGCCATCACTCGAAGCAGAGGTCCCATCGAAGGCGTTGAGGTGGATGACTACATTCGTGGACAGCGCACCACTGATACAGTCCGTGCTCATTGGAGACTCGCCACTGACACTACTATCAGAGCCTATTAGATGGTCGTCGGAGAGCAGGGCCCTGGGACACATGCCAATGGACTACGTGTATTGGGCTATGGTTGGCCGCAAGGAGCTGTTCACGGATAGCAAAAGCACAAAGGCATATTCAGCATCCGAAGCATCGGAACTCAGCCTGGAAGTAACCAAAGAATGGCACGACTCCATGAATGCGCTCATGAGGTTGCAAGATCCCGAGCAGTGCTCAGCTGTCCCCGTCGTATCCGCGATACCAGAGATCCCGACTTGGCAGCCATCGGAGCGAGTGACTCTGGTAAGTGTCGTTGCGCTCATCACTTGTCTCGTGCTACAACAATACGCTGATCATCTTTGCCAGCTCGGCGATGCCATTCACGCGATGTCACCATGCGGAGGTAAGCAAGCCCGCGGGAATGATCGATAGCGAGCTGATGCCAAGACAGGTGTAGGTGCCAACACCGCGCTAGTGGACGCAGCTGAGCTGGTTAAGCTCTTCGGGGACCCGAAGAGCACGGGACCTAGTGGTATCGATCCTACATCCGTCTCCATTGGGAACTACGAAGCGTCAATGCGAGAGAGAGCTCGTGCCATGATCATGCGAAGCTTCGTCGGGTCCAAAAAACTGTTTGATCAGCGTCCTTTCGGGGAGTGCCCCGCAGTGGAGTGGTAGTTGTAGCTCGCAATCAGTCAACACGGTGGTGACGTCGTTCTCAGCCTGGTCAAAGGACCGAGAGGATAGGCTTTAGTGATAGCTTGCCCGTGTTCGAATAGTCCACATACAACGTGAATTGTCTGACCCTGTTCAGGCCACCAAAGACCATTCCTTCAACCATCATGCATACCCGCAATGAAGACACTAGCCTCTATGAGCTTATCGCCACACTAGCCTGCAACGTGGGTGAGGTCAACAGCCATCTACGCAAGCACAATCTACCCGGCCTCTCGTATGGTGAGAGCCATCCCACATTACCTGAGAATGCCGACTTTGCATCTTATGGCGAGTCTCGAGCTGCTGCCATCGAGGCCGCTGAGAAGATCTTGTACACGTTGAGAGGACCTCGTGAGGTTCTCTTCGATATTTCATTCCAGGTATGCGTCTGTGGTGTCCTCACTACTGTTCCCCACTGATCGACCACAGCATTGCGCAACAGCGTCCTTGCAAGTCATCCAGCATTACGAAATCGCACATCACATCCCACTGCAGGGCACTACTACATATGCGAAGGTGGCGGAGAGTGTAGGCAAAGGCATTGAATCGTCACTTGTTCAACGAGTAGTGCAACATGCCATCACATATGGACTGTTCCAAGAGAACGCTGCCGGCGAGGTCGGCCACAACAACACATCGGCCTTGCTGGTCCAGGATTCGGATCTCGAGGTAAAGTGCAACACCTTTTCACGAAACGTCGTTTTCATCTAACATTTCTCTTGTTTCAGGCATGGCTGTACCTTTGTACTAATGTAGCATACCCTGCCGGAGCACAGATTCCGAAGGCATTGGAGCTGTACGGTGCTAGTTCAGAAGCGGACGAGACAGCATATTCAGTCTCGATTGGGAGAAAGATTTCTCAGTTCCAGCGTTTCCGGGAACCGGACGGAAAGGCCTTGTACAGCATGTTTGGCAAAGCCATGAAAGGTATTTCAGCTGGAGGAGCATCCGGTATAAGCCATGTCGTTGATGGCTATCCTTGGCATCAGTTCTCAACCACGACGGATCATCTCATCGTTGATGTAGGAGGCGGTATGGGTCATGTTGCTATTGAGCTCGCCAAAACTCACGACACTCTACGCTTCGAAGTTCAAGACCTGCCCGAGACAATCGAAAGTGCCGAGAAACAATGCCCACCAGAGTTCAAGGACAGGATAAACTTTCGAGCGCACGATTTCATTGAGCAGCAACCGGATCACAAGGCGGCCAGTATCACCTACTTTGCAAGATTCATTCTGCACGACTGGAGTGATAAGTATGCTTCGCAGATACTGGAAGCTCTAGCGAAGAGCATGCGACCACAAGATCGTTTGATCGTCAATGAAGTTGTGATTCCGGAGCTGGGCACATTACCTCGTGGCGTCGAGAGACGACTACAGTGAGTTATCCACATGTAAAGTGTAACAGCATGCTGACCATAGTGATGTCAACAGTGATCGAGACTTACTGATGCTCATGAACCTGAACGGTCGCGAGCGTACCCTATCTGTATGGAAGCAATTGTTTGACTCAATCACGCCGACACTGCAGCTAAGGAAGATTTACCGGCCCACCGATGGCGAACTTTCTTTAATAGAGTTATCTTTGAGTGATGGACAAGGACAACTCAACGGTAGTCACTAGACCTCTTTTCACCTACATCGAATAGCGTAGAGGAGGGAAGTGTCCAAAAGCAAGTTTCGATGAAACCTGGCTCTACAAGCACGGTGGTTCGAGACCTGCTGCTTGCTATGCATATTTACGATCACTCCAATTTCGGGTCAGAAAGGCATCAGGTCTCATCATTACCAGCGGCAGCGCCATACATCAATCAATTGAATAAAGTCGCTCCAAGGTCAATCTGCCTCTGATGAATTGTGTTTATGTATCACATCCCTGTCTTGCACCGGCCTACTGAACATTGAGCAATTGAAGCCGCCTCTCATTTCGTGGCATCAACTGAATCTTGAATGGTTTCGGAGGCCGGAATGCAGTGTCGTCCCACGCATCACCAGAGACATCGACCTCTTTGCTCGCGGTAGGCGGAGCTATTTGAAAATACCAAAGAACATGTGCCAGTGCCAGGTTGAGTGTATTCTCCGCCAACCTAGATCCGGGACAGATGCGTCTGCCGGCTCCAAAAGCATAGTGGTCTCTTTGTATCGGATCTGCCATTGCTGCGTACTCGGCAGAGTACTTGTCGTGATTGATGAAACGTTCCGGACGAAAAGCTTCGGGATTAGGGTATCGTAAGGGATCAAAGTGGATTGCCCATGTGTTTCCCAACACCACTGTGCCCTTGGGAATGACCCAATCTTTGTAGACAACGTCGTCTGAGCAAAATTAGTCAATGTCAATTGCACTTGCAGTCAAGCCACTTACTGTCCGTGTAGTGCTTGACGCCCCATGTAGGTATTGGATTCAATCGTAGAACCTCTTTCACACAAGCGCGTACGTAAGGCAATCTTGTGATATCCTCAAAGCATGGCAATCTAATGTCTCCGACAACATCATCTAGCTCTTTCATCGCTTTGGTCTGGCAAGTCGGATTGGCTGCAAGGTATAGAAGCAAATTCAAAAGAGTAATCGACGTGGTTTCGGAGCCGACCTCGACTAGTCCTATGGTTGTTCTTAGCCGCCTAGTCAACGTCCGTCATTGGCACACTCTTACCGCTCGCAATCCACGCAGCATCACTCTCATTCAACCCGTGTGCTGTCAAATCCCGGTTCAGAAGTTCCTTTCCAAAACATTCTGGGGCAACGCCAGTACATTGCTGTTCTCGAAGAATGTTCCATAGCCTCATCTTGGCAGCATGGACGGGAACAGCAAGCTGGGTTGCCTCTTTTCTTGATGGGTGTAGCCAATTAGGTAGCATGGCCAGTAGAGGAATTTCATCCTCTATGAAGTAGCCGGGACGAGAAATCTTGCCCAGGATTGCTCTCCCTTTTAGCATGTGCCGTACATCCTCATGGTCCCAGCTCGGAATTCGTCGACCATACGTTGCCATCATCATGAAGGACAAGGACATTCTCCGAATGTGTTCTTGAGGGTCGATGTCCTGTCCTACTCGTCGCCCAAGGTCGCGGACAAGTTGTTTGATCTCAACTATTTGAGCTGGGAGAAATGTTTCCGTCATCTTCGGAGACAGAAGTTGGTGGATTACTGTACGATAGGCCCTCCACTTTGTTCCATAAGGCCTGAGATTCGAAAATTATCAGCAGGCTGTGCAATGCGCTTAGCAGTCTCGGTGTGCGTACATGGTGAACATCCGCATGCCTCCCGTGATAATGTCATGCCCGACTGGAGCAGGTACTTTGGAAGAGGTCGATGCAGACTAGGTGCGAGATGGATCAGTATCTTACTATTTCTGATCACGCTCATCACCAACCTGTCTGTCAAAGATCTCTTTCATTGCTTCAGGGCTGTTGACGACCACCCAGTTGTACCATCCGATGCGAATGTGGAACAGCTCCCCATGATCCAGAGCCCATCGACGCATGACTTCATGTGCTTTGGGCGGAAGGCTAAATCTGAGATTGAATGGCCAGGCCCCTGCTGGAATTGGAATACTCTGGCAGCGACTATGACTTTTCCATCTCACCCAAGGCAAAACCAGTGCGGCTGCGAACAGGAAAGCCACTGACAGCATATCCATGCCTTGGACACCTGTGAGGAACAACATTTCCGAGTTTCGTATGAGTTCAAGATCAAAGTAGCAGTACCTTGCTATTACAACTCCACGCCCAAGAATAGAATGGAGTTGTAAGTCGGCCTCCTGGCATGGGTGATGATAAAGTGCCTGGTCGACGGTACTTCCAAACGTGCACAGGCAGAGAATCATTCGACTACAGCTCGCAATGGCCTGGCAGAATAGAGATCTGATTGGCCACTATCACTGAAGATCCTCCCAATGTGCACACGAGCTGCAATGGAGCTCCTGCATAACGCCAAGAGATGATCCTTCGTAGTTCAACTTTAGCCCGTTCGGGGCCCGAAACCCAACCCGAGCCAGACAAGACGAGTGTGTGTACTATCAATGCATCATCTGGCTAAGCGAGGAGAATCGTAAATTTCGGGGACGAAATCTGTAGCACAGGTCACAATTGCAACTTCGTAGCAGTCATTCCATCCTGGATCCCAGCAGATACGCCAACGAAAATGCATTCACGAGCATTGGATCTCGCCCGCGACCTCCAGCGACGTGCGCAAGACCTCGTTGATGCATTGCAAAAAGACCAAAATGAGCCTGGAAATGTACAAATCGTCGAAGCGGAATCTCACGTACGCCAATCCATTAGAGAGTTTGAACGAGAGACCCTGCAACCCTGCGACTTTCTCTCACAATTGGGAGTACAACAACAACTGTTCATGTGTATGCACTGGCTGTGCTACTTCAACATCGTTTCCGCAGTGCCAACAGGGCATAGCAAGACTATCACATACGAAGAGTTGGCCCAAAAGGCAGACGTTCCCCTCACAACGATGAAGTCGGTCATCAGGATGGCAATGATATACGGAGTCTTTCGGGAGACGCTAGAGGGTACATTACAGCATACACGATTATCTTCTGCTTTCGCAACGGACTCTGATGTATACAATTGGATGATGTACATGGCAAAAGAGACGGCACCGACAATAGCGCATTTTGTCAAAGCCACGGAACGATGGCCAAATTCGGAGAACAAATGCGAGACTGCCTACTCGCTTTCGAGAGGGACGAGTCTTGCTTTCTTCGATCACATTAATCTTGTTCCGGAGCGAGCGAACGAGTTTGGTACCTATATGAAAAGTCAAGCTGCGAACAGAAAAGGCACAAGTGTGGACTTGCTTGCGGAGGGGTTCGATTGGGGAGTCTTGGGAGAGCAACCGTAGTGGATGTCAGTTTTTCCAGCCCTTGCAGTATCCAATCATGCTGACATTTAATAACAGGTTGGTGGTGGCGGCGGCGATGCTTCCATCTCTCTCGCACAGAAGTTCAGCCTTCTTGATTTCGTCGTTCAAGATCTTCCAACTGCTATCGCAACAGCACGAAAGCGAGCTGACTCGCTGCCGACCCACATTTCACAAAGGATCAAGTTTCAAGAGCACAATTTCTTCGATGTGCAGCCTGTGAAAGGAGCAAGAGTGTATTTGTTGCGAATGATTCTACACGACTGGCCGGACAACGATTGCGTCAAGATCTTGGAGCGACTTTCGGCATGCATGGAGGCGGGAGGACGCATCATCATTATGGATATGGTCTTACCACGTCCAGGATCGATTCCATTGGAACAAGAAGCTGGCTTACGTCAGAAGGATCTGGTAATGAAACAAAACTTCAATGCCAAAGAGCGAGAACTAGAAGAGTGGGAGTCTCTTATGGCAAGATCTGGGCTGCATATCAAGGCGGTGAAGGTGCCAACCGGCAGCCAGCTTTCCGTGCTGGAAGTCGTTGCAGCTTGAACAGATCCAAGTTGCGGGTCTTAGAATAGGACTAATAGCACGTGCAAGATCATGCGCACACCAGGGGACTGTCTTCCCTCAGACAACGTTCATATTACGATTGTGCCAATCGTTCCAACCGCTACCTGGGGTACGCTGTATATTCGAGAGTTGTATATGTACTTGTCAGGCAGATGCTGGCTGTGGGCATGGAACATGATTAAAATCTAGTGCTTGTATCCCTATCAGTCCTCCACGATCAATTTGAATCCTCCTCGAACCTGCTTTTGAAACATCCCCACAAGATCATACTTCTCGCTTACCACTATCATCTCTTTGACCACCTTTTTACCCCTCCTCTGAATTGGCTTCTGCCATCCGTCTGCATAAGTCATTTGCAAATAATCTCTTTGCAGTCCCCAGCTGCTCGCTGTTTCCTCCGCCTTCTCGAACAAAGCTTTCACAGCACTCGTGATGGCATCGTCTAAGTGAGTATCCTCGTTACCGACACCAAGAGCAAAATGTACGTTGAACATTGATCCCTGCGAATGCAAAAGGCCAAGAGAATTCATGTTCGGATCAGAGCTCGATCGTGTAGGGATGGGCTGGTAAGAAATCGAGAGTTGGAAAGACGAGATCCCGAGAAACTGCGTGTACTGTCAGCATTGATTTGAATTTTGGCGCACAAAGGGTGCTTGAACTCACTGGTTTCACTGCCTTGAAAGTCAGTTGCCAAAACTCCTCCATCATGCGTGCTGAGTTCCCGAAGCTGATCGATGCGAAAGTCCAGCGTTTCTTCTCTTTCAGAAGAGAAGCATATTCACGAGAATAGCTTGTCATGTTTCCGATCCTTATAGAGTCAGTCGGTGTTCCGGGAAAGACGGGATGCCTCTTGAGGTCGAGCAGACGTTCGAAGGGACGAGGCCTGGCAGCGAGTGCGACGTGTGGGTTGGACTGAGTATACTGGTAGCTATTGCCCTGAGAACATGTCAGGCTGGCATACGAGATTGGAGGGCAAAGTGGACACGGTGGCTTACAATGAACCAACTTCGCATTTCACCATTGATCACCATCGTTGTCAGCAAGTGCGTATGTCGATCGTAGTCTGAAACTCATTGTCGTCAGCAAGTGAGTCTTGATGGATCGGCCCCAGTGACAGACCTTCTATGAGATTCTCCAGGCGCTGGAAGATCTCTTCCCGTTGCTCAATACGGTGAAATGTTTGGCCTCCCCAGAATGGACCCTGATCATGCGTTCTTAAGGTGATGGCAGTGACAATGCCGAAGTTGTTGGAGCCTCCTCGGAGAGCTTTCCAAAGATCACGATGCTCATTCGAATTGGCATTGACGATTCGGCCGGAAGACAGCACGACCTAAATAATAATCAATCACGGTCGCCGACAAGATGATATCCTCTTCTGCAGGGTGAAGTACCTGGAAATTCTCGACATTGTCACATGCGAAGCCATGCTTGGAGCTAACATAGGATATTCCACAGCCAAGGACAAGACCTCCAACCCCAACGCCCGCAACACGACCGCCAACGACAGTAAGATTGAGCGGGTCCAGTTGCTCATAAAGCTGGTCCCACTTTGTTGCAGGCGAGACCGTGATCGAGCGCTGATCTTCAGCAAGTCCCTCCGACGGCATCTTGGAGAGATCGATAACGATGCCATCTTCGAGCGTTGCAGCTACGCGAAATGGAGTGTGCCTTGATCGACTTAGCAGCTGATGACTGTTGGCAATTAGAAAGAGACGGTCTTAACTCACCCTCCACTCTTGATTGCGAATTGACATTTGCCCGGCCAGGTCTTCTCACCACGAGCGAGAATCTTTGTCGCTTCGGAAACAGCCTCTACAGAGCCAGGTTGAAGAATACAGCTCGGCCGAATATCGACATTCTTCAAGCTCCAGTAAGAACTGCTGGAGTTCTGATAGTCCAAGTCTTTAGGGTAGTACAGAACCTCACCCAAAGCTTGGTGCAACGCTTCGCACTGGATGAATGGCTTAGCCACCATACCTTCTTGCCTGATCGCGAGACTTACACAGTTTGATGCATGGGTTTGTAATGATCCCACTTCCAAATGGCCATCGTCATGAACCGCCAACAGCATTTGCCCCAGCTCATGGTAGCCAAGAACCCATTGGACCAGATTCGAGAGAAACATGATGCCTTGGACGGAGTGACCGAGGTCTGGAAGGAGTAATGGACACAGCTTAGATCATGCCATCAATTTCTTGCTTCGATGGTGTAAATGAGCTGGGAGCTTTCGTGCTGAAACTTCTCGAAGGCGCATTGTCACTGGATGGCCCACAGCGTTCGATGTTCCCACCGCATTCCTTCGACGTCAACGTGAGCTGCACGTGCAAATCGCGTGCAGCCCACGATCATCTTGACCTGCCTGAAATGGTTCGCGGCGCCCAGAAACACTGCTTTGACGATCCCGATCGAGACCCGATGCATGAATGTCGATCTCCCGAGCTACGCCGTGCACAAGAATATTTGAAGCCAAGTGGCCCGATCATTAATCAATGCTCAATCAATATCATTCGTAGGTGAATGTGCTAGTGATTCTATACAACGGTGGTACGGTGTTTTGGTCGAGAGCAGCAACAATGTGATTACAGCGACGGGAGTACTCATAACCTTAGTGCTCTTGAATCAGAATAAATCATATCTCCCATGTCTGCCAGACTCCAGATACGGTGGCCTCTCACGATGAAAGTGAAGCAGCCAAAATTTGTTGATCCCGATCAACAAAAGGAACATTGGGCAAGCTACTCGTCTGGTCGAAGGGCGTCAGTTTGTGTCTACGAGATATACCTGCCATCACCCACAGCGCTTTACTTACCTGATTGTTCAGAATGACCTGATCAATCGTATGTGCCACGCCGTTGAACCACAATATGTCCGTTCGAAGTATCTTGGCACCTTCAACCAGAGCGTCACCTTTATCGTCGACTCTGACTTGTAACGCCTGACCCTCGACAGTTGCCAATATTTGCTCATGGCCAAGGTCTTTCCGATACGCAACACGATCCCGCACGACATGATTTCGGAGCAACTCCTGCTTTTCATTCATATCCATGGCAGCCAACGTGGACTCCATTTCCCGCCAGGCCTCGTCACTCGGGATGAAGATGGTCGCATCATGCACGCTCTCGATCTCAGCTGCGAGGCCTGTCATCTCCATGAATTGCAAGAATTCCTTGCATAGTCCATTCATCCACGCCGTGGCAGTGATGTTGTGTGGTGCCACGAGTGAAGAGTCCAGCACATGCATCAGTCCGCCAGCGAATTTGACATCGGGTTCCAGTATTTTCGCGCTCAATTGCAATCCAGTCTCCGCGTATACCTCGCCCGATTCGGAGTATAGTTTGACCGGAGTAGCCAGTGTCATGTTCGGCTGACAGAGTGCTGTTCCAACTAGCATAGTATCGCTCATGGCCAGCACTTTGGCACTCTCGATCTGACCAAGCAAAAGATGATACTTCAATATCGGGATCGTGAAGTCGGATGGCATGGCTCCGAGATCCAGTCCCATCTTCAGTAGCTTGTCGTAGGCAGCATCGTTTGGAACCATTACTGTGATGTCTGTTGATTCTTCGAAAAATTGCCAAAGCTCGAAATCATCGATCAGCTTCGTGAAGGCCGTCAGATCCGATCGTTTGGTCAAAGTGTCGCGCATCCCAGTAGCGGTGACTACGGCCAGGAGGCCAAAATTCAGTATTGATCGCATTCTGTATTTTCGATAGTACAAGATGGATTTCGTACGCGAAAGAATGTATGATGCAGCGAGGTAAGTCGCTATGATGCTATAGATTGTTCTGCTCAGAAAATGATCGAAGCTGGTGCTCAATTTCCTCTTCGGGTAAGTTTCACGTCGCTGTTGTACAGTCTTGGCAGACCCGAGGCCCGGCACTAGACCTCATCCTGCAGGAATTCAAGACGATCGTGGCTGATCCACGTGGAAATCATCGAAACTTGGGAAAGAGAGTCGTCTCATGCTGGATGGCAAGCCACCAGACACAGCATCATGCAGTTGTTCAAGCCTCTGCTAGTTCTGACACTCGCAGCATTGTTCGAAGGTGCTTCTGGCCGAACAGTGCACTTCAGCGTCGAGATCGAGGCAGGACTTCTTGATCCGACGAACAATGGACCTCGTCCAGGCATCCTTGTCAATGGCACATTTCCAGGACCCCAGTTACGACTGAAAGTCGGCGACGAGGTTGACTTCTTGGTCGTCAACTCCTACTCGCAAGAAGTTGCCATACACTTTCATGGCATCAAGCAATCGGCCTCACCCTGGTCAGATGGAGTTCCTGGTGTAACTCAATCCGCAATCAGTCCGGGAAGTAGCTTCCTTTACAATTGGCGAGCAGAAGAAGCAGGGACATCGTTCTATCATGGCCATACTCGAGGACATATCAGTGAGTTGAACACGGTACTGCATCTCACAATGCTCTTTCGGCTGACCCAGGCAGTGGATGGCCTTTATGGAGCAATCGTCATTGAGCCGGATACGTATGCTCGTCGACCCTTCCATTTAATCAGTCGGAGCACCCAGGAGCAGAAGGGCATGGTAGCCGCAGAAGCAAGAATTGAAGCTTTGCTGTTGGCGGACTACACTCACATGACATTCGAGGAATTCGATCGCGTCCAAAGTGATGCTAATGTTGAGATCCTATGCATGGACTCTATCATCGTCAACGGCGGCGTGAGTATCGTTTCAGCTGTTCATCAAGGTCACTGCTGACAAGATTAGGGCGCTGAGTACTGTCCATCGCGCAGGGAGATCGACAACATTACCGATGTGATGACATGGAAGTTGCTAGACCTGGTAAACGTCACCGGAGGACTAACAAACAAAGGATGCCTTCCCCCGCTCCAGATTGTTCAAGGCGATTTTGACTTGAATCTTACTGCACTGCCGCCACGAGTCTTTGACGAGTGCAAACCAGGCTCGGCAGTAAACAACAACTACACAGTCAATGTGGACAGTCGCCAAGGCTGGGCTGCTCTTTCCTTCATCAATGCAGGTGCACAGCATCCGTTGCTTGTCAGTGTCGACAACCATCCCATGCACGTGTTCTCGGTGGATGGCCAGTACGTCAGACCGTTCACCACAGATCAGGTCGCAGTAGGCAATGGCAACCGCATGCACGTACTTCTCAAGCTGGACCAGACTCCAGGCCGATATACAATTCGCATCGCTCATCAATTGCCCAATCAGATTGTCGCTGGGTTTGCCCATCTGGTGTACGACGGCATCGATAGGCCAGCCAAATCGGACTACAAGTTCAACTACGCTGGACGAGTTCTACCAGATGTCAAGGATGTTGTGCTCTTCGATGAAACAATGTCTGTACCATATCCTCCTATGCAGCCCGCGGTAGTAGCAAATCGAACTCACAAGCTCCTGCTGAAGAAGCTTGGAGCTCCTCACACTTCTGGCGAGTGGACTCTGTCAGGTGTATCAGGCTACAACAGAAGTCTCGAGCACGCCGATCCTCCTCTGCTCTTCAATCTCACAGAAGAGAAGAGCGACCTTTTGTTCAGAACAAACAAGAACGAATGGGTAGATCTGATCGCCGAGACAGAAGGTCCTATATCGCGATACCATCCCATGCACAAACATGGTAACAAGTTCTTCGTCCTGGGTTTCGGGACAGGACGATATCCTTGGGACACAGTCGAGGAAGGAATGCAGGCTCTTCCAGCCGGCTCTTTCAATTTCCAGAATCCGCCATATTTGGATACGGTGAGGACAAAAACATCGATGACGGGTGCATGGCTTGCGTTGAGATATAAGGTTGAGCAATCAGGTCCGTGGATGTTTCATTGCCACATTCAGGTAAGCACAAATCGAATTCGCGATCAGATACCACCTGCTGACATATGCTAGCCGCACCTTAGTGGAGGAATGGGCATGATCATACTTGATGGGGTAGAAAATTGGCCGGAAACGCCGAAAATGTACAGAGAATGGGGTGGATCCGACAAGCGGCCTGCTGATAAGAAGCTGGATCCGATTGATCACGGGGAGTTGAAGTCCTGAACGCAGTGTTGATACGACCATTAAACAAAGACCTGCAAATGGTTCGGATCTCGATAAAGCATGTTGCCTGTTTCTGCAAGTTCGTCTCATTCTAGGCCAACTGACGCTGCAAGTGTGCTCTTGGCAATGTGAGGTGCGTGCGAGCGATTTGTTCCTCTCATTTCCAATCATGAAAGACGCCGTCTCTTGGCATGAAATTCGCAAAACGACTCGTGAGGTATGCACACAGTGACTCTGGTCGCGATCGCTGGATCAGTACCCACTTACGAGCAGCCTGAGCGTGATTGACGTAGATGATGGCCGCAAGCGCAACGTGGTGCTCCCCCGTGGACGCATTTTGCCATGAGGACCTTCAACACGCGATACGAGGGAGTTGCGGTGGAATACTCAATAGAAGAAGCACTTTGCGTTGAGACAGTGCATGCAGAGGTAAGTAAGCTGAGAGCGTGGATGGATGGATGGATGGAGTTTATTCCGCCCGGCGCTAAGCACCTAAAGGGCACACTACGGATATTACGTCATCAAATCACTTCCTGAAGACTTCCTGCACTCCTAATAGCCCAGTTGGTTTGTCCTATCTCAGTCTGTCATGCCGATCCTTCTGTCGTACATTGCCGCAAATTCGCACTAAGTTAGTGTTGCACAAGCTCTCTTGAAGTCGCTCCTCCAAATGTTCACTGTCCTATCTTCAGCGAGTGAAGCGTGTCTTGTTAATAGTACGAGGGTGCGTTGTGGGGAAACCGTTAGTAATAGTAGGTGTAAGGTTGGTGGCGTTGTGTCCTCTATGTGTCTTGGTTAGCCGTCACCTGGCTAGGGGAAGGTTGGTACGATGAGCTCTCGAGACGGCCTGTAGCTATAGCGAACTGGATTGTCGCCAGGACTGCGTCTATTGCCGGTTTCCACTTCTCGTTGTCCGATGCTGCCTTTCCTCCAAGGAAAAAGGAGAGGTTGCCTCTCATAGTGTCCGTATGTTGTAGCATCTGTAGTCGGAGATCATCCCATAGACGGCACCGGAATAAGAAATGCTCGACGGTTTCACTTGCTTGTGTGCATACGCACTGGTCTGATTCTGCAGCTCCTATCCGGTAAAGGTAACTATTCAGTCGTGACATTCCGGTTCGGAGCTGTGCCAACACGCTCGCTTGTTTGCTTCCGAGGCGATCGTATATCTTTCGTGTGTGTGGACCAGGTATTGCGGTGTCGATTCGTCGTATATGCTTTCCCACCCCTTCGATCGGTTGGCGTCTTTTCCTTGTTTCTGCTCTGAAGTGGCTCACAACAGTCGACTTAGCTGCCGGTCGGGTCGACAGTGGTGTTCGACCGGGCTCTGTCGCAGCTTTCGCCGCTTCTTTCGCTTTCTGGCCAAGTTCAAACTCGGGAGTGGGACACCACGCCAACCGGACAGTATTGCGGCCCTGCAAGGCCCCCACGCTCCTGTAGATCTGTTGTATGGTCTCCTGTCCTGACTGGTGTCTAGGACTGCATACGGCTTGCAGTGCGGCTCGGTTGTCTGAAAATAGATGTATGTTCCGCGAGACTGTAGACGGGGGTATTTGTGCAAGGCCTTCTGCCAACGCTATCAAGGCGGCTGTGTACGGATTGTGCTCGGTCCTTGCTGATACTGTAGTCGAGACGACGATGGATGGAAGCTCTCCCCGCTCGGTGTCCTGTATGGCGACTCCTGCCCCGACGATACTGTTCCTCGCGGAGGAGCTCGTTGCGACGCAGATACCTACGCTCTGCTTGGCAGCGCGTACCGCTTCCTCTGTTGTCTCCTTCGCGTCCGCTGCCAGTCGCGGATGCCAAGGCGCTATTGTGTATGGCGCGATGATTTCTATGCCTTTGGTCGAAATCTTGTGGGTAATTGCAATCTGCTGTAGCGGCGAGCGGAACCTCCGGGTCGGCTTATGCGTCGACTTCGACAGCGGGTTGGTTATGGGCAGCGAGAGAATATCAACCCATGTACTCGTTGCCTGTGCCGCGTGTCGTTGTTGGACCGTGCGGATACTTGCCTCAGCTTCGGCCACTGTTCTTGCGACTGTGCGGAAGCAGCCTATAACTGCTTGTGCGCCGATCCCTTGGACTCGGTTCATCCCAGACGCAAGTCGCCCTTTACACTTATGCATCCACACAGGCGATGCGTAGTCGACTACTGGCGCCACCGTTGCCTCGAACAGTCTGCGGGCAGTGGACGGTGCCAACCCTCGCAATCGCTTCAGTGCCATTGCAGCAATGAGACCCTTCGTGGCTGCTCTTGCGATATGCTGTTGAAATCGAAGTTCGGAGTCCATAACCACCCCTAAGATCTTTGTGCTGGTCACAGGCTCCACCTCTTGTCCCTTTACTATAACTGATTGGGCGCTACTTCGGCACGGTGCTCGCGTGAAGTGGATAAACGCTGTCTTCTCACCTTCAAAGGTAGCCCCGCTTCGTCCTTCCCACTCTATCGCTTGGTCGACAATCGCCTGGATCCTGCCGTGGTTTGCTTCTGCAGAGGGGCCTGTGACCCACGCTGTGTAGTCGTCGACAAATGCTATAGCACCGCCGTTGCTATCGATCTTGCGCTGGACGAGGTCCGCATTAAAGAAGAGGAACAGGATCGGAGACAATGGCGACCCCTGTGGCAATCCTGCTTGCTGTAGCGCTTGTCGTTCCGCTGCCTGACCATTGACTACGATTGTAGCCGACCGGTCCGAGCAGAAGGCATCGATCCATTTAACTAGCATTGCGGGAATGCCCCTTGCTTGAAGTCGCTGCAGAAGTCTTTCCTTACACACTCCATTATATGCACCTTTCACGTCGAAGCTGATCAAGCTCAGAACCTTCCTGTTACGCCATGCCTTATAGATATGTTCCTGCAAGAGGAGGAGCGCCTGTACTGCCGATCGTCTCTTCCGAGCTCCAAAGTGGTTTGTCGGCAGGAGGCCTGCGGTTTCGACTGCATGCGATATCCTTTCCGCTACTACTGCTTCTAGGGCTTTGCCAAGCGTGGGAAGCAGCGAAATGGGTCGCCACGCCTTCGCAGCTGTATAATCGTCTTTGTTTGGTTTCTTTAGTGGGATAATTTTGGCTGTCTTCCATTGAGCCGGCAGTACTCCCTCTCTCAGCGACGTTCGAAAGAGTATTAGGACCCTCTCCTTCACGGCCGGCCATACCTGTTTCCACACTATCGCCGGCAGCCCATCCTCTCCTGCTGCTTTCCACGACTGGGCTGCGAACACGCTCCGTTCAACTTCGTCCATAGTAAGCGGAGGCATATGGACAGGCCTCCTCTGCTTTCGCTGCCCTTCGTCCTCGATCAAGGGGGAAGGGGTGGAAAGAATGTTGATAGCAACTCCGTCGCCTGCTCTCGTTTACCACTTGTAATCGACCCATCTCTTCTCGTAAGGGGCGGGATCTGGGACGAGCCTAGACTGGTATCGGCCTTTAGATACTTCGCCGCCTGCCAGATGTTGTTAGTGTCGTCCAGGAATTCTTCCCAGTGCCTCCTCTGCTGCTGACGGACGGCATCATGATATTCCTTGGAAGCGATCCGTGTCTGTTTCTCGAGTTGTTCGCTGTAGGTGCCCGCCCTACGATAGCTCCTTGCCCTGTTCCTCCAATGGGTATAGATCTGACGAAGCTTGGTAAGGTCACGTGTCCACCACCTTTTGGCATACGGCGACGGTTTCGCGACAGGAGTAAGTGCGTGAACTGCTGCAAGTACCGCACTCATGAGTTGGTCGGCCTGCGTCTGTACATCCACTTGTACATGCCCGTATACGTTTACGGCCAATGGTTGGAGTGTGGTAGTAATCCTCGCACGGATCTCCTTCCAGGGTGCATTCTTGAATAGCAGTCGTGGCTGGACTATATGCTCTGGCGTGTCGACATTAATGGTGGTCTCGATCGCGTGGTGGTCCGATCCGTGCTCGGTCCCATAAATCCTGCACCGGACTAGTGCGGCGGCCAGTTCCTCGGAGGCTAGCACCAGATCGATGGTGCTTTCGTACCTGCCATTCTGCCACGTCTTGGTACCCCTCGGCAGGAGACTGCGCAGCGCACAGTCGTTCATAAAGTCCACGAGTCCGTTGGCCTCTCCTTGTCTGGCAGGTGAGATGTCGTCCCCACCCCATAGCTGGTCATGTTGATTGAAGTCGCCAGTGAGAAGTATATCCATTCTTTCCCTCGTCACCCGTCTCCTTGCAGTGTCCACGCTTTGCCGCAGGCGCTGTATCGTCTCCGCGAGTGCTTGCGGGTTGGCTGGCACCACGTAGACCGATGCGATGAACACCGACCGATCGGGTAGATGCAGCAGCGCTGCAGTGATATCGGGAGAAGGCACCGGGACTGGCTCACTCTCTATTCCCTTCTGAATCCAGAGCATACTTCCAATTATCCGCCTGCCTTCGCGTGTTTCCGTAGGTATCATCTTGGTCCAGTGTGGATGGTGTAGCGGCGCCGTGAACACCTTGCCCTCTCTTACAAACGAGCAAGGTTCTGATAATGCGATGACTCCGAAGTCCTCGAGGTCTGTATCATTCATTACGCTATGCTGCACCACTCGTCGCTTGCCGACATTTAGTGAGAGAACCTTCAAGACGCTAGGCATTAGCGACGGGAGGAGGATACAGTATTCGACAGTTCTTGCTATACGATTCGTGGGGTCCACCGCATGGGATGCACTTTGGAACCAAACCCTCGGTATTGCATTCGGTGTGGCGGTGGCCTTCCTGCGCGCACCTGGCACACCTCTGTGGTTTGCTGCACGTGTGTGCGATGTGGCCCATCTCCTGGCACCTGTAGCACTGCATTGGTCGTCGGCGCGGTTCACATATCCGGGTGTATGCGGACTCTCCTGCCACGTGGAAGTATTGGTCTTGTAACAGGCGTGCCGCGTCGTCGCCTTTAGTCAGGTAGACGATCATCGAACCGTATGCCTTCATACTGTCTTTTCGGCTGATCCATACAATCTTGGCGATTTTGGTCTCGTTCTCTTTTTCCAGCATCTCCATCACTCCCGGTCGGAGGTCCCCGTCTCGGTGATCACGGCTGTGCGGTTGGCATTGTCGACCTTGATCGGGTAGAGCTGATCCCGGAGTACGCGGCTTCCTGGTGTCGCCGCCGCGGTCTTCAGCATCGCCTCTTTGACTTGCATCAACTCGTCCTCGTTCCTGCACGCTACACGGATCCGGTCGGCGTTGCGTGGGTCCTTGGTGACTGCCACACAGCGCCACCGTTCTTGTCCTTCGACTCCTCGCATCTCTTTCTCTACACATTCCCGGACCACGCCGGGGTGGGTCTTCGCTTTCTCGGCCTCATCGGCTCTCGAGAGGTCTATCGTGCAGTAGAGGGAGTTAGTGAAAGCTGATGGGGTTGTGCTCATACTTAGGCTGCGGATGTTGCTGGGTTGACTGTCTGGGGGTGTGCGTGCTACCTCCGCATATGAGCTACTTCCGTTAGTAGGCACGGCCATAGCGGCCAGCTGTTGCTGGAGGCTCGCTGTTACTTGCTCTTGTACGATAGTTGTAAATTGTTCAATTGTTGGCATCTTCGCTATTTGTTCTTCAAGCTGCTTTACCCGCTCCTCTGCCTGTTTTGCTCGCTCTTCTGCCTGCTTCATTTGCTTACTTATAGACATGACGTGGTTCAGTACCTGCAACAGCATTTGCATCTGTGGTGTGTTGTCGCTAGCCGCTGCTACCATGGGCTGCATGCTCTCTCTAGGTTGTTCTGCTGTCTCCGTTCTCTTCTCTCCTGAGGCCCTAGACTTTGTCGCATTCAGAGCGTGTGTGCCGCGATGCAGGCTCCGGTAGTTGATGGTGCCGTGCGATGCTACCCGTTTGGGGCGCACGGTGATATACTCTTCGTCTCCCGGGGGTTCTGCCATCCTCCTCTTTCTCGCTCGTCTCCGGTCGTCCCGGCCGTCTATGCCTCGTATTTGGTGTCTTCGTTCGTCCTTCCGGCGGTCCTACACAGAGTGGTAGAATAGAATGAGGTGCAAATTTCACCCAGGTTTGAAGTCGATTCGTCCTGAGAGCGTGGTATCTGCGGTGTGGGTCGCGAAAATTTCGGCGCCAAGACATACCACAGCATTCACTTGCACATTCGAAAAAAGGCAAGAGCATCCCGACTGCAATGCATGATTTCGCAGGCGATCCCCGGGATTATAACACGATTGAGAGATGCACAGAAACTAGCACGTGGATGCTACTGACTCTTCATATACTTCTTGAACGGAAAAAAGCGGCAAAAAAAGGTTTGCAGCGCCAACGCTCGGTTGTCGAGCTGCTCATACATCTGGGTACTGTTCCGTAACAGGGAATTGAACCCTGGCCTTGTCGGGAACTCGTAGACATGAATCTACTGAGAGCGACAAATCCTAGCCACTAGACCATTACGGACCTGATTGGATGACAGTCTCGCGCTCTGTAATTATATGACCCTTCAAACAGCTAACCAAAGAAGAGTTCATCCCAGCAGCGCAGCAGAAGGACTCTCACACCAGGTCATGGATATAGCTGCTCCATGCTCCAAGTAAGTGGATATGGTTTACACAATGACAACACCACCACAAGCAACTAACGACGAAATAGGGACACGACTTGCATTACAGAAACATGAACCTATATAACAGGCTTGTAATGTAAGCCTCAGATATCCGAGAAAGTTTCGATAGTACTCAAGAGCTTGATGTAAGACGGACTTTATGGTCACCTCTTGAGTCCGATAGCCTAAAGAGATGTCTAATATCCATGCACGGATATAGTGATATCGAGGACTGGGCGGCTCGGCGCTCGGTGAGATTTCCTACTCGTTGTTAAATGGAAGATCTCGAACGACATTCTTCGCCGACAATGGTCAGATGAGGTTCACCTGTAGCTATAAGCAACTTACTGCAGCCGCATTTCGACTTTCGTCACTTTTACGAGGACTGGCATACATTAGCGATGGGAGACATTGTTTCAGACACGCCGACGTTATTGCGCTGGTCGGATAGCAATGTCGAAACGCCCGCATTGATCATTGCTCCGCGAAATGAGAACGGAGTCATCAAAGCCATACAGCAAGCCAAAGAGTACAAATTAAAGGTCTTGGTAGCGGGTGGAGGAACAGCAGGATTCGTACCAGTCACAGAGAACACGCTCTACCTGTCGATGGAACGTTTCAAGCATATCAAGCTCGACGAGGCAACTCAGACTGTCGATATCGGCGGAGGAGTTCTTGCTGGCCAGCTGATCCAATACCTTGCCGATCGATGCTACTATACTGTATGGCCCGGAAGCAATGCGGTTGGTATGGCAGGCTTTGTGCTCGGGGGAGGAGGAGTAAGTCTGCTGTTTACCGCACTGTCTACATAAAACTGAATGTCAGCGTAGCACCACTTCCTTGGCCTCCATGGCCTGGCAAGCGACAACGTCGCCTCGTTCCAACTCATAACTGCCGAAGCCAAGTCCATCGAAGCTAGTCGAACATCGCCTGGAGAAGAAGCAGCGCTTTTCCAAGTTCTACGGAGCGCTGGATTCGGCTACGGCGTCATCACCTCCCTGCGAATGAAGGTCAACCCTCTGTCGACACTGCAGCTCGCACATAGTCAAGTCATCACACGTCGCCTGGTATTTGATGGCTCAAGCATTCGCACTGCTGCACGGGCTTTTGTGTCGGTTGGCAGGCCTCCAGCTCGACTTCGTATATCTTTGCACATGACCCGTGCTCCCGCGAACGTCCCTGGCCCTGGTCAGGCATTGCTGCTCCTCGATGCCATGTACACTGGGCCTGAAGAGGATACACATGACGCCTTTGCTCCACTTTGTCGGGATGATATCGAACGTGAAGCATTGTCCACAAAGGAGTTTACTGAGTCGTTCGACATGACCAACGAAGGCGCGGTGCCTGGCGACACCCGCGGCGACTTCAAAGACTTGAACATGATTGCAATGAAAGAGCTCTCTATTGAAGCCCTCCAGGAAGCCTATGTTCGATGGTTCGCGCTGACAGAGACGCTGGAAGATGCGAAGCGCAGTTTCGTGACCATCAGTCGTTTCGATACCACCCTATCGGAGCAGGTGGGTGCGGTAGACGCGTTTTGCAACAAGACGCTTTGCGACTCTACCCGAGACAGATATACTGCTTGTCTCATCGGTACCTGGTTCAAGGACCCTGAGCTGAGGCACACAGTAGAGGCGTACGCTGGATACATCCGGGATGCTCTAACGAAAGACGACGAACGGCCTCGCCGGACGACTGTGAACTACATGCGGCCGCATACACCACTCCGCGAGTTGTTCTCGGACGGGCAAGTGGCAGAGCTCCGGAGAGTGAAAGAAGTGTGGGACCCTGAGGATCTGTTCTGGTGCCCGTGGCTTCAGGATAGGTAACAACGCGGAACGTGATCTCGATCACGGTGCTGAGTCGAGTCTTATATGCCGGGGACGAGTGGATTTAGTCGCCTGCGATATGGTCAGGACAGGCCATCATCGATTTGTAGTGGAATTTTGAGCTCCCGAAGAAGTGGTCATCCGAACTACCTCCCAAGTCAGGCGCGTATCTTCGCTCGTGTGTTCTTGCCTCTTGCCTCTGGTGGTTTGGTGCCTCAGGTTTGGCTGCTCTCGCGAAGCGCCTGATGCCAAACCGTGCCGAGAAGTCACTTTGTACGTTCGGCAACACTACTTTATCGACGATATAGAACCACTACAACGCTGTCTTAACAGACTCGAGATGCTTGGTTATAGATAATTCGACGAAGATTATAGGCATATATATTATACCTATGCGTAGGCTAAAGTGCAGGCTAGAAAACCTGCCTAATACCCTTTTACGGGTGCACTCGGCAAACATCGGATGTCGTATAGATATATACCTTTTCGATAATATAGGACAACCGCAACGCCGACTAAACAAACTCGAGATGCTTGGTTCTAGATATTTAAGACGCGATTCCGAATATATAAAAATTATCGACGTAGGTATAGAGGTGCGACCTAGAAAACCTGCAAACTGCGTTGTCGTCGGATTGTCGCAGTGCACAATCCGGCTGTTTAACGCGGTTTGGCATCAGACCCGCTGCGCGGAAAGCAGTTACTTCCCAAGACGAGAAAGCCTTCTAAACGCGGCAGCCACGAAGGTCTGACTTGGGAGGTAGCATCCGAAGGCTAGGTTTATCAATTGATTGTTGCGTCTAGGCGCGAGTCTGACTTACGTCTGAGAGATGATAGAAACTAGCAGTTGAGATCGAACTCGTCCGCCTCAAAACGGCGAATTTTTCCTACTTTGCGTAGGTCTGTCAGCCTGAGCGTAATGCATGCATCCTCTCTGTCGAATTATACAGTCCGTCAAATGCATACGCGGGTACTGAGTACAGAGCAGAGCATTTACTCTGCAATTCTGCATGGATTACTGCCAATTAGACAGCTCATTGTGCTAAAAGTCGGCCAGCTCTGATTCTTGAGAGTGGGATTATAGAGTCAGAGGCCCTGCTTTCCGATCCCCGAATGCATGTGACGGACTGTATTACGCAAGAAAGCGTCGAGGGAAGCATATTCGACGAGGGAAGGACATTCGCGTATCTTGGCAAGACTCCAGACTTGTCAACTTCGTCAGGTCTCTGTTGAGCGTCAGCAGCAAGCTTTTGGAAAATTAAGACCCTGTCTCTTTTGCTACCCACGAGAATACGAGCCCTAGTCCTCATTACGGATGCCGCGGAAAGTCAGGCAGCTTGTAAGCCACGGTATCCCTGGTTCAACTTCACTGGCATCAGAAAGCTTAAAATATCATGACCATGGAAGCACTTGGCCTGGACAAAGTCCATGGCACTTTTTCTACACGAAACAAGGTCAACGTCCTGATCGACCGGATGCCTTGTTCACGTCACCCACTTTGCGTGCCGCAACATCAGAGAAACGTAATCGGATCATCCGCCATCACTCATCGAGCTTACTGAAACTGTTCAAGCCCTGCCCCCGAAATGCGGAATTTGCTTTCGGCGATAAAAAGCATCAAGTAGAGAAGACATCACTAAAGAGCCTAAAGAGACTAGAAGACGCTAGCTTTCGATCATTACCATTTTCGAGCAACAAGTGCTTACTCTGCTGCTACTTTAGGACGCAAGAAGCACAGACACTGCACTCCATCCAGGCTATCGGATCTGATGTCTCGGCTTCTGGCGTGAAGATGATGTGCTATGACCAGGCTTCCGGATAATCCTACGCTCTGCACGACTTCACGCGCCGAGAGAATATCTATCTCACCGTCGACCTCGCCATGCGTCAAGCATCGAACAATATCTGCCGAATGATTTCATTTGCTGCTTCGATCGGTCGAATACGGAAGATTGACTTGGGGCATTGGAATGAACAAGAGAACCCGTTATACATGATGCACTGGAGAATCACATGGATGGCTAGGCAATCGATGCTGGTCATCGAAGACTAACCATTCGGCCTAATATTCTCATGGCCACACTAGCCGAAGAACGAAGCCCTTTTCGGCACAGCAACTCGTACAACAAGAACTCCCTTGGCGGCTGTCTCACTATTAGGCATAGCATCAATAGGGTATTGTCTTCTGATCTACGGCAATGCAGGCCACAGATTTTAGATCGATCCTGATACTGACGTGCATAGTATATAGAGCAGAACCAACGAGGCAGCTGCCATCATCATCGCGCCCAAGTTCATCACTCTCATTATTCACTTTCTGCAGTCAAGATGCGTTTTACTGTTCTCCTGCTCGCAGCCGCACACACTGTTACTAGCGCAGTGGTGCAACGGGCTCTGCCAGTTGAGTTTGGCTGCACACCCTGCTCTCCCAACGATGGTCCTCACTACGATGCCGCCGCCAAAGCCACCGCAGAGATCGATCCTGCTCTTCTTGCAGAAGGAAAGGCTTCCTTCGATCAGACATTCGAAGCTGGATACCACCCAGCTCTCTGCGATGCTCATCCAGTGAACTGCATCACAGGGGCAGCCGGCGTGACATGGACTGGAACTCCAGGACTGACAGCACCTTTGGGCAGATGGAGAAGGAAGGATGGAAGTAGGTCACATATCTCAAGATTTCTGTTAAAGAGGAAGTACTGACCAATGTCACTCGTAGCCGACACCATTGCCTGGGGCTATTGGCAACAGACTTTGCAGTGGACTGGAGCAGGAGGATCAGGCACCACATACAATGCTCACTGCACAATCTTGACTTGCGTCAAGGGCAGAATGCAAGCCACAGTCGGAACTGAAAGCATCAAGGGTGATGGAAAGACTGATGATAGCGCGGAGAACATTTGCGGTTGTTTTCCGAAGGATCTTGACGCAGATATCACGTTCAGCCTGTTCTAGGGCCGGACATCATGGGCATGACTTCGTCCTCGCATTTCGCTATTGCCTTGCGATTGGATGTCGCTCGAACAGAAGACAAAGTATCGGACTTTGGCAACACAGGCTCGAAATTCGATAGCAACCTGATAGATCTCACCCCAGCTGCAAGGAGCAGATGCGATCATCCTTTCTCTCAATATAGTGCCCGCGATTAGAGAATTGAGGCAGAAATTGATTCGCTCCACAATAGCAACTTGAACGAATCCTAGGCGGGCAGGACACCGAGATATCGACAGTGTTCGTCGACTTCTATTCTCGAAGCAGGGTCTCTCTGATCTTGGTCTGCTGTCAGACCTTGCGTGCCATCACTCTGACATCTACACCAATAACATTGATAACCCCACAATGCTTACGCTTCCACACTCTCTCCGGATCCTCCAAAGCAAATAAGAAAATCCTCAATAGTGTCGGCACGACTTTATATATCTCCACAAGTGCCAGATGCTGTCCGAGGCAAATGAACCGGCCTTTGCCAAAATGGAGTAAGCTCTTGGACATGAGAGCAATCTTTGCTTGAGATGCTGCGTCGTTTTGATCAACGAGCCATCTTTCGGGAACGAAATGATCAACGTCGCCGCCGAAGATGCCTGATTGTCGATGAACGGCCCATGCAGCGCAGCCAACGCGAGTCCCTCCAGGGACGAACTTGCTATCGATGGTATCGCCCGGGGCGGGTACAACTCTTTCCATTAAGAAGGAAGCTGCAGGGTGTATACGGAATGTCTCCTTGATGCATGCGTCCAGATAAGTTAACTGCTGAGCCAGACTGAATGGCACAACTTTGCATCCTGGCGGGAGAGAAAGCTGATCCACTTCTTCCTGCAGCTTGCCATAGCGTTTGGGGTCCTTCATCAAGTAATAGAACAATGCCGCCAAAGTACCCGCAAGTGGATCAGAGCCAGCGGTGGCAAGGACATGACCGAGGCTCCTCAGGTCCTCGTCGGCCATAGCGCCAGGATTCTTCTCCTGCGCGGCCAAGAAACAGTCAAAAAGGTCTCGACGACCGCTTGCTGTATCTCGCAGTTTACGATCTTCGACCATTCTCGGGAGTGTATGCTCATCGGCAAACTTGGAGACGGGGTTACGAGGCAGCTTGACGTACCCCTTTCGCCAGAGCCACAGAAAGATTGGATTCTTCACAGTCATGCGGTCGATCCCGGGCAAACCACTAATTCTAGTCATGATTGCTGTAATCTTCCCGTTGTTCTCTATGATGTTCTCGACATCGGAGCCTGTCTCTAAAAATCCGAATGGCTTCCCGTAAACCACGTTCCCGACGGTATCAAAAGCGAAGTAGTGCATCCATCGAGGCAGGTCCATTGATTCTTGGCTCTCAGCTTGAGCGAAGTGACTGGTGATTTGTCGCACGAGCAGTTCAATCATATCGTCGATCCTCGCCTCAAACTGTAGAACCGAAGAGAGCGAAAAAGTCGATGCGATCCCTCTCCGAAAACGATCATGCCATTCTCCATCAAGACTTGAGATGAGCGTACTCCTGATCTCTCCTTCGTCCACATTGTCCGTAATAGAATATGATGGAGACTTGGCATAATTCAGTGGAGTAGATGTCTTGCACTGCCTGTGCACTTGCAAAAGCGAGACTATTTGGTCCAATTAGCACAACTGGGCCATACTTCTCGTGAACTTCAGGCCATCTTGGGAAGTCGTGGATGCTGGTCCATGAGAAATGTAGTCTCCACGCATACGAGAAACGCGCAATGAGTGGACCAGGAAATCTTCGGAGTGGGTCAAGCAGGAATTTGTACCCGAACCAGACCAGAATGGTGGAAGATATGAGTATGATGTAGAGCCACATCCCGTTCACGGTGAACAATGAGTGAGCCAGAAAGGCGATATCACAGCTGGGGCGAGAAGCTGCTGTTATCATGCTTCTCTTTTCCCAGATTACTCAGCAAAGAGCTTCAATGCTCAGGATCTGTAACAAGCGTTCCCAGTAAACCTTCTCTTCCGCCATATCCAGAGAGCATTACTATACGTACGCAAGGCGGAACGGTAGGTGTTGATTGGCTCCGTCGCTATGAGAATACAGAAGCGATTTGAAAAACAAGAACACCTTCTCCGCATTTCAAGCAGGCCTCCCCAGACCTACAAAAAGGCTCCATGATTCACCTATTACCACTCCACTGATTAAGCTGATGGAGCTTGCGGTGATCTACTCACATCGCATCCTCTCGATACTGTATAGGGATTTCGAGGCCTATACAGAATATTTACCAACGCTATGCATCATACGATCATCACAAACTACCCTTCGAGCACACCCAAAGCCATCCCCTTCACCTACTCCACCCCCCCCCCCCAAACAAGTCATCCCCTCCTCTTCCTCCTCCACCACTCTCCTACAAGGCGCATGATCTACCGGCCTCTTATTCTCACAAGCTTTCAATCCGAAAGGCGAATACGCCACCACCACTCGTGAATCCCATCCTCACATGACAACGTAACCACTACCTCTTCGTCGAAATTGCCTCATAAAGTTCTTTTTCACATGTTTTGTACATGTAATCATTATGCCATTCGGCGGGTCTATGCGGTTCGCCGCCGAATTGGAGCCAGTAGTCGCCGCAGCGGTAGCCGAGATAGTTGGTTGCTGGGGCCTGTCAGGAAAAGGGAGTGGTGAATGTGATGGACTGAGTTACCTTGGTGATTTTTCTCGAGATTCTTGTCCAGTCCTGCGAAGCAGATGGCGAGTTAGGTGGCATTACCGTTGTGGGAGTCTGAGAACCAGATTTCGTGGGCTTTGCGAGGGAGAGCGTGGCTAGGAAGCAGGTGAAGACAGTGGTGAGCTCCATCTTGGGCACTGTCAGTCAGTGGAAATGAGAGCTCTCGGTCTGTGAAGGTCGATTCTTGGTCGATGAGCTGGCTGCGAAATGGAATGAAAACATGGACAAATTGGATAGGTGGACGGACAACCCCAAATGGCAAAAAAAGAGAGCAGGGGCTATGGCAGCTGGCAGTATGCTGTTCTCTTTTTTGGTTTCTCCCGGTTCCATAATTCATGGTACTAATGGTGCCTCACAGAAGCTTCGATATCCACGTGGAAGGAAGAATTGCAGAAGACATCGATCAAAAGCAAAATCCAGACCCAAAATCGCAGCAACATAACAACATGACATTGTGTTATTTCCGTGCTGCGATTTGAATTGCAAGACAAAATCATGCGTGCCGGAGCATACTTCACGAAGTCATAGAGCAAAGATCAATGGATTTTCTGCGTCCAATACCACAGTACTGCCATTGACGGCGAGCGACATCTTGGACGATTTTCTCGTGCCATTCAAATGTATTCGAGCTCCACAGCATTTCTTCTGCTAAGTGGCGTACAAGACAGCTGAGGATGAGTTGACTGTCAATTCTTGATTCTTGCACCAAGTCATCGTGCTCAGCAGATGAATATAGCCATTCGGGCATCTTCCATGACTGGCAAGATCATAGAGTGGTCCAGCAGTACGTGCAAAGTCCGAGATCAGACGCAGTAGACTCGTGGCGAAGCGTTGAGTATGGCGGAGATGAAAATACTTGTCCTTGGCGCTGGCATACACTGCTCGCGGAAAGCTGTCGCACATCAGTTTCAATGAAAGTAGATGTCTTTGATGCATGCAATCATATCATAAAAATGATCATTTCACTCATCAATCATCTGGTCACTGCGAAAAACTATTTCATATCAACCATCGTAGGTTCTCCACCATCGCCACTAGCTCCATCCCCGCCCTCACCCTCGACAGCAACATCAGCCGCCAGCACGTAGTTCGTAAAGCCCTCTTCACCACCCTTCGGCACCAAAGTCCACAAACCATCTCCATTCCTCGTGTTGACTTCCATGTCACCCATGCGGCAGACGATAGGGCATTGTTTATCCTTCGTAGGCTCGATGCTACATGTCGGACTCTCGAGGCCTCCGCCATCTGACAGTGCCATGAGTTGCATTCCAGTTCCGTCAGACTGGCCAACGACGGGGTAGCCTTCAGCGAGACCGTCCATATTCGAGAGGTCCGCGACTTGGAGTTTGTCACTGTTAAGGGAGAAGACGGTGGGAGCATATTCGTCATCAGACTGATCCCAGTCGTATTGGATGTGGTAGTGGATCTCGTCTGCGTCGGCTGGCCATTCGGCGAAAGCCATGTCACCGTCGACGATGTAGAAGGCCGATGGAGTGGCTGCGAGGGAGTAAGAGGTGATGCTCTCGACAGTTTCGGTTGTGCTGAAGGTCTTCCAAGCAGTGATAGCCTTGGTTCGGAATAGAGTTGTGACACGAGTGGTTGTGATCGTCGTGGTAGGTGTCATCGTCGTCGTCGCCACAAGATTGAGCGTGGTGCTGATTGTTCTTGCATTGGTCACGATCGACGACACGGTCTGGGTGAGAGTGACCGATGACGACGGAATCACACAGTTACAAGCCGCGGTAGTCTGAACGGCGTTGGTAGCCTTCAGACAGCCCGGCTGTGGGTACTGTCCTTGTCGTGGGGACAGGCTGTTATCGCGCTTCTGCATTCCCTGCGGCCATGGGTAAGGTTCATTGTTGTACCTCTTGACTCTTCCAGCAGAGACCAGACTAGACCAAGATTCTGGCGCAAAGTTGGGGTCAGAGGTGGCTTTTTGATACCCACCGCCTTGGAGCGAATTCACTGCGAGGCATTAGCTATTTGTCAATATGCAATGACACTGTGCCTCGAGACTTACCCGGAGTTGATAATTGACACTGGCCTGCACTCGGTCCGCCCGAGGCATAAGTCGCTGCGGTACAATTCGTCACGGAAATGCACGTTCCGACACAGCTTTCGAAGCTGTCCGAAACAAAGCGTCTGAGGGGAACAGGGCTCTGGAGTGGTCCGCAGAACACCTGGAACCTTGCGCCACCTTCAAACTCCATCACATTGTAGTCGCCGCTAGTAGGGCAGCCGCCAGAGTACTGTCCATCCGTAACTTGAGCTGGTGGCGGGCTCGTAGGAGTCGCGATGGCTGCGCACCGGTAACAGGACATGTCGTACACTTCGGGACCAGACCACTGTGAGCTGACACGAAGCTGTGCCCTTGGGACTTGCCACAAAATACAGTGCTGGTTTGCATAGAAAGAGAAGGATTTGCAGCCCGCACTTCCGCTCTGGCCGATGAACCCTCCCTGATCGTATGACTTGCATGCCTTCGCGCAATCATTGACGCTGCGGCGCGACACCGAATCGGTGAGAACGACTTGGTCATGCCCGTATTCAGTGGGGTACCCTTCTTGCGCTGAGCACTGAGACGGATCGGGCGCAGAAGGTGCGTCAAATGTGCAGCCACTAGCCACAACAGAAGCGGTGGAGGCTGCAGTAGTCGTAGTCGTCGTCGCGCTTGGAAAACCTGAACATTCGAAGCAGGCCAGGTCCAAGAAGCGTGGCCCAGCAGACATGGACAGGGCGAGCTGATCGACTGAGCTTCGGTATAAGGTACAGCTGCTGCTATCCCATGCAAATGCTTTGCAGCCCAGGGCTCCGGTTTCGCCGGTAGACCCAGCCTGGTCGAATAACTTGCAAGCCTTTGCGCAGGCGTCGGCACTAGCGCGCGAAGCCGAATCTGTGAGGCGCCTTTGCTGCTCAGCCGGAGCGTAGCTCACTCCAGTGTACTGTTCGTAGCAGACTGATGGGTTGGGCGGGTTGGGTGCAGTGAGGGAGCAGCTTCCTGGTCCTGTCAAAGTTCCAGCAACAGTAGTGCTTGCAGTAGTAGTAGTAGATGCCGTGGTAGTGCTGGATGCCCTTGTCGTGGTTGTGGTCAAGGAAGTCGTTGTCGTCCTCGTAGTAATCGTAGTCGAGCTCGAAGACGCTCCCGCAGCCGCACAAGAGAAACAATCCATATCAGCCAGCTTACCCCAGCCACCCGAATAGGGTCCGCTCGCGTTGAGATCCTTACGCTGCAACTCGCAAGATCGATCATCTTTGTACCAGATACTCTTGCAGCCTGGCATGCCGGTCTCTCCGTTCAATCTGGATGCATCGAATTTGGCACACTCCGCCGCACATGCCTCGATGTTGGGCACATTCTCAACCAATTTCTGCTTCAACGGGCCGGTGCCATCGTGCCCAACGTACAAAAGACCTTGCGTATTGCAGAGCGAGGGATTAGTGCGAGCATTGGCGGTGGCCAGTGCACAAGTGGTTGGCACAGTGTTGGTGGACGTGAATGTTGCGGTTGCGATGGTGACCTTGCTGACCAACGAGTACGCCGTCCAAGAGGGACCTCGGGTGTAAAAGCCGTAGATAGTTGACAAGGTCCTGCAATTATTGTCGTCACCGTAGTAATTGAAGCCGATACAATTGCCGATGCACGCAGCTTCGCAGCCTGCTTCATTCACGGGACGTAAATTGACGACGTCTGGATCGAGGAAACCCACGCACATCTCGTAGTGCCGCACGACTCCATTTCTGGTGAAGGCTGTTGGAGTTGGGTTTGGACATCCAGGGCCCCGGGAGGTGGTGGTAGTCGTGATTGCCGGAGTTGTTGTAGTGCGCGTAGTGGTGGTCGTCAAAGCTGTCGTGGTCGTAGTTCTCGTGGTAGTGGTACTTTGGGCTTGAGCAGCTCCATCCGAGCACTGGAAGCAGTTCATGTTGGCGGCTTGATACCTCGCGTTAGCTCCAGTGCCTGGCATCCAGCGGGTGTCACCCAAGCCGGCGCGATACAGTTCGCAAGACCTGTTCGGCGTCCAGTATACAGATGAACAGCCTGGGAGACCAGACGAGGAGCCAAGAGCTCGTGAATCGTCGAACTTGCGGCACGCAAGCGCACAGCCCTCGATGCTGGCGACCGACGCAGTGTCTGTAAGGGTGCCTTGCGACAGATTCACACCGTTGGCATCCTGCTCTCTCGATCGATAGCCCAGGACACCTCCACAGTCGCCACTCGGACTTGGCGGTCGAGCGAACGCGCATGTAGAGGATGCGGCAGCACTTGCCGTGGTGGTAGTCGTAGTCGTAGTCGAGTCCACTCCTGGGACTTCTGGGTTCGGATTGGTGTTCTCGGGCGTATAGTTCGGGCAAGCGTCAATCACGCCGAAAGTGTTGATCACTTGAGTCTCGGTCAAAGTCGTTGAGCTGGTCATGGTCGTCGTTTGGGTCGTCATTGTTGTCCTCACACTTTCGCGATGTGATCAGCGAACGCTACAAAAGTGGATCCAACAAACTTACGAGGTCGCTGTGTTGGTCACACGTGCTGCGGTAATGGTAGAAGTCCTTGTCGTGGAGGTCATGGTCATCATAATAGTCCTGCCAAAAGTCAGCTTGACTGAAAGCAACAATATCGCCAGAGATCTGGTACCTGTTGATAGTGGCCGTTTTTCGCACAGTGCTCCAAGTGGTGCCATAGCCGAGAGATGAACACCAAGTGCGAGCAGCGCTCATGGAAGTGCCGGCAGCACAGCTGCGTGTGTACGAAACAGAACATGTCGATGACTGGGCTGCGTTCAGTTGGCGTGCCTCAAGTTCTTTGACAGGATTGGCCAACGCCAACCCTGCGAGGGACAGGGCCGCAAAGAAGCGCATGTCCGTTCAGCAGTACAGCTTTCGTGAGAGGGTCGCGCGAGGGGATCTCGTGGTAACAGTCTTATATCTCGCGGTACGCCTGAACTCGCAGGCGGAAAATGGTGGCTCACCCTCGTCGCGACAGCTCCAGGCGAACATGCAAGCCTCGCCAGTCCATCGAGCCTTGGTCGGAAAGTGTACAACTCACGCACGCTCTATGGCTTTCGCGGAGGTTCAGCACTGGATCCCATGCACGCCTGGTGGAAGCCATCGCCCAGAGCCGCCTTCGGACTCACCGCTGGTGCGGTGCGTGTTGAAGCTATCGTGAGGTGGTGAGAGAACTAAGGCAGCCGATGGCGCACACGTGGTCTGGATGTCGATGGAAGGCGTAGACGACTCAGACTCGACAAATGAGTGTCCACTTGCTGCATAGAGCAGTCTGCCAAGCAGCGATAGCCCCATATCGCCTGGCGTCTTCCAGGAGGCTGAAAAACGTGGTGTCTTGGCGAAAGCTACTTTGGGGACCCACGAATCCAGCTGGAGGCATCGCGAAGTCCGGAAAGGTGTGCATATGACTTGTCTGTATTGAGAATGTCCCTCATGCGGCTAAGTCAGCTAAGCAGGCGAGTCTTCAGCTTGGTGCATCGCGTGTCTCGTGGAAGCCACGAGGTGGTTAGCCACAATATAGGCCTTGAAAGTGGTGCTTTGGCCTCTTGCGGTATCGCTTCGCGCCATCGGACTGTTGAGCTGTGGTCTGATGAGGCTCCGGTTGAGAGTCAGACACAGAATCATCGAGGCCTGTGTCAGGACTGCAGCAGCAGATTGGCGGCATAAGTCCTTAGTATGAGTTCTTGTTCAGCGTGCTGAGAGGTGGTGCCCAGCGCTGCCTTGCCATCACCGCTGCCACCCACCGCTACCAGGACCCGCCGCCGCCGGTCCAGTTGGACACGAGCGTCTGGCGGACGATAGCTCCGTTTCCAGTTGGGGCAGATGTGGATGGCATGAGGGCCAAGAATGGAGGCGTGGTTGTGGCAGAAATGTCGGCAGTTCTAGAACAGTGAGATTCAAGCTGGGGTGGGACGGGGCGATCCGCTAAGCTGCCTGAGGCAACCACTGAGAACCGCGCTGAAAGTAACGACTCGTGAAGTCAAGAAAACCCCTCCCAAATACTCCCAGCACGCGAACACATCGGCCGCTTGTCACGATGACTCTAGTTTCTCCGATATTGGAAAGCAAGTCCCTTGGAATGCCGGACTCTGTCGATCCCATGATACCGCGCATCCCTCAAATGGCTCCGACTTCGTAAAACAAGACCACCGTGACCACACTGCAGAACACCCTCTCCTGCCTCTCCACCCGCCCGCCCCTCTCACCACCGCCCCTCCTCCAAGACGACCCATCAAATCACCTGCGCCATCCCGGGAAACCACCTCTCCTCCACCCTCGTACTATATTCCTGATACTTATCTCTCACCTCCTCTCCCGTAGCTTTGACCCGAAACTCAGCTTCCTCCTGCTCCGCCGCTTCTCGATACAACCAGCTCAAAACCGCCAGCGATATTACCGAAGTATAAAACCACGCATCTCCGAAATATCCTCTCGAAAGTAGCAGAAAAATACACCCAATCCAAGTCGTAGCGTAAGATACGTAGGTAGGATGCCGGATATATTGGTAAGGTCCTGTGGTGATCACAAGCTCCGGGGAAGCTTTGCCGAATATGACGGATAAATGGCCAGGTGGGAAGGTTGTGTATGCGGTCCAGATGAACAAGGTGAGAGAGGCGATGAAGAGGATGCTTGAGAGGAGGGCGAAGAGAATGCCAATTCCACCTAGGGATTTCACGGCTTCGCCGCGGATGAAGGTTGGCCAGAATGTTGCGAAAGCGGAAATTATGGACAAGATCTTGAAGAAGTGGATGTAGCCTGGTGAACGCGTTCCGGAAGGCGGATGGCGGAAGTGGATGAGGTAGGCGTAGAGTTGCGTGGAAATTGCCAAGAGGAAGAGGATGTTGAGGGGGAGAGGAGGCTGATCTTTGCGGTATCTGCGGTCTCTTGCACAACCGAGTGGGCTTGAGCTTGTTGCTCTGCGAGGTAGTCTTTGGCGCTCATGCTGGGTGGAGTCTCCTGGGGACTGGTGTCGTGGGAACTGTTGCCAATTTCAAGAGACTTTATGCTAACGTGCCTAGAGTATTTCTTGCTGTTATATGCTCATGATCAAAGTACCACAGCATTGAAGACTGAGGTCGATATGATGCGAAGTATCCACTTTGCGGAAGCTGTTCGGACGAAGCTGCCAAGAAGACATCTCCGTCAGGATGAGTAAGTGACGATGTGTTGTACGACACCTGTTGAATACTTGAAGCACGGTGGAAACTGCATCTGCATTGGTGCGATTGGGTCTGTTCGTACAGTGCTGAACACCCACAGCCACCAACCATCATTTCCTACCTCTATTTACAAGGCTCTCTCCACCTCTACGATTTCAACCTGAATTCTTGCCCAGTACAACGCAATTTCACAGAGTACTTTTCGACTTCCTCCGATCCAACGCACATGCCTCCCTCATCCCTTACATATAACCTCGGCCCCTCTGATCTCCCTCTCAAAAATCAAAACTCGAACAAAGAAACATCCTCCCCAACCTTCCGCTTTCAGCCAACACCATCGGCACTCAATCTTTCCGCTCATCTTCACGAACTCTTGGTCAAAGCGCCACGAACGCCTTGATCGGCTTGTGGTCCAAACGCAGAACTATCGTGGTATTGGCATGGCTCTGAAGATTGAAGACCTACCGAGGAGGCGCAAACTTGCATGAATTTTGCTAAGCCTTGCAGGGCGTTTGAGGACGTTGCAAGATGGGGTGTTTCCGCAAGCAGGTGTTGTTGCTGTCGAGAGTTTTATGTAGTTCGCGAGGAGGCGTAGATGCATGAGCGGGTTTGCAGATCTCAGATTTTCCACAATGGGGGGTGGGTGGGATGAGTCAAGCCAGCGGCAGCGTGAAGATGCTATATTCGGTTTGCGTTTTGGCCGAATGCAGACAGTGGTGCAATGAACAGCACCAGTCGAATGCTCGTCAGATACTGACGCACCTGCAATGTTCAGCAGTGTTTCAAAGGTATATGAATCCTCATCTTTTCCTTCCACCCTCCTCTGCTCATCACAGCTGCCACCAACTCCAGCTGAACATACTCAATACATAACACCATATCACACATCGACTTCTCCGTCTGTGAAACAATGTCCCGCGTCTCCACCTTCCACATCACCTGCAACGCCGGCTACGAGCTCAACCTCGAAGCCCGCCTCAATGGCAATCCTCATGGCCAACCACTAGCCTCCAAACTCGTTGCTGGCGAGACTATCGACGTTGATTTGAAGGATCGTGCTAAGAAGGGTGATACTGTGAGTCCCCTCGCCCTCTCCTCCCTGATCCCCGTTCGACAGAATGGAAATGGCAGGGTCACTGATGTTGGTAATGTGATAGTTCCAACTCTGGGCCAACGCCTCTGGCAAGGAAGAAAAATTCCGCGTTGGAGATTACAAGTACTTGTATGATCCGGACAATGAGGGAAAATTGAATGTCGTTGCGAGGGGAAGAAGTGATGAAGAAGAGGGCGGTTTGCAGGTTGCTGTTGCTTATGAGGTGAAGTAGCAGGGTGTAGGTAGATGACCTACGTTCGTTTGTGTGATCAATTTGTTATTCGCTTGTATGTGTATTTAGTATGGGAATAGCAACAAGGTGGGACGAGCACTGTCGTTACGGTCATTGGAACACATATAGATATTGAGAATAAATCACGTTGGCCTTCGTGGTTGAGGGTGACTGCGTCCGTCTCGCTCGATCCCGTCAATTTGCAAGATTACATTGCCTCGATCGATAACCAGCTGTCAGAGCACGCCAGCAACGAAGCTATTCATCCGGCGAGTCGAGATCCATGTGGTAGAAGACACTAATAGTTTGGCAAACCAACAATCGATTTCGTGGATTGAGGTTGCTTGAGCGAAGCGAATTGGCGCATATGCTACCCTATTGCAAGTCTTGACTCCCCTTCTGACTACCTGGGTGGTTGGGGATTCGACGCGCAGGCCCCTCGGTTCCCGTTGGTGACTATCTCGCCAGTGCGCTATCGGCTCTCAGGACACTCGGCTTTCCGTGTGAGGACCTGATCTGCTCTGCGATTGGCGTGCAGGAAAGGGTAGGGCTAGGTATGACTACCCCGAAGGCGCAGCCATCGGCGCTCAGACAGCTCGACTTTTGGTCATGACTACTTGGAAGCTGTAGCAAACGGCGCTCGTATGGATTGGCTACCAGCAGCGACTACTGGTGCATCCAGAAATCGACGCCCGTGCAACTCAATTTTCAGCAGCGACTACCAGGCCACTAAAGCAAACGACGCCCGCATGAACCCCATGCGTGCGCCGACTACCACGCATTCTCAGTATCGGCGCACAGGAAGGTTGTTTGCTACCGGCGATCAGGAGACAGGCCAAGCAATCGACACACAAGCAAGTGAATTTCCTGCAGCGACTACCAGTCATTTTCGATATCGGCGCACAGGTTCTTCGTTTGCTGCCGGCGATCAGGCAACAGGCAAATCAATCGACGCACAAGCTGGTGAACTGCAGTCAGTGACTACTAGGCAACTCTAGCAAGCGCCGCACGCATGACCCTCATTCTAGCGATGAATACCACACAGCTTCAGGAAACAATGCCCGTAGAGCCCGAATTTTGGCGATGACTACCAGGCAGCCTGAGTAAGCAGCGCTCGGAGAGCTAGCGCCATACCGGCGACTACTGTCCAAGTCCAGTAGTCGGCGCTCAGGCGACGCGACTTTCACCGGCGACTACTGTTCTCACTACTCGACAGAGAAGCAAACGGCGCACGCAAGGTTGGGTTGCCAGCCTGTGAGAGTCGAGGTAAATATTGGATGTGCATCATAGGTGAGACGGCCGTTCCACTTGAATCGTGATAACTGGCGGTGGTTCCTGTTCATTTTGTTCCCTGTTACTGCTGTACTGCCGCATTTCTCAGACCTCTCTTTAGTCTTCGAGCGTCTTGCTCTTGTCTCCGCCTCTGGTCAAAAAAACCTCTTTCACATATCTCTCATCCAGCGCAGTTCGCACATCGCATCCGATCAAAGCATTCAAATTCTGTTCGAAATCATCTGCTGCATGTGAGCTCGCGCAGACTAAGATACTCGCCTGCTCATTTCGTATCTTCCTTTCGACATGCTCTCGGATCCCAGGTTCGAAAATTCGATCCTGTGCGCGGAGTTTGGCAGGATTGGAGGGTGTGAGGAGGCATATGTCGACTACTCCTGCTGCGATGGGCTCTTGGATAGCAGAGTAGATCGTGTTGGTATCTGTGGGTCGGAAGCCGAGGATCAATGTGACAGGACCGGGTGGCGGTACATCTTCTTCGTTGTCTGCGTACGACTTTCGAGTGAGATGAAGACGATGTTGGAGAAGAGACCGAATAGGTGCCAAACCACTGCCTGTCGCAAAGCAGATGACAGGTCTGCTACTATCCTGCAGCAGTGCCGACCATTTCGATTCGTGGTGTCTCAGTCGGAGTGATGTATCAGGTGAAGCACTCTTGAAGAAGTTGGCCAGGACTCCTTTATGTCGTGATTGCACCAAAAGCTCCAGTTGGTGTCCTCTGCCACGAGTCTTGAGCAAGTCTTGAGAGCAGGCTGTGGAATAGGTCCGAGGCGTCTTAAGTGGCATGGCAGCGAATACGTCGCGGAGAAAGACGCTCGACGTCAGAATTCTGGGCATGGCTTGCAGTGCGTCCCGGAGAGGTAGTTGTTGAAATAATGCTTTCCTCGAAGTCAATAGACCAAGCCGATTCGTCCAGTCCAGACAGGTGAAAGAGCTGTCGAAGTCCACGAAATCTCGAAGAAATGTTGCAGTCAGCATGTCGACAGAGCCTGGCAGTTGCTCGTGTCCACCCAGGCGAAGTGCTTTCAAAGCTCGCTTGACGTCTTTTTCTTCGTTGGCCGGAATCACCGTGACATGGGATAGGGCTTCGTAGTGTAGATCTTTGACGTCGAGCGTGACATGCAGAATCCCAGAAGTCTTCTCGCCGGAGCACTTCATGAGCCTCGCGAGCTGGTACTGGGACACAATGTCCAATTTGCTCGATGCCATCGTTGGGGCCTCGGTAGCAGAAGCACTGTCATCACCGGTTCCATCGATGACACCAAGCTCCCTTTCCACTTCCACGGCCCATCTTTCGAAGTGCTCCCAAGGAGGATCATTGACAGCAGTGTCGCCTTCAAACAGTCCGCTTGCAAGCGATCTTGCGCCTTTACCCTTCAAGACTTCGTGTATTTGTTTTGCCGCAGCATTGTATGTATCGTGGTATAGCGTACTCCCGTTTCCAAATACCATGAGTCCGAAATCCGAGACATCACAGCTCAATTGTAGATCTTTCAGAAGCTTTGCGCCATTCGCAGGTACTTCGCCATGTCCAGTGGTGCTCGCAATCACCAAGACAACATCTTCTCGGTTGACAGAGTCTGCTTTTAACTCATTCAGCGTTCTAGGCTTTTGGATGCGGTAAGTTTTGGCAACTGATTTCGAAAGTCGCCGATGAAGTTCGCCAGCCAGCTTCCGCGCAGTGTTGGCAGCAGTGCAATAATGTATATGAACTGTAGACTTGGGCTCCTCTTCCCGAAGCTGTTCGTTAGCTTCAGCATGGCCTGTAGCGCCGACCTCCGTGCAGCACGAATCGTGGCGTTCACGATGTTGTAGCGATGCTTGAGCACTTCTTTCCTGCACCTCTCTCCGCCACGCCTTGATCGGATTCTGCACATGCTTACAGATCAGCGGGGTAGGCTGATAATTCGGCGCACCACCACGATGCCAAATGGGTACGATGGATCCCTGCGGAGGAGCTAGCCAGTATGGATTCGCAGGCAATCGGTAACCCTTCTGTCTCAAATGCTCATCATCAAAGTTACAATACATCGATGATGCTGTTAGTGAGTCTGACATCATGACGCCTGCTTCCCGATAAGAATGGCACACGGCATATGTCAGTTCAGCTTGCGCTTTCGATAATTTGGCAAGTCTTTCGTGCTCAGGCGCTCGTTCGAATGAGGTTTCGTCTTCAGCCCAGCCCAGTGCCACGACGATCTTGGGAAGGACATTGTATCGAAATGAGTCTGCGAGGTCTCGAACACCAATTTCAGCATCCATGAACCAGCCCATGAAAGGTGTGGCAGTGTATTGTACTCCTCCAATGTCAAAGCCGAGTTGACTGAGAGCAGGTGCTGCCACCCAGCGTAAGCCGAGCTTCTCGAAGGCCAGCTCGTGATCTGGGTGTTTGATGCGGACCAGTGGGAAGTCATCCTCGGAGATACTAGTGATGTACGGTTCATCACCTTCGGCCATTGTCACAAGAGGTAAAAGGTCCCATTGTGTACGAAGTTGAGGTGGCTGCCAGCCGAGCTCAATGATTGCTTCTGTTAAAGCGACATTGGCCGTATCGCCCAGTATCGTATCATCACCGTTCTTGTATCCGGCGAATGACAGCAATTGCCCATTCCATACCATGGGACCTCGCTGACCTGGCAGACGTCCCGGAAAGACACATACTGTGGGCGCAATAGTGCCATTGTTGAAAGCCTTCTTCATATTCCTAACCAGCGTCGAGCCCATCTCTCGCGATGTTGTAACATGTCGCAGATCGCAAAGTTGCAAGCTGAACGACTCACTTCGCATAATGCATTTTGCAGAGTTCTGCCACGCCAGCCGGAGGCCATGTTCGAGCTCTTCGAATTTCTGCCACCACACACCTCCAGCCAGCATACTCTGCTCGCATGTGGAAAGTTTTGGGTTGCCCTCCACCTCATTGGGTAATCTGTCAGAAAGCTGAACGAGTTGTGATGATTGCTGTAGTTCCTGCAAGACATGATCCCGTCGCGTAGAAAGCTTCTCCTCCGTTGCGATGATGCCATCTCTGTGCAATTGCCGGAGGAAATCGATCGCCTCTTCTTGTATTTTGCTGATTTCACGATCTTGTCCGACTCGTGGTTCTTTGGTTTTGATCATGCGTCCTGCCTGGCAAAATTCCTCATCACAGGCCGTCGAGCGGAGCACAGGACAGGCGTTCCGTATGCGATCAACTTCGGAGCCTGCTTGTTCCTTGACACAATCACACTTTCTCGATGCTTCGGTGGCATTTGCCTGAACAGCAGCCACATCGTTCTGCAAGCTTGACTTTGACGAAGAAGATGGGCATCGTGATTCGGAATTGTACCCTGTGTCGTTCGTCTCGCTAAGCTCAGCGGGAGGTGAAGATGCAGTCGAAGAGGTTGTCTGCGCAGTCCGACGATATGTGAACATGGAGTTATGACGAGTGTGGTTCATCCTGTCGCTGGGGCGGGAATAGACAGTGTTCAGCTACGAAGCAGAAGAATGTTGGATCCGCCGTCCTGCTGGGACGTCCAGCGAGAAGCGAACCTCATACGAAACTCTCATGATCTGAGATCTGTTTCCGTATGAGTCGCGAGGAAATGCTATCAGTTCCAGGTCCGTAAAGGCGGCACGGCATGTCGTCAACTTTATGCACTCCAACCGGCTTGCTGCATCACGTACGGTCGCCAAGAATCGGCTATGGACCAATTCAGACGATTGATGACCCAGTGTGGTGGTCAGGAAGCGGTTCAACTTGATCGAACCGGTTCTCCCACGGGTCTTCGCTGATGCCATGACAGAGTTTCGTGTTTCAGAAGTGTTCCCAAAGATGACGTCGGCTGCTCGGGCACGCTGATGGGATATTGTACGCTGAGTTGCCTGCATCGTTCGGTTTTTGGTGTTTAGCTTCATGGCTCAAGCACAAAGGTGGAGGCTCAAACCAGCTCGATATGGGCAGACTCGTGGCATGTCCATGGGGCTCACCAGGCACCAAGAAGTTTGGCGTCCCAGGTTGCTACATATGCAGCATCGACTCATGAACCTCTGAGCTCTATGCAAGTATGCATTCGTTGAAGAGAGGATGGCGGATACAGCCAATCGCTGTTGCATCCGGAGCATGAAACGTGGCTGCAATAAGGTTCGCGGGAACCCGAGTTAGTATCCTCGTCGTCCTGGGCTGAACAGTGGGCGATGCTCCTGTATATCACAGCTGTATCTCTCGCTTCTACAGTCCGTCACATGCATTCGGAGATCGGAAAGCAGGGCCTCTGACTCTATGCTTTCACTCTCGAGAATCTGAACTGGCAGACTTTGGACACAATGAGCAGTCTGATTGGCAGTGACCCATGCAGAGTTGCAGAGTAAATGCCCTGCTCTGTCCCCAGTATCCGCGTATGCATTTGACGGACTGTATTGTTGCAGCAGACCCGTAGGGCATTGATGTTGCTTCTTTGTTGACCCGTGTCTACAGCATGAGCTCCTTGTCGCTTGCCAGCTCGTGCACCAAGACCCATCGCAAGCGCTGGGAGAACCTGATAGCACTGCGTGCATCGTGGATTCGACTACACCAGCAAGAGACAGACGGAAGCCGGTCGTGATCTCAGCTCCGGGGATGTCTGCGAAACCAATGTCGGCATTTCTTGTCTCTGCGCGATAGAGGTGGCCGAGGCTCGCCTCTTATTGTAGGACGTGTCTCTTTCGACATCGCCTGGACAGAAGAGGTATGTAGTTATTGCACGAATGTCCATTTCAATGTACCGTGAAGCCGATATTGAGTGCGATAGCATTGGGCGATGAGAAAGAAGGCGTTGTTTGGTGGAGATGAGGTCTGCCAAGGCGTCGGTAGCGGTATAACTATGTTCCGAGGTACATCACTTTCTTCCCTCGCCGAATAATGACACACTGGCGACACTGCGGCCACCTTTCCGTGCACAATATTTCAGAACATCGCGTCGATTTACTCGTGGCAAGACCGCGAACTCAAGTCTCCTGTACGAGAGGGCACTGTCCCTGAACTGACTATGGACAAATGCGTCCTCCGGGTCAAGGCGGAGACCACCGCCTGCAAGATAACGATACGCCCCCAAAATACTGAAAGGAACACGCAAGCGATTTGGGATACAGCCATTTACTCCAAGGCGCTGGTCATGATCCCTCCGTCGGATGAACACATCCAACAAAGCGGAGCAATGGAGTGCCCGATCCTCGTCTAGGTCTTTGATGGAAGTTCGGCAAGATGCTTTGCCACGACCGCTCGTCGACCGCTATCAGACCTTTCGGTGAGCAGCGACATCCCGGCTGCGGGTCTTCAAGATATCAAGCGGCATGCCAAGCTATCGAGATGCTCATCATTGCTGATATGGGCTGACAACGATCATTGCTTCGACACCCTCGACAACACACCAATCAGAGACAAACTGCCGCGGAGCACGACTACAGATCCAGCGAGCTATCTGGGGATCAACACGTAGACTGTGGGTGCTGATTAGATTGGTCCAATGTTACTACCACCACGCACGCTTCCCCATAGAGCTTGTGGGTAGAGTTCTGCTTAGTCATACTGGGGCTTTGCAGCCGGACCTCGCTCTCCGTGCCAGAGCTGTCTAGATCTGGACGAACAGGCAGCTGAACGCTTGCCGACGGCGCATCCACGACTGGAACCGCGACGACACAACATACAGTTCCTCGCCTGCAGTCGGGGAATGGAAGACAGGGCATCGATCGATTTCTGGGCATTTGCATCCATTTTGGCAGGCGATTCAGAGCAAGACTGACCCCTGTAGTCCAACTCTGATTGGTAGGCAAGACCCCATCAGTTCTTGAACGCAGGTGAGGGACTGTACTGCCCCACCCGCGGCTCAAGTCCAGACGCTCTCGGCCGTGGTTGACTCTTGAGCTTCTGATACCACGCCAGTACGACCTGCCGTAGATGTTATTTGGAACGAGGATCGAAATAACGTTCTGCTGCATACAGCGGCCATGCCTGACGTCTTGAATTGGCGTGTACATGATGATTGTCCTCGAATTCAGCATCAATTCTGCCATGTATAAGTACACCTGCGATGCCCTTTCTTGCTTCTGTCAACACACCCTACCTCTTCGCCACGAGACTCGACCTGCTTAGTCCATCGACACTTGCGATCATTGTTCGAGACTGCCTCAAGCTTGCTCGATCCCGCCAAAAAGTCCATCGCTCGCGTCCAAGCAGCCACTATGCTAGCATTCTGCTTCGCTTGGGCCCTTCTCGTGCTCCCAGCTCTAGCAAGGCTGGGTGCTGGCGGTATGGAATGCAAATGTCGAGGATGTACACTCTACCTCGGTTACTAACAAACAAGCAGGAGAGTGTATCTTCCAGTCTGACTGCTGCCAATGCGATCCTGGTTCCAGATGTCTTCTGTCGTGCGTCGGTAAGTTGGATGTTCTCACGACTTTGGATAGTAAGATCAGCGACTGATGCATGTTCTTAGGGGACTCCACTTCTACTACGAAATTTCGGTGCAAGAAATCGACTATCGATTGCAAAGTCCCCGATTGTAAATGTTTCCCATAATAATACTGAAACTCTGAGCCTGGAGAAATTCGTGAGAGCTAGCCACGGCCACATCTCCGCTTAACAATCAGTAAGGGCACGTCTTTGATGACTCTGAGTGGGTCCAATGGGATAAGTAGCCTCAAATTCAAGTTGTTCGAAGGTATTAACTCTCCTGTGGCGTTCATGTATGCTCGTATTTAATACCCAATTCGCCCACAAGCTCGCCTGGCTCGTTCAAAGTATATGGGAAGTCTCGTGTGGTTGTGGAAGATACCTTTCCCTGTTCGAAAGTTTTCACCCTCCCTGCAAGCCCTACCCTGCAAGGGGGGAATCCTCGGGCTTGCCGGCGGGGACGCTGAACATTCTATTGCTAGGAGACCCGCCATCGGATGATCCGGACGCTATTGGAGCCACGGGCTTTCTGATATTACGCCGTCGTGATATGTCCGCTTCGCGCTTTGCGGTGATTCGGTTGCACGACTAGATCCCGGCAACAGTTCTCAGCTCTACCACATGGCCTATGTTCATGTCAAACAGTGGTGTTGTCGCCGTGTTCCAGACTACACGGATCTGCGAGCGGTCAACCCGACTGTGGACCAGAAGTCGGACTATCAACCAGCTTGTGAGTTGACGCTCTTTTGGGGTCAAGGTCGGACAGCATAGGCAGAATCAACTTTGGAATGACTTTACACGCAATCTACTGCGTATGCGTACGTCCCAAATATCAGAGTGCCCGTACACCGCGGCCTACTGACGAATCTGCGACCGTACGTGTGCTACCATTGCCAGCGGTCCGTCTCTATATCTGTATGTACCCTGGAACAGGTATGTGGCAGTACCTGCCAAGACACTTACGAGTGCGCTGCGACAACTAGCAAAGGGATGGACCCGCACCACGGCGATTCTAGCATCCAGAACACTGCAATCGACCACTCTGAGCAGAGTGCCGCTCTAAACAAGTGCATCATGCCACGGCTCTGAGTCCGAGGCCTCCCAATCGTTCAAGTATAAGTGCGATAGATGCCCACTGAACATGAAATGATCTTGGACTTCACACACGAGGAACCTCCGAGAAATTCTCTCCATCAACATCATCGCGAGTTGTCTGGCGTCTCTGCTGCCCCTTGACCTCAGAAGATCATTTCTGCCGAGATATCTGCGAAGATGTTGGCCTTCCACTGCATCTGGGCTGCTCTTGTCTTACCAGCTCTGGCCAAACTAGGAACAGGTGGTACGCAGTGTCAGAATCCCAATCTTGCGTCGCCTGCAGACTAATAAGCGGCTAGGAGAATGTAGGACTTCAGACGACTGTTGTCGTTGCGACATTAGTACCGACTGTGCGCTCGAATGTTATCGTTCGTAACATCCACACCCAACTAATTCACGCAGGTCCTATACTGACATGGCAATAGCTGACACAAGCGCGACCACTGGCGGTCGATGCTCCAATGGTGGAGACATCACAAAATGCTACGTGTCTAACTGTTATTGTTGAGATAAAAGAGCTGGAGGTGACGTGGGTCTGTGGGAGTTGCGATTCCGAACTCCACGCGTCGCAGGCCACCTGAGCATAACGTAGGCGTAGTCTCAGCGGCACCTGGCGACAATCGAAAGCTGACTCTGCATTTCAACTCGTGTGTCTCAATTTCTTGCTTATCAGTAGAACATTGGGAGATGCGCTGCAATCTGGTTGATTGGTGCTGATTCCGGCTCTCGACAAAAAGCGAAATGTAAATCCGCATCAGGCTTTAAGCATGTGTTTGCTTCTTGTATCTCTGCCTTCTGCGACCCAGTCAAGCCCTTCCGTATACCGACGAGAGGCGGGCAAACAATTGATGTCGCGAAGAATGTAGAAGCGCTAGGGCCTCACGGTTTCTGTTCTGCTGTTCATGGCTAGTGCGGATGCAATATAATGTCTTGATTTCATCTCAATACGCGGGAGTGATTCAAGAACTGGTCATGTGGCGCACTCGAATGCAGTGGTTAGCACCAAGCCCAACGCTCGTTAGCAGTCCTTAGTCTCGGATGAATTAGACATGTCTTGTGAGCTTCCCTTCAATTACTCTTCGACATCTCTACTTTCTTTAGCTGCAGTGTTTTTTCCATCCGACTTCTTATCATTATACTACTTTCAATCACCCACTATACGCATATTTCCCAATGTATTGTCTTGCTATACAGACCCGGGAGTGGCTCGAAAATGCCGGCTGAGCAAGTCTTTGTGAACGGTCGCTATTATTGTGAACAAAGGAACATTTTTCTTGTTCTGGTAAAGAACAATGAGATCTAATAGAGCTTTGCACACAATGGCTTTGTGAGTGCGATTGTATTAGAGTTCTCTTGTGCCTGATACTAACAGCGCAAGCATATCACCATACGCGCAGCACATCTGCAGATCCTCCGTTTCCGACAACTATCAGCCCCCAGTCGAGTCTTGCTGCTGGTCAGCAACACAAGTCCACGATGTCCCGAAGACTGATCGAACAACGTCGCTCTGCTCAAAGTCCTGCGAGCGTGCTTCAGCAGGCACTGAACATCAGTAAGCGATGCTCTAACTTCTGCTGTTCTGATTTCTACAACGCCGTGGAGGAAGAAGTGAAAGCGCCGACTGACCCTTTACAGAACGAGCCACATCCGATCTTCGCCCGCGAACAGTTCACCTACGATCCTAATTTCACAGAAGAAAAAGCAGACGACGAATGGGAGTTTTTGGTTCCCACCCTCCGACTTGCAACCAAACTCATGACAACTGATGCCTTCAAGAAGCATATCGTCGGCCTAGTAGACGGAGACATCTATCTCGCGGCATCGAACGCTCAAAAGCCTCGGCGAGGACGCAAAATTCAAAGTGTTTCAGAGACCTTCACGTCTGAATGGCAGCCCAAAGACATCATAATATACCCCAAGCAGAAGCGTATCGACAATGCCATGCGATTCCGAGCAGAAGAAATCATGATGCACTTGGTCGACTTGGTCAGCTTCAGCGTCATAGATGACACCGAAGATTTCTCTGGTGTGACTGAGGCCGTCATTGGCCCTCTCCCAGTTGACATTCCGCTCGCCTTCTCATATGGCTGCAAATCCCACATTACATTGGCGTGGGAGCCAACAGCGCAGCCTTGCAAGAATGAGCGGCAATTACTCAACGCTCAACTTGCAAACGCAACAACCCTTCTGCACGAGACGTTCGGCCATGCTCTGGTCGCCGCCCGCGTGGGACATCGTTGCCCGGAGCCATATCTTCGGAATTGCACCCTCTCAGAATGCGGCCACGACGTGATCAGCGCCATCTTCGGCGGAATCATTCAAAACATCAGAATCGATGTTTCACCGGAGTGGCAGAATGAGCTTCGCTGCCGAGAAATTGATGAGGATAAACGGGTCCTCAGCCTGATCGATTGGCCTTCCAACAACATCGCCCATAGATATATCTCCGCTGAAGATGCTACGTTCGGCAGTCGAAGCGCAGTGGGACATTTCGACAAGATCACCCGCATCCCAGACAGCTTTCTCTCTGATATCCACTCCGAACGATGGTGGACCGAAAGGGAGCAGAATTGCACCAAGAAGGAGCTCGAAGGTCCTCTTGTTCCTCGAAACGGCCCAAAGTGGATCATCAAGTGGGTAGGAGAACGGGTGAAACGCTTCACCAACTGTCACGAACTCCAGAATGATAACACCTGGGTCGGAGAGCAAGGTTGCGAAACGTGCGGTCCCCAATTTGGAGAGGACTCAAGTGTTGAATCGATGTTCGTTGAGAATGCTCCATCCGCGGACCTTCCGGAATGGGTCAGAGAGGAAATTGAGAAGATCGCTCGCAAGCGAGACTCCTCTTGTGAGTTGGGACTGTCCGATGACCGAGTGACAGTGGCTGGCATCTTCATGGATATGTACGATCCACCACGGGAGCCAACCGATCGAAGAAGTTCTGTGGAGGTATTCATTGACGATACTGAAGCGGAATATCTGGGAAAAGCTCTGAACCGAGTCGACAGGACGCCAAGTCCAAGGGAACGAAGGAACACGCTTCAGACGAGACACAACTCCGAGGAAGACGACGAGAGCTACGGACACTACGTCTCATTCGACAATTTGATGGAGGACGTGAGTAACTTGAGTGATAGCCAGCCCGCCGCCAAGTTTGCAAGACCTGCTCGCCCTGTGAGCTCGTCCACGAAGGTTTTGACAGAGGCTGAGCGAGCTTGGCATCGAGCAATTGCCTGGTAACAAGCGAAAGAGGTCAGTCGCTGATGAGGGTGACGGATCTCAAGTACACTCCTACCGAAGGATCACCACTTAAGTGAAAGTCGCATCGTTCCCAAGCATAGCTCGTACCAAACACAACTACATCCCAATCCATAAGTCCATCTTCCGCACCAAAGAGTACCGAAAGTCTACCAGTATCACTAATCAAACATCCCAATTCTTCCACTCTTCCCAAAAGAATGTTTCCCGAAGCCAAATCGCTACAATAGTACATTGCTGCCAGCCCTAAATTCTTGTTTCTCCGAATTCTTGTCGTTGTGCCACGTGCGCTCGCACATCTTCCAAGAAGCCTCGGTGTGGCGAACTCATGTGATCAGATCTCAGATTGGTGCTTCCATGTGTCCCCATGTGGTATGTAGGCACTTCTGTGGTATCTGACTATTCTCTGACAGGAAGTTATGGAATACGCCTCGTTGTGCAGGCGAATGGCGCTGGAGGAACATTTCGTGGTTTGTCGCACGCATTCCAGATTGGTTCGCTAGCAATGGGAGTGCTGTCTGGTAGTCGATGGGTGTGCTAGAGTGTTAGTTGACAAGATGCCGCTGCAGATGGAACATCCTTCGCAAAGCAGGAGATCGATCGGTGGAAGGGTGTAGTTTCATCATCAATCAATCATGATTTCGTACAGATTTGAATATGTACAAGAAGCTGTCGCTCATCATAGGAGCCGCTTAAAAGAATTCATCATTCGTTTCTCTACTCTCGAGTATCATCAATGGACTAGTTGGTGATACCTTCCCTGGTGCTACGCTGGTAACCAGGGAATTGCTCCAAAAGACCTTCATCGAGAGCTCGGAGTTGTGGGCATGACAAAGGTCCGAGGACGTTGCCGATGGCGTTGGTCAAAGGAGCAAGGACACCGAGAAGATCTGGCTTAGCTTGTCGGGCGAATTGGAAGGCGAGGCAAGCAAAGTTGTTGCCTTGAAGGAGGTTCTGGCCGTTGATGACGCCGCCGCTGAGGTCGTTGACGTTGACACCGGTGAAGGTGTTTACGCCGTTGGTGTTGCCTCCAATGTCTGTGAGAAGATGGGTCAGTACTTGGTCTTAAGGGAGGGGTCTAGTTGTAAACTTGCTGGCAAACTTGGGGTGGAGACGGATAGCATTGGCAGCATCGCCGAGGAAGTAGGTGCTCTCGTATGGAGCGGTGAGCGATCGACGGTACCAGTTGTCTGGAATGCGCTCGCCACCTGGGTTGACCGTGTAGGATCCAGACTCGCCCTCGATACCGAACCAAGATTGCAAGACCTCGTGCGAGAGGAAGCCAACTGGGTCTTCGGCAGAGTGGTTGGCCATGAAGCGGTAGATGAAAGTGTACGCTGCGGGCTGTACGAGCACACCAGTGAATGGGCCGTTGAAGAAGTATGGGTTGCTGGCGATCTGGTCGTCGAAGCGCTGCGATCGGAATGCGGTGAGGGAGTTCAGGTCGACGAAACCGCTTGGGGAGAAGTCGATGAGCTGTTGGAACTGGGCGATGTTGACCTTGAAGTTGTTGCCCGATTGGTAGAGATCGAATCGGGTTGGCGAGGCGTCGGACTCGTACCTGAGGTCATCTGTTAGCTGGAGGACTGGTGAATGCATCTCCGTGTGCGAGCTTACTTGTTGTGCGATCCGCTGATGCCGTTGCCGAATCGTGCGAGTGGTCCACCAACACCGAGTGGTGGTGTTCCGTGGATCGACCACGACAAACCATCACCATCGATACTTGCACCGAGGACTGCGAGGAAGGCAGCGAGAATTGGGCCCATACCGACGACGGTAGTCGTGGCATCGATGAATTGAGAAATCGTGGCATATCCGTTTCGTGCTGTGCGTTGTTAGCCTTTGTTTTCTTTACGGTGCATTCTAGTAGCTTACGAAGGAAACCGTGGTTGGCAAAGGCGTTCAGGCCAGGGCATGGGCCACGGAGGTCATTCTGTCGAGGAGCCTGCCACTCGTGACCAGATCCTGGACCAACATCGATGAGTTGCTCCTCGCTGAAGGTTGGATTGGCCTCGAAGATAGCGGTGGCACCATCAGCGCCCTCCTGTCGCTTCGCGGTCTCCATGATCTCAGCTGCTCGTGCGGCGAGCGCTGGATCCTGTGCCACCTGGTCCAGGACCGAGGCTGGGAAGGCAGCGGCCAACGGGGCCAGGAGAAGAGATGAGGTAAACTTCATGATGTCGGTATTGAGCGTACGAAGTTCTGCAGACTTGGACTGAGGAAGTGAAGGGAGGAAGGCGACGATCCCTTGGAATATATACCACAGACCACGCTGCGCCGGTATACCGTAGGCTACGCAGAACTGGGGTACCGCGTGAACGGCTTCGAAGCATGCGTCGGAGGCGTGTGCAGAAAGGGTCCATTGCGCCCATGGCTGACGATCGGCATTGCGCTTGTATGTAACCATAAAAGATCAGCCAGTCACAGCAGCCAAGATAGATGACAAGGTTTGCCCGAACCACCCGACAGCAACGCCATGAATGCCGATCAGCAGTGGCTTGCGGGGAAAGGAGCACTTCAGTGCGAACGCACGACGACGTCGAACAAGACTTATGGCGTTTTCCGCAGCATTTCAACCAATCTGCGAGCTGGAGTTGGTCAGGTCGAGGGCAAAAGTCCGATGATCTGCAGATTCCCGACTCCATGCGGAAGGACGTCCAAACACCACAGCCATCACAGGCTTTTGGCTCTTGGTCTTTTTCACAAGCGCGATGTTTCCCCGCGAAAAGTCCACGGCAATGCGCGGCAAATGTGGCACCGTTGGCTGAGTTCCCATGATGCCAGGCTGCTTGCGGTAGGAGTTGCGACGCGTCAGTGGCGATGGTGAGGCTAAGGACTCTAAGTCGACCTCAGGTGATGGTGATGTTTGGAAGAAGCTTTCGAGGGGCATAGGTTTGGAAGTAGGCTAGAATTGCCCGTGAGGTGCTACTCTTTGAGGCCCACATAGGCTATTGTTCCTCTCGATTATGTTGTCCGCTTTGTCGAGAGTATCTTGACAAGACGAGAACGAGTTGCTCGCTATGCTGCAGAGGCGTAGCATGCCGCCACTTACGCCATCTTGGCAGGAACTCGCTTACTGGACGGCCTCCTGTCAGGTCCGCTCATGATCTTACAGAAAGTCGTCAACCAGATGACGAATGAGGGAAAGTAGCCATACTGTGAAAGATATCAGTAGAAACTTGAAGACTCATCATATCACCGCTTCATTTTCGGATCTAACCAAGCAGTCAGATGTAGCCGAGACCCAGCAGAAAACCTCACTCCAGCTCAACATCTGACCCGTACTGGCTACCTTCATCCCCTTCCTGCACTTCGTCCAGACAATCCTCGCAGAGACCGACCTCTTCTTCCTCTGGTAACAGAATATTGCTACACCACTGCGCTGAGCAAGTAGCCCCATCCTCCCTTGCACCCTGCTCCGTCCATTCGCCATCCTCATCCTCCTCCTTGACCTTCCTACCAGCCACCTCACGCTCCTTGCGCTTTTCTGAGCGACGAGCTTCAGGTCGCTTATTCTTCGTCGTGGCCAACACTCGCTGTGCAGGATCAGCAAGCCGTGTGAGAGTGTCTCGCAGCAACTGTTTCCGCTCGTCGACGGGTATGTCGCGAAGTTTCGATTGTTTGATGATTGGCTGAAGCCAGCCGGATCTACCGATATTGGGGACGAGACGTCGGATCTGTCTGACGAGCTCTGCGAGGCTCTCTTCTCGTTCTGGAGCTGGCTCTGGCGCTGCGGCGGGAGCTGACTCTGGAGCTGCAGCAGGAGTTGGTGGCAGCAGAGACCCTGTTCGCTTGCGTGCTATGGTGTCTGTGGATGGAGTCTTGCTGATGGCTACGAGCTCACCATTGTGGTCCATGCGAGGAAGGAGAACCTCTGCGCCTGTCGCTCTACTCGGGCCAGCGGGCTGTTCATCAGGCGGTGTACGAGCTGGCACCTCGAATGGACGGGGCGCCAGTGGGTTTGGAATAGATGGCGCATTCTGGTAGCCAGCGTTCTCATACGTCGTCGGAAGTGGCGCAGTGACCCGACCCCAAGTGCCCAGAGCAGGCGCTCGCTGTTCCCCATGCACCGTCACCTGCATTCCAGAGACTTCTCGCTGATTGTTGGCGCCCTGAACCCCGTAGAACTGATTGAAGTTGTCATATCGAGGATCTAGTAGAAACGGGCGTTGCACTCGGAAGCCCTGCCGCCCATCCGCGTGAATGTGTTGTATTCTCCAGCCATCAGGCAAGAACTCATTCAAACGCAGCAGAAATTCTGGATGCGCGTGTAGAAGTGCAATGACCCGATCTAGGTATGTTTCCGGGTCAAGATCGCTGGCCTGCTGAACTTGGGAAAGCCGTATGAAGCGTTGCTTGATGTCTTGGCCGTAGACCTGGCCGATGTCACTCACGAAGACGTAGTAGCCCGCAACGGTCGTTTGTCGAGGGGCTAGCAGTCGTGATCTATTGGTGTTCGTCTTGGGCGCATGGGGAATTGGCGCCGGCAGAGAGCTGCTGTTCGCCCTCGCGTGTTCGAGCCGATTCTCTAGGGACCGATCATCTGTGTCCGGTTGAGACACGTGCTGCTCGTTGGGATTTTGCTCGTCGGTATTTTGCTCGTTGGTATTGGTTTGCGCGACAGGCGAAGAGCCAATGACGAATGGCAGCTCCTGAGTGCCGCGCATTGTTAGCGTTGTGAGGAGGTTGATGAGTTGAGCCGATGAGTACTGTTTTTCGAGTATTAGGGGTTGATGGGCTGGAAGAGTTGTTTTGCTGTGCCGGTCTGCGTCTGTTAACCAGAAGACGCGAGGTTGACGAAGAAGAAGCCTTAAAAAGTGCATGAGGAGGCGAACAGTTGCTGAAGAAAGACCAGTGACGTGTCCACGGGGCAGAATATTGCTAGTGTGCGACAAACAGCGCAGCGCACGAACACGTGCATTCACTTTCTCCCGCGGATTCAAATCTCACCTTCTTCCAATCAATGACTTTCTGTGTCGGGTGGCCTTGAAGAGGGACGGAGAGATCCACCTGGTCGGCTTCTTGTCGTTCAAACTTTGAACAACGGAATCGTTTTGGAGTTCACATACCTTTGGTTTTCAGGACCGCCATGCCACAGGCGACTGTCCATCAGGTATGCGAAGTTCGAACGTAGAAGCGCTTCCAATCAACAAGAAGCCAGCTGTCATGAGGTTGTCGATCCAGCACGGCTGAGCGTAGTAACACGAGTTGGAGCTGCGCATGCCTTCGTCCTCGGTAGTGCAAGGTGGTGGGGCTCGAGCGTTTCTTTGACACATTCTCATCGCGAGTAGAGGCATCTCCAACTGGCGAGTTGTAGTCTGCTCCATATTCAGCGCTGAGAAGGCGCTCGAACTTTCCGGGTGGAAGGCGTTCCGTTGCCAATGCCCGGGGACCGGAAGTGTGAGCATTGTCGTTCGTAGATGTCTGACAGGCTCCAGAAGGAACTAAAACGGCCATATTCTCCATACCTCATCAGTAGTCATACCGTACTCGCCGCTTCTTTCCATCATCAATTCCATCAGCTCCTTGTTCTGCCGTCTTTTGAGCTCGACATCCGCGCCAGGCGGTAGCCACCCTTCCGAATCAGTATCCAGATAGTCCCGCGCAATAGCGCGAATTTTTCCAACTTTGCTATACTCCTCAAATTCGCGTTCATGAGCTGCCAGCTCTTCTGCAGTGAAACTAATGGGACATTCTCCTTCGAGACCAAGTTCGTTCCAAACTTTTGATATTTCAATGAGACAAGCACGCAGTGGCACAATTCCCTCCTCCGAAGCTTCCGCGCAGCCTTCGAACAGGTCTTTGAAGTAAGATGGCAGCTGTAGGGCTCTGTAGACTTCTTTGTTCTTGAAACCGCTGGCAGCTTCGTAGGCTTTGGCCATGCAAGCCTGCTTGTGCTCCTGCTCGGCTAGTATGCGATCGTCTTCGTCCATGTGATGGAGAGTTTTCGGCCGCTGCGGTACGGGTCCTCCGACCTCACAGTCTTCGGGGACATCGAGGAATGTTGGGAAGCGGACTTGGCACAGAAGGGGTGATACCACTACTGATTGCCAGTCTATGATCGAGACAATCTTGGTGTGATCTTCTTCTGAGACGAAGATGTTGCCGAGATGGAGATCGCTATGCCATAATGTCGGCTTCGAGAATCGTCCCGGAAGGCTGTCCGGAGAGATGCGTTCCATAACTTCCTCAACTAATCGAAGGATGGCAGTCTTTGAGGCCAGGGAGCCAGAGGAAAGCTTTCCTCTTTCCGGAATGGCGAGCCTACGTTGGACGCGGGACAATTCGCGTGCCACTAGAGCTTGTCCGAAAGTCTTGACATCGAGCTCTGGAAAATGTGTAAGCTCGCTGCAAGAACAAAGATAACTTGCAGAGGACTGACATGGACCCATCTCTCCTGCATGGTCTTTTGCATCATCCCATGCTCGTTCGCAAGAAGGACCTATGCAGAACCGGCCATCAGGATCCACCGAAGGCTCGAGGGGTACAGGAGAATCGCTGCTGTTCAACGACTCCCGCAAGTATAGAGATCCGTGCGCAGGGAAGTCGATCGCCGCAAGGTGAGATTCGAGGGCGCAAAGGCTTTTGATGAAAAGAAAGTGATCGTAGTCAGGCACGTCGGCCCAAACTTTGTTCAACTGCACGCCAGCCGCCTTCTCCATGATGATGTATTCGGACCCCACGGCGTTGGAAGCATTGGAGTTCCAGGCCAAGACCGTGGGTACTGGCACCTCGGTATGCTGGCCAACTTGTCAACGCAGGCGTAAGCGACCTGTCTCCACGTCCAGCCTTTGGCTCGCCTTACCGTATTGGAGGACCGCGACCTCGGAAGCGGTGGTATAGTGGGGTGGCCCAGCGATTTTGAACGGAAGTTTGGCGACCAGCTCGCTCCCGTCAGTCTTCTTGAGCAGGAGTGCTTTGCCGAAGCCACCTTCCATTTTCTCGACTTCATGGACAGCAGACTTGTTGCCGATTCGGGAGGCGATAGAGCACAGTTCATGGACATTGAAATTCAAGTGGCGCCGGCTGAGTGCCTGAGCCTCGTTGAGCAGGAATGATCCATTGGTGTAGCGATACAGCTGATCAAGGCTGATCGTCGAGCCTGAAAGCATTAACAGGTATGTCTCAGACGTTGCGGCTCGACTCACCTCGGCAAGTGGTGGTGATGTTCCGTCTTACGGCATGCTTTCGAATGGGTTGGCCCCATTGAGAGAGTCTCATAGCCGGAAAGGTAGAAAGTCGCGCCATGCGCGAAACAGGCGAAGAAACAACCGAGCCAAATCCAACGTGAGATTGCGATTTGCCTTCCCACCCGTTCGGCACGTGTCCTGGACGGCAATGCTGGACCTATCGAGCAGAAGAGCCAATATCCAAGAGTCGTCTACTCGATTAACGCCAGTTGCTGCCTGACACGATTCTGCGCCCTCAAAGCATGGAGTTGCTGATGGTCCATACCAGCTCGGTCGGCAAGATACACTCTATCGTTGAGATCTCCGAGCCTGGGTGTATGCTTGCTGTGACTGGCCTTTGTTGTGGAAACAATGCCGAAGTGTTTCCAGATCCGCTGTGTCCCAATTCGAATTGATCTCAGCCTGAAAACTTTGTGGTGTGCCATAGATGCTATGCTGACTCGATGGAGACCTGACTACGGCTTCTGAGGCAGCCCATCTGCTGCGTTTCGTTTGTGAGAGCCCGTTGTCGTGAACAAAGGAGTGTTGTTGTGAGAATGAAGTCGAGATGCCGGCAGAAGCCGACATCCGGCCGTTCTTGGCATTCTCCTCGTTGTCGTCATGGCAGTCGCGTCGGCAAGTACGCCTTGTGCCATCTCACGACTTCACTTCACCTCTTTCGACTCATCTTTCGTCCATTCTCGTCCTCGTCAACGACACCTGGAGACGATTGCCTGAGTCGAAATCTGGTTCGGAACGGAGAATTCAAGCTTCGCCGATGCCGAACCATGCCGGAGTTTCGTCCGCCAGTTGGAGCAAGATGCAGCAGTCTCCGGCCTTTCTACAACGTAGAGGCGTTCAGCCTCGACGCCGACAGCTCAAATCGGCGGCGAGCTCGTGCTGTGATGCGGCAGACAGCTAGGGGAGCGGGCATTGCCAATCATTGACGGAACGCCTCTGTCGTCTGGCAAAGCTGGCCCGTCGAATGGCAAGCAGTCCAGCCGCCGGCCACCTACCTTGCCCATACTGCAGATCATGCTTCCAATGTACAAGCCCGTACTGGAGACAGGCTATTATGTCGAGCGTGGTTGTAGGCGACAGGCGTTGTATCCACCCGCCACTGCCCCAGGCTGGAACCCTCAGACCCGGCCCGGACGTTCTACTTTCCGGCCTGGATTTCTCCGGCTTCATCTCTTCGGTACCTCTTCGAAACAGCTTCGTGTCGTAAGGCAATCTATCTCGGGTCCATGAGTACCGATGCCAGCCCTTCTACACCTCGCAATAATGGAGCAAAGCAACAAGCGCGCATCATCGCAGCTTTGTGAGGAAGTGGGCGCAAGGCTGGTGGCTTCGGACATCTTATGCAGGAAGGAGAACTGCACGATCATATACCGACACCGCTCTTCCTCTTCATCAATTCAACGGCTCAATGGTCTAGTGGTATGATTCTTGCTTTGGGTAGCCTCGTGCTCCATGATGCAAGAGGTCCTTGGTTCAATTCCGAGTTGAGCCCGTTCTTTTTGCGCGTCTAGGACATGCCAGGACGTTGGGGACCTGGGGTATTTTCGAATGGTGTGAAAAACAACTTTTTTTTTGAAGCTCCGGGTGAGGGAAGCCCACTCCAGGCCATGCGAGCAGGTTTCGGCTATTTGACGTGTACTTCCAGCGTCCCAGCACCTTACAGAATGCAATTCAACAGTATTCGGAGTTCCATGTAGCCATTCGACGCTTTTGCCCCTGCGGCGACGCTTTTTTGTGTCAAATGGCACACAGTTTTTGGGGTGTGGGATCTGCCAAGCACGAATACGATTCGCATCCCCACCAATGAGAACAGCGGACAGCAACAGCACGGACAGAGACAGTTCTCGACAGACTCCAGAGTTGCACAAAGCAATAAACCTTGCCAGTCGACATCACTGGAAGAGCCGCCTCGTCCGATGCAGAGAAGCCCATTGTGGCCCGCCATGACTTGTCTGACGAAAGCCCCATCAGATGACACAGCATCTGAAAGCTGCAAAGTTTGCATTCCGGAGCCGGAGTATTTACCAACAAGCAGCCCGAGTCTCGAAGATGGTGTAGTGCGGAATAGTGTGATCGAACGAGGAGCTTGGAAGGCCCGTCGTTCCGCGCTCCCATTGATATGCAGTCCGGCCAAGCAGGTTTCAATTGACGCAGACCACTTCGTCGCAGGATCAAGGCACATGACGACCTACTCATGGTCCCCGCTGTGCAATGTGGCTGAGATGTGGAGGTAAGTTGTCTATTCAGGCAGATTCAGAGAGCGATGCCCCAAGGCTCTGCTGAATGCAGCTCACATTGAGGGCCTGTTGTGTGGACCTGTTAATATTGCACAGCTGTAATATCAATGAGTCTGGTACGACAGACTCTCGGAAATCCTATGATGCGGCTAATTATCTTCCAGGCTACCCGTGTTTGGCACAGCATTTCCCTGTGTCACTTGCTATGGCTAAATTGACATACAAGGCCATGGCCGTGGAACCTCTGAATGCAACGACCTTTGAGTGCAACTGCAGGGCGCTAAGCCAACTAGCAAAGCTTTCCATGGATGAGAGCCAACCTAGTTAGTCGCTTGCACTCAGAGGTCGTTGCATTCACAGGTAGCCACAGTTACTTGTTCCGACACGCCGTGCTCTATCGAGTGGCTTCAAGCTACGCTTTCTGATCCCAGCTGCCCCAGATTCGCCTGACATACTGTACAACGTGACAACGGATGCAAATGGAAGCCGTTCCCCTCAGATTCCCGTCCGAGCTGCAGGGACCATACGTACCTGCCTGGCCATCGCTAGGGCTAGCAAGCATTACTCGCGACTCATGACCAGACTTTCCTGGAGACACCAAATCTGGGCCAAATGTTAGAGCCATGGCAGACCAACATGAAAATCGACCCAGAATCTCCTTTGCTAACTGGTGGACGGTCTTCGCTTCCGCTGTGGCAGTAGACAAAGCAGGCTTCTTGGTCGGAGGTTTTACCAGAAGTCGGCAAGCAGACGACGTTCAACAACATGCACCAATGAGTGACAAGCAATCTACGCACCCATGGCTGTCAATGCATTCTCCACGAATCTCATCTAGCACCCGTCGTCCCGTAGCGCCAAGCAGCAACAAGCGATCCAATCGCCTGCAAGACCAGCTATAAAGGCCTGCAAACCCCAATCTACAATGCGTCGCCAAGCGATTGACAGGCTTGCGCTGTGCTTGCATAGCTTGTGTAACGATCCTTCCGTGTCTCCATTGAGCTACGATAATTAATATACAGAGCCAGCTCAGCGTCTAGGTCATGCAGGTGACCATTTCGATTCTATTCCATTGCCCGCAGGGACAGTACTTCGTTCAGCTCTCGGACTAGCAGCCGACTTTCCGACTAACAACAAATCCACGTGCCGGGCCTTGTGACACTCTTTGATCATAGGGGTCCAGTCGACACTGCGGGCTCGTGTACGTCGACCTGGACATCGACCCAGGCCCTTACTTTAATATGGCAGAATGCCAATCTCGCCTCGGCGATGGGTCATTTATCCGGGCAAGAACAAGAGATCCAGCAGTATATCAATAGCAAAGACCGCCCCAATCTGTATTCGAAATCATCAGCAACACTCCAGTCCTTTCACACCTGCCTCACAAAAAGACACGCTCCACGCTACCACACGATCCTTCAACATGCTCCACGAGGCCATCATCGCGGCCATTGGCTTGACTGGCTTGGCCAAAGGTCAGCAGGCCGGCACTGTGACTCCTGAAGTTCATCCAAAGCTTCCAATGTCCCAGTGCACGGCTTCTGGATGCACCACGCTCAACACCGAGATCACTTTGGACTCGAATTGGCGCTGGTTGCACACCACCAGTGGCTACACGAACTGCTACACTGGAAACACATTTGATCGTTCGATCTGCTCTTCCGCTTCGGCTTGCGCTGCAAACTGCGCTGTCGATGGTGCCGACTACCCTGGCACGTACGGTATCAGAGCTTCTGGAAATGCCTTGACTCTTGGCTTCAAGACGGGCTCCAACGTGGGAAGCCGAAACTACCTCATGGACCCCAGCGGTACGGCCTATAAGGTGTTCAAGCTCAAGAACAAGGAGTTCACCTTCGATGTTGACGTCTCGAACCTTCCATGTGGCGTCAACGGTGCTCTGTACTTCGCAGAGGTGAGTCGGATGCCTGATCAATGATGTGACAGAAGCTGATTCCAGCAGATGCCGGCCAATGGTGGTGCTTCCCCAGCTGGTGCCAAGTACGGCACTGGCTACTGCGATGCTCAATGTCCTCGTGACTTGAAGTTCGTGAACGGCGTGGTATGTATCAAGTTGCAGTACACTCTTAATTTGATTGGCTACTGATTACTGTGCCAGGCCAACAGCGACAGCTGGACACCATCCAACGGCGACCCGAACTCCGGCACTGGCAGACTCGGTGCTTGCTGCGCTGAGATGGACATCTGGGAAGCTAACTCCATCTCTAACGCCTACACTCCCCACCCTTGCCAAGGCAGTGGTCTCCAGACCTGTAACTCAGACCAGCAGTGTGGTGCTGAGCCATACCGCGTAAGTCTCTCTGATCCATATCTTTCCAAGACTTTCCGATCCCTAACACAGCAACATAGTACGAAGGCCTCTGCGACCGCGACGGCTGCGACTTCAACCCCTATCGCGCCGGCAACACCTCCTTCTACGGCCCCGGCAAAACAATCGACACGCGCCAGAAGATGACAGTCATCACTCAGTTCATCACCACCGACGGCACCGACAACGGCCAGCTCAAAGAAATCCGCCGCATCTACAAACAAGGCAACCGCGTCATTCAAAACTCCGTTTCCGATCTGCAGGGTGTTGACGACTCCAACAGCCTCACAGACAAATTCTGCACGCAGCAAAAGAACCTCTTTGGCGATAACCAGGATTTCGCTCGTAAAGGTGGAATGGCCAAGATGGGTGATGCGATGGGACGTGGTATGGTCCTCGTCATGTCCATCTGGGATGATCACTACGCTAGCATGCTCTGGCTTGATGGAACTTATCCCATCGGTGGATCTGGACCTGGTGTTGTTCGTGGTACTTGCGATTCTACGAGCGGTCTGCCCAAGAATGTTGAGGCGAACTTCCCTGGCTCCAGTGTTACGTTCTCGAACATCAAGTTTGGCACCATTGGGTCGACTTACACGAAGTAGGAGGTGGTTGAGAAGAGTGTGGGGAGAGCAGATTGTGACAGAGGTGCGAGTTTGGAAGGACTTGTAAGCTGTCGTTACTGCTGATACGATTCTTCTTTACTTACTGTCGCTTCTGTTGTGAGATAGCTACAGGTAGCTTTTGAGAATGGCACGCTCGTTCATGATGCACACAGACTTCCAACTTCTCACACCATTGGTCCGAAGCTGGGCCTGCTGCCTTCTATATTTTCGTTGTCTTGCAGGCTCGCCCTCATCCAATGAAATAAGAACAGAAATTCTTTGACGTACATCGCACGAATCTAACACAATGCTATTGTGCACTCCCCAGATTAAGCAAAGTATGGAATTCGTGCCACTTTGTCTATACTTTGATGCCAGCAAGAAACGATCTTCACGCATGCTGCTTGGTTCCCAATAGATATATAACAAATGGCACGCCTTGCACGTTTAGCCATCGATACAACATCTCCATACGCAACTGACTCATCATTCCAGAAAGGATCACTTCACCATGACCAAACAACGAAGAAACGCAATCGTCTCAGAACACCTCTTCCCCTCGGACTCCTCTACTTCTGCCAATCTAACACCCGAACAAGAACGAGAACCGAAGCTTACAGGCCACAAATTCCACGACAGTCTCGCTTCAGCTCATCTCAGTGACAAACCTCTGGACTATACTGGACACGGAATCCATGATACATGGGTTCGATCTCAGGAAACAGGACTTGCGGCTTCAGCTCAGGAGGATCATCCTGGGCAGCTTGGACCAGCTCCGAAGGAACAGAAGATACCTGAGAAGTTTGTGAAGGATGAGGTTTTGAAGGAGCAGGTGGCAAGGTTCAGGGTGTTTCCGCCAGTAAGCAAGAGGAATTGTGGTTGACATATTTACATTGGAGAGCAGGGTAGCGATGACGGGAGAGAGAGATTAGCTGTATAGGTACGGGAGTTTGAGCATCAGTAGAACGAGAATCATAAAACCCAATCATGCTGAACTATCGCTCCAAATTAATTTCCGGCTTCCGTCGCTGTCCAGAGTTCTGCATACCAGCTTACAGAGTCATGTTATTATAAAGCCATCATTACTCTCATTATTCTTAGAGGGAGATGAGCGCGACGACGAGAGAACCGCCAGACGGGAGAGGCCTCGAGGCCTCTCAACACGCTGCTGTCCACCCCCAGCGACAGCAAAACATCGACGAGGGCAGAGGGCGCCCGAGGGATGGAGGCTGGCACCCTCCAACCCAAGGGCACCCTCAGAAGCCCCAGCAACCATCTGCTGGCCCCCAGGGCCAGCAAACCACCCAAGAGAAACAGACAGTGAGTGAAACCATCCAAAAGAACACACTCAAGCTCGCTGCAGACATCCAAGAAGCCCTGGACTCCTACCAGGCCCAAACCACCTCCTCCCTCCTCCCCCTCCTCCAGAGAGCCCAGCAGGCTCTCCTCCACCAGGCCCATTGCCAGGCCATCGACAACACCCTCTCTACTATCCAGAGAGACCTCCAGAAGCAGCAGCCAGCTGCTGCTTCAACCACTGCAACATGGGCCCAAAAAGCCCAAATTCAACCCACAATGCCAAGGCTGCTCCCACAGCCTCAGGCATCCAACCAGACAGTGACCATCAGAATGGGAAACCCAGAAGAAAGGGAGGCAATCAAAAGACAGACAAATGAAGACCTCAGAAAGAAGATTGGAGCCCAAAAGGCAGCAGCAGTGCAGAAGCTGCCTAGTGGGGACATTAGAGTAGTAACCTACTCAACATATGACAAAGCAAAGATGGAGGAAGACTCAGCTTGGCTGCAGGAACTGTGGCCTCAGGCAACAGTCTCCAAACCAATGCACAGAGTGGTAGTGCATGGAGTAAGAGCAGGATGGCAGTTAGAGGACAAGGCTAGCTGGGGAAAGATGGAGGAGGAGAACCTGAGATGGCTCCCAAACCTCAGGATTGAGCAGGCAGTTTGGCTCAAGAGCCCAATGGCCAGGAAGGGGCAACAACACTCCTCAGCTATAGTTGCAGTACAGAATGAGGAGCAAGCGAGGGCGATTACCAAGAAGGGCCTCCTGCATGCAGGCACTGTCCTTATGGCAGAACCATACCACCCCAAACAGAGGGTGGTCCAATGCCTCAAATGCTGCCAGTTTGGGCACATCTCCCCATACTGCAAGGAGGATAGGGCCACCTGTGGGAAGTGTGCAGGCCCCCACAAGACAGCAGACTGCACATCAACAACACACAAGTGCAGCAACTGCAAGGGAGCCCACCCAACCTGGTCTGTAAGGTGCAAAGTCAAGCAGGCAGCCAAGGCAAAGGCCCAGGCATTTTCCCACTTCTTTACCAAAAGGTGGGAGGAACCTAAGGCCCCAGCAACACAAAGTGGATGGACCCAAGTGCACAACAAGAAGAGGAAAGGGACCCAACTGGAGCCTACCCCAGGGGAAGCTGAGACACAGAGGGCAACAAGCAGACCAGGGAGACCAAGAGGCAGCACAGCCATAGCCAAGGCAGGAGAAAGACAAGCAAGCAAGATCAGATTTCCCCAGAGCCTTCACACAGATAACAGCTCCCAAGAAGACCATGATACTGCAATGCTAGAACCAATAACCCAGCAGTCAAGCAATGAATAGCCACAACCTCACTATCTACCAACACAATGTCAACCACAGCCAAAACATACAAAGAATCATAGTACAAGAATCTGACCCAAGGACAACCCAAATTATTGCACTCCAGGAGCCTTGGACAAACCCCCAGAATGGGAGGACAATATCACAAGGATACCACCCAATCCTCCCTACTGCTGGGCACCCAAGAGTGGCTATACTAGTCTCCAACCAACTAGACAGTACCACATGGAAACCAGTGTACTACCAGACAGGAGACCTCATCTCGGTGGAGATTCAAACTAGCCTCGGGATAGTGGCAATCCACAACTGCTACAACCCAAGTGGACCAACCTCCCACTCCCAAGTAGGGACACTCCAAGAGGCAGAGACCGCCCTAGAGCAAAGCAGGAACTTAGACCACACCCAGCAGATCCTGCTGGGAGACTTCAACCTCCACCACCCAAGATGGGGAGCCAACTTGGCCTGCACACCACACAAGATGGCAGACAAGCTGCTAGAGATAACAGCAGAAGCTGGGATGCAACAAGTCCTAGAGCCAGGCACAGTAACATGGGAAAAGCAGGGAGCTAGCTGCCAGACACTGGACCTAGTGTTTACAACTGCCCAACTCCAGCAAAACATACTCACCTGCAAGGCAGTGCCAGAGATGGCAAATGGGTCAGACCACATCCCTATTGTCACCACCATTAGCAACACAACTCCTACCCCAAAGCAAAGCTACCCTAGGCCCCAATGGAAAAAGGCTAACTGGGAAGAGGTGCAACAAATCCTCCAAGGAAGGCTGGACCAAGCCCAACTCCACACTGCCCCCTAGCCACCAAAGCTAACATAGACAAGGCAGCCACCCAGGTGCAAGAGGCAATCCAAGACACTATTACAGCAGCAATCCCCAAAGCCAAGCCCTCAAACTATGCCAGGGAAAGCTGGACACCTGAAAGTCAGAGGCTAATCAAGCTTACTAGAAAGACAAGAAGGCAATGGAAGGATACCCAGACAGACCAAGCATACCAAGCATATATTGCTACAAGCAAAGCAAGAAACAAGCAAATCCAGAGGGACACCAACTTAGCCTGGAGGAAGGTAGTGAGGGAAGTTACAAACAACCCAAACAAAATGTGGAGACTGGCCAAATGGGCAAGAGAAGGGGCCAATCAAGCACACCAGAACCCCCAATTTCCAGAGATGCAAGGACCCAACCAAGAGAAAGAGAACACCAATACTGGGAAAGCAAGGATCCTGGCCAACCATTTCTTCCCAACAGAGAAACCAGCTGACCTAAGCGACATCCCAGACACACAATACCCCAACCCCTTCCATATGGAGACAGAAGTCCAAGAGGCAGAGGTGCTACAAGCGCTTGGGAAGCTGCCAGCCAACAAAGCCCCAGGGCCTGACCAAATCCCTAACCTGGTGCTCAAGGAATGCAAAGCTACTATTGCACCAGTTCTTGCTAGACTGTTCACAGCATGCCTAAAACTAGAACACCACCCACAGCCTTTCAAACATTCCATTACAGTGGTCCTAAGAAAGCCCCAGAAACCAGACTACTCCAAACCAGGAGCATACAGACCTATAGCCTTGCTGAACACACTGGCTAAGACACTGGAAGCAATTGTTGCAAAAGGATCTCTAAGGAGACAGAGGCTAGGAAGCTCCTCCCAGAATCCCAAATGGGAGCCAGGCCAGGGAGATCCACTGCCTCAGCACTTGACCTCATTACTGAACAAGTCAGAACTATCTGGGCTACCAATACCAAGGCAGTAGCATCCATGCTCTGCCTAGACATCTCAGGGGCATTTGACAATGTCTCCCACACCAGACTGCTACACAACCTCAAACTCAAAGGGTTCCCCAGCTACCTGGTGGGATATATCCAATCCTTCCTCCAAGGCAGAACTACCTGCCTAAGGCTTGGAGACTACATGGACCAGCCAAGGCCACAAAACACAGGCATCCCCCAAGGCTCCACACTGTCCCCAATCCTCTTCCTCTTCTTTGCATCTACCCTCCTCCCAACCCTCCAGGAGGGAAGGACAAGAGCAATGGGATTTGTAGATGACTCCAACATCCTCACCTACAGCAACAGTACAGAGGAGAACTGCAGGCAGCTGGAGAAGGCCCATCAGAAGTGCCTGGACTGGGCCAGCAAACATGGGGCAGCTTTTGCACCACAAAAATACCAGCTGATCCACTTCACCAGAGGGAGACAACACAACCTCAGAGCCACAGTCCAAATCCAAGGATTTGAGGAAGGCCCAGTCCCATCCCTCAGACTCCTAGGGGTGTGGGTGGACACCAAACTGCAGTGGGGACCCCACATAAAGAAGGCAGCAGAAAAAGGAGCCAACCAAATGCAGTCACTCCAGAGGCTATGCAAGTCCACATGGGGTGCATCCTTCCAGAAAGCTAGACACCTCTATACAGCAATAGTTAGGCCAGCAATGATGTTTGGGTGCACCACCTGGATGGACCCAGAGGGCACCAAAGGACACAGGAAAGGGCTCACCCAACCACTGGAGAAGGTGCAAAACCAAGCCCTCAGACACATTACAGGAGCATACAAGAGTGTCCCAGCAGCAGTACTCCAAAGAGAAGCAGACATCCCACCAATCCACCTGTATGCACAGGACCTAGCAAGACAGGGAGCCAAAAGGAGCAAGGACCAGGCAGCATACCAATACATCCAAGACAGGTGCAGAGACGTTGCAAAGCAAGCACAGAGGGCCAAGAGACAAAGACAAGGGAACACCCAACCAAAGCAAAGCACAAGACAAGAAAGGATCCAGGAGATGGTTGCAAGCCAAGAGGCTCGGCAAGAGGCACCTAAAAAGACTGGTGGTTGCACCAAAAATGGGAAACTGCATGGAATGGGTTCAAGGCAAAAAGGAACCAAAGGAACAGGGCCCAAGCAGCGGCCTGGACCTCAGACAAGACCAATGCAGGCAAACACCTGCACAGAGGATGGTCCAGGCCAGAGAGCACAATGGCTACACTCCTGAGGACTGAGCACATGGGGTTGAGGGCCTACCTGGCCAAGAGGAGAGTCCCAGGATTTTCCCCAGACTGCACATGCAACCAAGGCTACCAAACCCCAAAGCATATCTGTATCTCGTGCCCAGAAAGGCAGGAGAACAGACAGGCACTGTTTGCTGCTGCAGGCTCAAGCAACTGGAAGGACCTCACAAACACCAAGAGAGGCCTGCTAGCAACAGCCAGGTGGCTAATCCAGGAAGGTGTGCTGGAGCAATTCTCCCTAGCAAGGGGAGAGGAACTCCAGAGGGTTCAGGAGGAGGAGGAGGAATAGGGACCTGGTGAGAGGAAGGACTTCCAGTGTACCTGTGTTTGTCCAAAAGAATTGCATACCCTAGAGTGCAGGGCTGCCAACCTGCAGAGACAAAAGGAAAGTGAGAGGTTTTTGTAGCTAAGGGCCTTGGCCCTAAGCTTTTCCTTTCTAGATAAATAAGTAGTGCACGCTGCGTGCTCCTCTATAGGAGATAGAACGGCAATTGAATTTATCTATCTATCTATAAAGCCATCGTGGGAAAATTAAGCACGATCTGTAGTATTGTAGAGAAAATTGGCCGAAGGAATTGCACTGAGCTATCGCTCCAAACTAATTTCCGGCTTCATTCGCTGTTCAAGATTCTGCGGATCAGCTCGCAAGGTCATGATATGGTGGAGCTGCGAAGGCAGAAGGGAGTGACATCCATTATATCAGTGGAAGTAAGTGACGGCACGAATTATACTGCGCTATCGCTCAGAGTTCACTTCCATCCCAATCGTGGCTCAGAGCTCCCCTCTTTGGCTCGCAGGATGCTAATACGTTGGAGGTGCGGACGTACATTTGAGCCACATTCATAAGATCAGTAGCGAGAACTGACGGCACGGATGGTACTGAACTATTGCTCCAAATTCATCCTCATTCGCGTTCGTTGCTCACAGGCCCATTCCTTAGCTCGTAGGACTGTGATGTAGTGGAGCGCCATCGACAGCATTGAGTTCATACTACTACCTCGTTCGTTTTTCCGGCATCCTGCTCACTATGCCACATCGGCCATCATCATATATTCATGCTTTACCATATCGTGGCAACAAGAGATGCCAGCTCCTTCTCGAGGGAGGTTGGGTATCAGTAGAAAGAAAAGCATAAGACACAATTGCGTTGGGACGTTACTCTGAATTCAGAATCATTTCAATCCGCTTTTCGAAAGTCTACTGCTGGGCGTTGAGAATCAGAGTACGATAGAGATACGCTTGCGGAACTTTGCTTGTCCTCTTCATATCGCTCGTCTCTCCATTGCTCTGCTCATCAGTCATCGCATTGCATTATGCTATATCCATGCTTTGCCATATCAATCAATCTCGGAAATATCATTCATCCTCTCCTCCACCCATCCATCAATCCTCCTCACCTCCACCCACCCTGCTGCTGCCGTGCTCTCTCCTCGCCCTTCCTCTTTCTCTCCTCCTTGTCCAGCTTGTTTTTCACGCGATGTGCATCGCGAATCTGCTTCTTCTCCACCAGCTCCGCCAGCTTGGCCTGTACGCGTTCATACAGAGCGGCACTCGTTGCCCGGCATCGCTCCAGTATCGCGTCGGCCTCCGCTTCCTCGTACTGGTCATGCACCGTGTCCCAGCAGAATTGATGAATCACTGAGGCAAGGGGGTCGACCTTGAATGTGGGCGGAATGCCGTCGAACCGCGAGAACACGTGCCACGCCTCTCGGAGGTCAGTGGCGGTTGTCTTGGGATCGTGACTCAGATCCCAGGCCAGTTTGCCCGCGAGGCGTTCTTGTACAGTCGTTGGCTCGATCCGTAGGATCTGACAGGCTTCCCATATGCGAACGTTTTGCGCTTTTGTGAATTTGGTGACGTTGAGATAGAATTGCTCAACGGGACCGGGCTTCTTGTTGCGGATTGCCTCCAGAACGAATTTCAATGCCGCGGAGGAGCCATATGGCAGCGTGATTTCGCGGTTCTGTTCATCGGCAACAGAAACAGCGGACAAGAAGCAGTCGAAGCCGCGTGAGTGTAGTTGCAGCTTCTCGCGCGGCATCTCCGTGAGGAACTTGCGGACATTGTCGCTCGAGTCAATGAGAAAGATGCGCACGGTGGCGGCGGAGGCGGCGGAGGTAGTCTGGGCAGCGAAAGACATCTTAGAGACTCGAGGTATGTAGCGGTTTGTGTGGTGGTTGATATAGTGTTCCGTGGGCGTCGTAGTCGTCGAGGCGAGTGGAGTGTCGAGTGTTGTGTTGAGGTATGAAAGAGAGTTAGGGGTCAGAAAAGGGAGAATTTATGTGGCCGATGCGGGAGGGCAAGTGAACGATCGGCAGCAGCAAACTTTCTCAAGGCAGCAGAGGGCAACCAGGAGACTTGGCGTGAATGTCCAGGCCAGTCCACATGTCCTCGATTGCTGTCGATTGTTCCAATGTCCAGCTCGAGGCCGCGAACGCACATGATCTTCAGGTCATCGAAGGCTCTGCTCTCCCCGGCCTGGTCGTCGACCGTAGATGGTGGACCGCAATGATCATCTCCAGGATCTCTTTCATCTTGTATTTTGCCAGAAGCTGCGTAAGTTTGGCCTCGATGATCGACCTGACATTATCGTAGAGGATGTCAGCATCTTGGACTCCTGTTTCTCGAAAGTCGCATTCGTACTGCCAATCTGTCGAACAGATCTTTGTGGTTCTGTGGCGCCAAGATCTGTGGCTGCTCCGCGCTTCTAGCATTTATACACTCTTCGGACAGGACTCGCATGGCCCTCGTGCGTGTCTCTTTCCGTTGAAGCTCCAGCATGATCGGATCGTCACGAACAAGGCTCGTGCGATAGATCTCGTTGCACAACTCGGCAGACAGCATCTGCCGTTTGCAGGAGGTATCGTGGGCCCAGAAAATAGCTGCTGGATAACACTTGCAAATGGCTGGTCCAGCGTGAGTCGACAGAGACTACTGCCCGATGAGTTTCACGCACCAGGAGTTGGCGTCTTGCGTCGCAGCGTGATTTGTTTCAATAGGCAGAGGTCGAGCTCTTGTGTATATATTGAGGGACATCGAAAGTCGTATAAAACAAGGCTTGAAAGGAGTAGCTTCATGATGGTTCAGGGCTCAGAACCGGAGCTGGCCTCTCCTTTTTCAATCAGACGAGCGTTTGCTGCCCATGCCTTGTCATGACAAACGGCTTTGAATTGTGACTGGCCCTTCGAAACGTCTAGAGGGTTCTAGTATGCAGTAATCAGCTCGAGGAATGGTGTGCGAACTTGCAGGGACTCGGAATGAAGGAGTCGCAGTGCGAAGAGGCCGCAAGGTAGATGAGCCATTGCCGCTTGGAACAAATGTTTCGTTACAGCAAGTAAGCTGCTATGTATAGGAGACTCTCGCCAGATAAAAGTTCCAAAGCACTATGATATAATTTGTGGCTATTTACCTTGTTTCATGTCTGGCAGTGAGAAGGGACCTTTGCAGTTGAGTCCACTAGAGATCAGTTAGTGCAAGTATAGGGCTAGTTCAACTGCGGAAAGAGAGGAAAGTGAGAAGGACCACTCAGATCCAAAGATCAAAGTTCAACATTACTATACATCATGACATCGTATCAAGCTAGGTTGCTAATACATCATTTTCACCAACTCCTTCGCTCTTTCATCGTAGTCATCATAGACCTCATGCATCAAGCATCTATTTCATGAAACCAGCCTTTCCATCTCCATCAGCATCCTTCTTTGGGTTCAACTTGTCCATCAAACCTGGCTTCTTGTGCTCAGTCGTAGAGCCGATGCCATTGTGGTTGCCAGACAATTGTGGCTCGACGTCGTGTTGACGTTGACCGGTCAGAGTGCTGCCAGCAGAGTTGTTGACGTAGCCGGTGCTGTCGCTGTTGGAGCTGTTGTGGGTAAACGAGTCAGCGATGGGTGTTGAGGAGGAGCTGGGAAGGATAAATTGTTGGTACAGATGTAAAGCAACGAATGGGGAAGGGTGAGGTGGACTGGTGAAGGGGAATGAGACTTACCCAGCGCTGTGTCCTGCGGCACGGGAGCCAGCGAGGCCAGCTGCACCGCCTGCAACACCGGCACCTGCGGCGTTGTTCAAGCCGTTGCTGCCGTGGCTGTGGTTGTGGTGGGTTTCGATGCTGTTGCCAGTGCCTTGTGTCGAGGCGTGACCTGGCTTAGGGCAGCCGTCGAAGGCATCGGTACGCTCTTCACGGCCGGTAAGGGAACCGCCTTGGCTCTTGAATTCGGACATGCTCATGGCTGGGAGAGCAGTGGTGGAGTGGTGCTGGGCAGCATTGTGGTGGACCTCGTGAATTGGGACGGTGGTGTGCACAACGTGTGGCTCGATGGTCTGCTTGTTGACGACAGGCTGGGAGATAGTTAGTATTGGGGACGTGGGGATGAATTGATCTGACATACCTGAATCTGCTCATGCACGTGGTGGTGGACATGCTCGCCAGCAACGACTGGCTGAGCAGTAGTCTTGTGCTCACCCTCGACACGAGTAGAGGTATCCTTGAAGCGTGCCTGCTCAGCAGCGAGCTTCTGCTTCACCTGATCGGCGTTGTCATGCTCAAAGTTGCGGTGCTCAACACCGACGAGGTTGTGGTGGTGCTTCTCTGGGAGGACCTGAGTGTCCGTCACAGGCTGGACGGAAGTGTGGTAGTGATCTTGGTGGACCTCCTTGTCGACGGCGGTAGTGATGCGGTCTTCTTGTTGACGAGTCACGGTCTCGTTGACGACTGCAGGGTTGACTTTCTCGTGGACAGTAGTGTCATGCTTGCCATCCTTGTGAATAAAGCTCTTCACGGCGTTCTTTGCGGCGTCCATGATTGTGGTGTTGATTAGATGTTTTTGGTTGATTGGATTGTGAGATGTGTTGATGGTATGGAATTGTTGGATGGGATGAAGTTCTGCTTCTCTGGACGAACTTGTGGTATAATGTAGTCCTCCTTCTCGCTGCTGTTGCACGACGTCATGTCACGTCAGACGAAGATCTGTTCACAACAACACTTGCTGGACTCAGAGCTTCCGGAAGGTGGGTGAGGCTGGGCTCCACAAGCCGCCGCCATTGTTGCTGTCATCTGGGACAAAGCTGTGGAAAATTGGTTGGACAGTGTCGATCCCGTCGGTCAGCGTGGTCATCGGTGTGTGGGCATAGCGACCAGTTCAGCCACAAGGTGAGGCTCGAACAAGAGGCGCCAGAGCCGCCACCGCTCATAGTCGGCAACGTGGCACGGCTGGTGAGAGAACGTGTCTGTACAACATTAGCTCCAGGCGTCATCCTTGGCATAAGTGTAGACAATGCAGCCGGAATAGGTGATCGATGCCCGAAGCAGGCAGCCATAACAATAGGCTGATCTACACCTACATCAACTATGCATCATATTCGTGCATTGTTGTGCAAGTTGAATGAGCCGCAGGGCCTCGGACACAAAAAATGCAGAGACATCAGCCACAATCTGCAGCCTCCCGGTCCGATTGAGACGATGGCGACCAGTCGTTCTGTTACGCAAGCTCGATGACGAGGCTCACTGCTGCAGACTGCAGTTCAGACGATGCCCGAGGCGCCCACCCGAAACACTGGCACAGCTGGGGATCATTTCAAATCGCAGTCCTGCGAACCACTCCGCAGCGTACCAGTCCTAGTGAGACAGAGAGAGTCCGCAATTGGGCGTTTCGGGTGCGGTGCAGAAGCGATGTCGTCTAAACAGTAGCAAGTAGTATACAGTACCAGAAATATGGTCACGATGACCACTAAGGCCAACGGTTCTAGCTTCGGATCTCGATACAAGCATCTTATCGAAGATAGAGTTCCGGAAATCAAGGGAAAGCGGGTCTTCTGCAGAAGTGTTCGGGGTCTGCCAACTTCTTGGGTCTGGAATTCAACAGCTTTGGCGAAGCCGTACGGTACAGATGACGTGGGCAATTAATGCTTGTCTGGTAGCTATTAGCCACTCTGACCATTTCATGAGCGGGTTTCCTTGACAATTGTGTCCAGACAGCGGCAAATAGTGATGCGTTGGTAGCAGAGGATTGTGGCGTCGCGGCTCATGCGGGAAGGCGTCATTAAATGTTCCGGTAGTGCCTCCGACGGCGAATGATGCAACGCGTAGGGGCTTTGTTTACTGTTTGATAGATGGAGCTCTGCTGGAGCTGGGGCTGGTCTTCGTCATTCGATTTGTGATATGGCTTCCGGTTTGAAGCAAAAGTTGGACAAGGTGCTGCACCGGCGAGATCACCACGACGAGCAGGATGGCAACACTACTCTAGATCCAGTAGCGCCGTCCCCGGCAGTGCCGAGGACATCTGAAGACAAGAGAATTGCTCGAAAGAGGAGCTCGACGCTGCGGGAGAAAATCAGAAGTGCGAGTAAGCATTCGGCCATCCCTGCACAATCTTCACATGCTTCAAGCAAGGGTGTCGAATGCCTGCAATGATCATGCAATAGCACCACTCTTAAGCGACCCGAAAATTCGGAGAGTGTGCTGTCAGCGTGAAGCATCATATTCATGTCACTAACGACGCCGTGAACTTCAGGTCGATCCCGAACGAGACCAGTCAGCCGAAATGGCCCTGGAGCAGATGGCACGTCGCCTCGCTCGTCGAGAGAATACACCTCGCAATCGCCACCGATGCCAACACGACCACAGGGGACAGTGAGGAGGGTTGAGGACCATAGAGACTTGTCATCCGAGTTTAAGCAGCTTGATCTTCGAGGGTCTGCTCAGAGCTCTCCGCAGTCCAATCATGCAGGAAGCCCACGAAGTGTACCGCTTGTCAGCCAGTATAACAGGAGACCTCTCTCACAGAGTCTGGAGGATGAAAGAGCTAGGACTGGCTCGCCGAGAAGCATCAATTTCGCCTCAGCCGAAGATCCGTACTCGGAAGCAGTAGCAAACTTCAATCTGGGCAGAGACGAGACTGTACTAGCTGGCGGGCTGGAGGATTCGCATGCCATCAGGCGAGCGTTGGCGAGAGATCAACGGGAAGATTTGGTGCAGCCGAGAAGGAGTCGAGATATCAACCGAGATGTTATCAATGTGAGAAAAAGCGATGATCTGTCAAGACCGGGCAGCTCGAGAAGAAGCAATGAAGCAACCAGGACGGCGATACCGGCAGCTGCTATACCATCTCGAGACGGCAGTCTGGATTGGCAACGCACACAGCAGAGCGCTGGCAAATCTCACATCAAACGACAGTCCATTGAAAAGCCTCTTCCACCACCTCCAGAAGGCCAACAACTGAACAATTTCCAACCCAATGCTTCGACTGCCATCGCACGTCCAGAATACCTCGTCCAAGACTCCTCCACCCCAATCTCACTCGCGGAGCACGGCATATCTCTCACGAACACCACCGACACCACTGTTCACACCACTCAAGCCCCGGCCGTCACCAACGAAACCATCATCGTTAACATGCATGAACACATCACCGAAGCCATCACACGAGAAATCCACACTCACGATATTTACCATCGCGTCCTCCCCATCATCGACATCGAAGTCCTCCCACCTCGCCACTTCGTCGAATCATCTTCAGGCAGAAGACATGAGATCTCAGCAGAAGAAGCTCCAGGGGGACAGGAAATGAGTTTAGATCTCCAGCGTGTCATGCAAGAAGCTGTGAATCGGGAAGTGGAAAGAAAGTGCACTCTAGCTCGCGGAAACAAAGAGCAGTGGTATACTCAAGACGGCAGGAGGAAATTCACAGCTGTTGATTTCGATCCGAAGACTACAAAGGGTGACTTGAGAGAAGCTGTGGCGGAGGATGGGACGGAGTATTCGGAACGGACGTGGGTGCATTGGCCTGTTTTGGAGGAAGATGTTGCTGGGACGAGAGCGTTTCATTTTGATGGGGATGGGAGAGCGGGGTTTGTGGAGGAGGTGAGAGGTGCTGTGAAGAGGAATAGTGCTGAGGAGGCGAGGAGAGCGAGTGTTACTATGAGGAAGCCTGTGCCGTCGTAGGAAATTCGAAGGTTATTCGCATGAGCGGTGGAGTTGTGCACATCTACATTACACTGTAAACCAATTTCCACGAGCGACGAGCTGGACGCCTTCTGCTTTTCCACAGCAATCACACCTTTCATGCTCATGAGGCAGCACGTCCAACATGCAAGACGCCTTCTGCTCAGTGCACAGACTCCATCGCTCACATGCGATCTCATCATCGATACACGCAACTTTCTGTGAAACACCAACGTCAATTGTTTCTCCTCCGCATTTCAACCTTTACCAACTTGACCACCTTTTGGGGAACTCTGGCTGAGTTACGCAACCTGTCTCGGACACTGCCAGCCACCATGTCTCGGATGCACCAAGCAACACGAATCGGGTTGGACGTCACTTCGTTGCACGAAAAGCCGTTCGTCCATCTGCGAAACCGATTCTAACATGGAGTAGACGGACATCCACGAAGAAAGGTTAAGACGCACGTCTCCTTCAACGCTTCTTCCACTCCGTAGGATCATAATTCTCATGCGTCTCAACATCCGACATGACCTCATCGAACGCCAGCGTGTTTTGTATCTCTCGCTCTTCCATGCCATCGACTGTATCCAGCATCTGGTGTAGCGAATCGCAGGTATACTCATTTCTGCGATTTGCGACAACCTTCGGGTCCCACCCTCCGCCGGTTGTTGCAGCCAATCCAGCCAAAACGGACGGTGTACATGTGGCCTATTCTCATAATCCCACCAGTCTCTCCAGGATATGCCATTTCCCCAATTTCTCCAATCACTTAGATTGACGGATTTGGCGTCAGGTTCATGCGGGTCGTTGCCGAGCTTGGTAACATAATGGAAACGGAGGTAGTGTCCCCAGTTCCTGCTGCTTCGACGGAATAGGTTCCAAGCATAGAGCCAGTCGGGTTCGCAATCTCTGCCATCTCTTGGGTACCGAGAGCCCCAAGTCTGTGAATAGCTGAGATCGGTTTCCGGATCGGCAACGATATATGTACGGAACAGATCAGTGTGCAAGGTGCTGATCTCAACTTGCTCATCAGGCCACTCCCACTCTGAATTGTCCGCCACGAGTTCCATGAGCTTGATGACATCGCGATAGCGTATTCCTTCCTGTCGTTCGATGAGTTCCTCGCTTCCTCCAATGTCGTATTCCCAGGTGTTACCCTTCATATTTTCGTACTTTACTTCGTATAATCGAGTGGGAAGCAACACGCGGTACATCTCCCATCGGAAAGCGACTTTCCTTGTCGGGGGCTGAGTAATGAACATGTCGAGCCTTTTGTCGTTCTCATCGAGGCGAATCAGCGGGTCAACGAGAACGTGTGCTCGGCGGCTTCGAAATGTCGCCTGACTTCGATCGGGATCTTCGAGGTCCGTGGTATCTCGACGTTTTGTCACAGTTGGTCGGCCTTCGAGGCGGAAGAGGGCGGGATTGATAGCGACACGACGGGGCGTAGTGTCTTCGATCAACTTCTTGATAGCGGCGTCATCGGCTTGCTGGGCGAATTTGTTGAACTCGTCCAACCATGCCATGTCTGCTGGATTCTGCAAATCAAGGCCCATCGTCGATTCCAGGTATTCTGTTTGCGCGTCTCCGGCCATGTCTGGTTTGACCGCCGCGACGTCCTTGGTCATATATCTCCGTGTTCGCTTGATGTCCTGATGAACAATTGGTCTCGGCGGCAGATACTCGTCGTCAGCTTCCAGGAACAAAGCTCTCCTGAACAGAGCCTTCGGCGTTCTGCCTTCTGCCGCATCTGCTGGCTCAGGCACATGGTCGATAGTGTCCCTCCAGTCTTTGCAAACGCGGCGATACCGAAGCAAATCTTGCGGTGGTAGGTTCAGGAGGATTTCGTCTCGCAATTCCGCCAATCGCAAGACCTCCTGGCAGCCGGACATCATAAACAGATATCTTTGCGGCATCCTGTAGTCCTCAGGCGCGATTGATACTGTCGCTGGTTGCCCGGGAATTGCGTAATCCGGGTGATTAGGCTGATCCGGTCTTGGAAAAGGTCGTTCCAGAGGGGCCGTGTGATAGACCTGGACGGGCATCCCGGCAACTGTACTGCCTTGAGTAGGTGCAGCATTCTGCCCACCTACTTGAGTCTGCTGCTCTCCGACATTGGCGTCCTGTGGAGATTGATATGTTTGTGCCTCTGGCGCCGTCGGGGCGATTGCCCGTTCAAAAGTATGCTGCTCTCGAGCGTTTGTGTCTTCCTGAGACTGAACTTGTTGTGCCTCGGCCTCTGCTGCAACCGTCGGTTGTCCAGAAACGTCTGCTTCGCGAGCAGAGTATGTTCGTCGCGCCTCGACTCGTGCAGCAGCTCTACGAACATGTTCTCTGCAACAAGCGCCATGTCCACATGTATCTTTCTGTCTGCAGCGATGCTTGCACAGCCGTCTCGCGCTGTAGTCGGTGTCTGCTTCGGCCTTTCTCTTGGGCGCCATGACGAGGTGATATCGATGAATTGCGTGGCTGGTGTAAGGTGATGGCTGGTGGGTTATTCAATCCGGCGTGGAAGTCGTTCTTTGTTGCACAACTACCGGACTCATACTACACGGCCGCATCGGGCAAACTTCGGCACAATTTGGCAAACAATTCACCATTTCTTTGTTCGCTCTAATCGTACACTGTAACGACTTTTTACGCTATGCACCCAAAGCGTACCCCAGGAAGAATGCCAATATCAGAAGCAACAGCACTGCTACGAACTTCACAACCCTCTCTCCGCTTCTCTCGCCTGCCGCATTTCTCTCCGCGGCCACCTCGACTTCCTCAGATGGCTTCGTGGCGCCGGAGACATCGACTGCTGCCTTCTTTGTCTCTACCTGAAGTGCTAGAGCAGGACCTGTTGGTGTCGCCGCACTCGCTACCCCCGAGCTGCTCGCTTGAATGGAGACCTGTGGGATTCGTGGAGCTTGTGGAGCCTGGGAACTCGCAAAGTTCTTCACCTTCCGCTTTCGGCCAGAGATTGGCCCTGAGACAACGACAGGAGCAGATTTCAGGACATTCTCCGTCGTTGGCTTCTTCTGCTTCTTTGGCTTGGAGACATGTGGAGGTGGGCTGATGTGCTCCTTCTTCGCGGGCTGCTTCATCTCCATTTTCTCCTGTCTCTCCAAAGCATTATCCAGGGCCGTGGTATCAAGAGTAGGTTCCTCTTTGATCTGTGGCTGTACGGCCTTCGGAGATTCGGCTACAGGGCGCTTCTTCAGAACGACAGTCCGGGGGCCACCAAGATCGTCTCTACCCCTGTGAGCGGTGGTGGAGCTCGCAGATCGGAGCTGCCGTACTGCCTGTCTTGTAGGAGTCTCCACCCTCAGGACCGTTGTCACTGCAGCTGGAGGCGCGGATACCAATATAACTGGATTCGGCGTCCTGTAGAGAGACTTCGGGTGAGTAGGCTCCAATCTGTCCTTGGCAGTGGTGGCCACGGTTGAGGGGAGCGACGGGAACTCCTCGTTGCTCTGATCATCGACAGGTGGCGAAGAATCAGGCAGATCGAGCTTTGGGAGCTCAATGACTGAATCGTTTCGCAGAGTTTCGCTTGATTCACTTGACTCTGACAGCTTCTCGGGTGCCAAAACTGTATCATCGCCCGCTTCGTTGGCTTGGTCAGCCTTCACCCTCTGGTCACTCTGATAATCGAGAGGTGGGGAAGAATTAGGCACATCGATCTTCGGAAGCTCAACGACCAAATCGTTTCGCAGAGCGTCAGTCGACCCATTTGACTCTGCCAACTCCAGTGACTCCGGAATTGTGGCGTCGGCCGCTTCGTTGCCTTGGACAGCCTCGCCCCCTTCACCACGATACTTCCCACTCCAGATATCGTTGCAACGCTGCCTGTAAGCCTCCTCCGCCTGCCAAGAAAGTTGATTCCATTCAGTCTCCCATTGCTTCAACGGCACGCGAAAGTCGACCGGTATGGCATAATACTCCTTGTCTTGAAGCTGGCGCTGCAAAGAGATCCAGTCTTTCCACTGAGAGTAGCGATCCTGCTCCTCTTGACATAATCGCCGCTTTCTCTCCACTTCTACTCCCGCCTCGCGACCCCTATGCTTCTCCACCCACGCGAGCCACGCCTCACCGCCTTGCTTCTGAGCGTCAAACATCTCGTCGAGGGCGATTGCTGCGAGCCTGTCTCGCTCTCTGCAAGCCTTCCATTCCAGTGAGCCTTCGTCGAAATGTGAGTAGTCGTCGTCGTCAGCGGGTACGAAAGTCGTGGTATCAGCCATGATGGTGTATTGGGATGTGAGTAAGTATCGTGTTGACTTAAGGCTTCGTGATGTCGGGTCGAGTTGTAGTCGAGATGTGTGAAATCTGAGTTGGTAGATGATAGAGCTAGAAGGTGGCAGCTGCAAGTAGTAAAAGACTGTGGAAGCTAAGTAGAAGAAAGGAGTTTAAAGGACTAGTGCATTGTAAAAAATTACGAGTCTAGTAAGTTGCTGTGCCTCTGAATTCACTCGTCCTTAGGACGTGAATTTTGGGATTATGCATGTGGCAGGATGCACGTGGGCAGGCTGCAGCACAAAAAAGCTTGCGAGGATACGAAAAAGTGGGTGTGTGGGGAGATCTCGATTGTAATCAGCATGTGCACCTATCGTGTGAAAGAGAATAAGCTGTAGCACATGCCTTGGCGATGCGAGTGGAGGCTCGAAGCGCTGCAGCCTTGGCACGCAGATGCAACAAGCAAGTCACTTGAGAAAGTATGACTGGCTGTCACATGTTGCAACTCAAAATCGTTCAGCTCTCTGAAGACCCTTGCCCCACAGCTGCGTTGCCTACGTTGTGCTTCCGGGTAATCGGAAAGAGTGGCCTCAGCAGTTCAAGCCGGAAATTGAAGTTGATGGCGAGCACGTGCAAGTAGCATAGTCATCAGCTTTTCCGTTTCAAATTGGCGAGTAAAATACATCAGACGTAGTGAGAGGTATCTGCCCTGTGGCCCTGCATCAACTAGACCTGGATACAGCAAGCAACTTCGGATTTGCCCTTTCCCCCTAGGCCTCAGGCCCAAATCCTCCAACGTTTGAGGACACTTGGCTCGCTCAGTTATCGTCCGTCCACTCCACCTTACACGGCGCATGATCATACGTCTTGTTCGAACTGCACGCCTGAAAGCCAAAAGGCGAGTAAGCTATGATTCTCTTCGCCCAGGCGTCCGTAACATAGCACGCGAACCACTCCTTGGCAGAGTATATCGCTTCCTCCATATCCGGATTGCACATCTCGAAGACCTTCAAGTTCGAATTTCCGTAGGGATTCTCCTCGTCGGCGCCGAATTGGAACCATGAGTCACCGCATCGGTAGCCTACGTGGCGGTGTGCTTGAAGCCAGCGTCAGCTTGGGCGTGCCCTGGAAGGATGACTCTATATCAGACGTACCGTGAGGACGGGCGTTCAAAATTCCTTCGATCTCCTGCATGCATGGTATGAGCTTTGTCGAGTTGCCGTCGTTGAACGGTGCTGAGTAGACCTTCTTCTTGCTACGCGCTGATGAAGAAGTGGTGAATATGGCAAGGGTCAGGGCGGAGAACGTTGTGAACTTCATCTCAGGCCAAGTGGTGATCGCCGTTCAATCTCGAGCGAAGATTTCGCAAGCACATCGCTCCGAATGTGTGAGTTGTGCGGGCCGAGCATGCCGAAAGACAATTGTCCACGCAAAGAGATGTGGTAGAGTTTCGGGATGCCAGACTTTCGTTCGGTTGAAGAAGTGGTTGTGGTAAAGTTACCACTGTGAGAGGGTACCGGGACACCCCGACTTGTACTGAGATAGGTTGTAGGTCCCGTCCGCTAAGCGAATATTGTCGCTCACTTGAACACGACCCTATGGCAACCTGTGAGCGACCTCAGAGCTGCCTTGATGTTAGTCTCAAGTTATGCTCAGGTTGCCTCCGAGTTGTCTTTACGTCAGCCGCAAGTCGCGGATTGCCGGCAAACTCATGCAATGTGCGTGCCAGAACCAGCGATTAGCCATGTCTCGGTTGTCCTCCATGTCTATCATGCTGTTGGTACAGTGGAAGCAAATGCAGCATCCGAAGTTTCTGGCTGGCATATCCAACTTTACTGAGCGTTCGTCGTCTGCCAGAGTACCAGTCTCCGGCAGTGTAGACTGTTCGTTCCGGTATATTCGCGTCCAATGGCCCCGCTGCTGGAAATGCTGCTCTGTCGATACTTGGCGAGGACTGGTCATTCAGTCGGATATTGGCGTTCACGACTCCGCCGAATTACGGTGCCATACCGTCGTAACTTACAGCATGATCTTTCAGACCTGGGCGTGAAAGGGTGTCAAGCGCCAGACACATCGTCTTCTCAACGAGTCGCAACGGGCTTGACTTCGCGCAAAGTATGTGGTGTAGGCATGGGTTGTTTCAACTGATGCTTCATACATGCTCCACGAAGAACATCACATTCGCATGAATGTAGTACAGTGGTAGTCTGAAACTGGATTCCCACTGGCTGATTGATACCAAGCATGATTTCAGGCAAGAAAGTCTTACTCCGCAGTGTCCATCTGCTAGGGGAGAGTCGCGTTTAGTTCTGGATTCATTGGCCACTAAAGAGTGATGTCAGTTATTCGATTAGAAAGTACCACTGGTCAGCAGAAGTAGGATGACCGCTAGAGATGCAGAATCTTCATCTTTGACAGCTCCCTCTATCCCAAGGAGAATTGAAGTCGGAATACCTGTTCGTCCTGAATGCGCTTGCAGATCGCAATGAACTGCTCGGATGTCGGGACGCTGAGCTGTCGAACTCCCTTTCCCAATGTACTGCTTTACTGCTCCCTCAGACGCCCGACAACAGTATACGAGCGACTGACGATGGTCGCATGCTACACGAGCATTGCTACTGTGGTGAGTCTGCTGGACTCGAATCATTGGTGTCTTGGAACAGGAACGGATCTCCGCTGACCAAGATCCTGAAGACAGTCGTTTGAATCGATCGGTATGCCTACGATTGTTAGCAATGCGCGTCTACGACCTCATCTGACCGTGCCCAGCCAGCTCACATATGTTACGTCTGTGTCACACACTCCATTTCGTAGCGGATGAAATGCTTGGATTTGAAGGTCTGGCTTTGGGATGATCGACGGAATTTCCCAGAGACGGGCATTCGCAGGCGTATTGAAGTCAAAACGATCCGGGAGTCGCAACGCGGTACGACGTATGACGGGCAGAGCTCGACTCGGATTATCAGCGTCAGCGGATGCTAGCAATGGGCCATGGTGCTGCCTACTTGAAGGATGCCAGTTCGCGACAATGTAGCCACGATCCCAAGTTTTCCTAGCGAATAGTACATCTTGCTGTAGGTGAATGACATGCGGCGTTCACTGCCCGATTCGGAACTTCTCTTTGTTCTGCCGTCGTCCCGACCATTTGGTGCTCAAATTTCGGCATCATCTCCAGATCATCCTTTGTTCACTGTTGCTCCATCTTCACTATTGAGTCTAAAAAATTTGGGACTGCCATCCTACCAGGATTGTTGCGGTTGCAGAACTAAGTCCGGGGACGTTGGCAGAAGATGGGCGTCTTGCTGAACGAGAATGGCGACCCGAAGGCCTGGGCAAGCTGCCTTCTGTGCGGCCTTGCGGCTATGGGCGAGGACGAATTGGAAGCAGAGAAGGACAGGAAGAAGCGGCTCGAGCGCGAAGCTAGATGGAAGGCGGAGAAGACGGCGGCAGGTAAGTTGATGTAACACAGGAGGAGAGCTTCGACTAAGTCGCCTAGCACAAACAGCTTCTCAGCTGCCAACAGCAACGTCAACGTCAACACAGCCAGCGGCAGAAGAAGAAGAGACCGAACTGCACACGGCAGACCTGATACGACCGATCGTCATCAATCAGCCCCAGCGCAACCTACCTATGGCCGCAACTCCCGCAGGTCTTCCAACATTCATCATCACTTCACCAACGATCGCCGAAAACGAAGCTCTCGCTGACACCAGATCCACAATAACCCAGCAGCAACCCCATTCTCGATCAGCAACGCCAGCCTCCATGGTGCGTTCTAGCGCTCGATCTACCGCAACGACCGATTTCACCCATTCGAGACACGAGAGCCCAGCATCGTCTTCATCGACCAAGGCCTCCCAAGACTCTGTCGCCTGTCCGTTGTGTGATTCCACAGCTCATGCCGAAGAACGCTGTCCGAGGCTTGCGGGTATCCCCATCTCGCCGACACAGGGGATGGCTCGGTCGTCCGGGCGATACTACGCGGCATCGAACAGATCGACGACGAATGTGGTGGAGAAGCGCTGAGTATAGAGTCTGTGAAGGCAAGGATGGAGAATTGAATATTCGAGGCGTGAAGAACTGACGGCCGGCGCCTCTCGGGAGCATGGAACAAGTTGAGAATGATCTCAGAAGGCGAGGAGACATGTACCTGTTTCTGACAGCCAACGCATGCCGCTGCACTTGAAGGCTCATCGTGGGAACCTGTTCAGTGCAATCAAGGCAAAGACAGCAATACTTCTGGCCAGTGTGTGTGAAGAGCTAAAAGGGGATGGGAAATGGAGGGATGACACCCAAGGCTCATGAGACGGAAAACGAGTGCGAGGATGTCCGTCGACATCGGTTGCTCAAGACCTAGCCGAAAACGTGCAATTGAAGGCCGAAGGATATCTCATAGACGGCAGGCAATCGTTTTAGCCGTTCATTCGTTCTGCAGTTTATCAAAGATCACAGCTAATAGGTTGTTGTTGAATGAAGCCGCATAGCTGCAGGTTCTGTTGAGGGGTAGTGCATAGCTGCCATCCACTGACGATGAATGACACGAACTGCGCCATTCGGTCACACTGCAACACCGCTTTCATACGACAACAACACTCCGCTCACACAGTGATGACATCCATGCAGGTCAAGATACAAAGCCGATCGGCCGAGCCTTCAATACAAACCAATGCAGCCGCTCTAAGACTGTACCCGTCCATCCACCCCGAGGCAGGAAGCGGCATCGAGACACAAACATTCCCTATCACATCTTGAGCTTGACCAGACCCCCGTAGCTGGACCAGAATGGGTTAAAGCAGCCAGGAGAATAAAGTATAGGCAGCTTCGAAAACAGGGCCTCAAGCACGCATCGAGACAACGACGAGGAACACAACTAAAAGAGGAGAAAGACCAAGACCACTGCCTGGATTCCTAAGGCAGACGGTAGTAAGCAATTGTTCTCAGGCGTGTACAGAGATTGGCGAGTAGAACATGCATGGTACGAACAAGACCATGATCTACCTCGACTGTGATCCTCACAAGAATGAACGACCGAATGCGAGTATCGTCTTGTCTGCTATAGCTGCAAGACAGCCTCAACGTCTCACCCTCAGAAGCGTATTGCGATGTAGAAGACGAGTCTAACATGCTTTGCCGAAGAGCTTGCAAGCAATGTAGAACAAGTGAAGTTCAGACTTATTGACTTTCTACGACGATCGACGGAGTCCCTATCTCACGAGAATTTGATCAGAGAACAGCGAAGCACTTTCTTAAAGAGCAAATGTAGATTGATCGTGGCGGAATGCAACGGAGCTGCCCCAGGTCGAGCTTGCGGTGAGCTTGCGGTGAGGAATTGGCAGAAAACTGACAGTGTATCGGGCGTTTGCTGAGACAAGTTGCAAAATTCGCAATGGGAGAAGCGGCTGTGCTGCGAGACGGATGGATCAATGGAAGAGTGTGCAAGAAGTTGCGAGGTAGATAAGCGACAAGGCACGGAAGGAACAGATTTGAAGAAAACACAGCGACAATATTGAAACGTCTCATTGCAGTGATGGGCATGTTGATTCGCCCTTGTCTCGATCAAGTATCCGATGTGTCGTCAACTCTGCACCGCTTCACGATATTGCGACAACCTCCAGTGTCCAAAGCCCGCGAGACCACAACGTTCTTCAGAATCCGCCTGAACAAGAACGCCTCCAGTACCCTTGACGAACCGCGTGGTCTCTCGCAAGGCCCGGAGTGCTGGCCATGGAAGGAAGAAGCAAAGTACGAGGGAGACGGAGCAGAGATGGAGGAGGACCCATGGAAATACAAGTTCCCATGCATCCTCTTTCACTTGTTCTCCGTCACCCTCATACGTCGTCACTTTCTTCCACGGCCAGTCCTCAAGGTCAAGCGAAGAGAGGTGCAGTTCGCCGTAGACACCAAAGACGTCCTTGACAGCTTCCTCGGTGACACCGCCTTCTCCCGATGCTTGCCCTCAACGACACAGTCAGACTTCTTGGCGGTCTTGGCCTTCTTGCTCTTGGGGCAGCAGTGTCGTCCTCCTCGTCGTCCTCCTTCTTGGCCGACTTGCGCTTGGTGGTCTTCTTGGCTGGAGTTGGAGCAGCGGTTGGCAGATTGCCGTTCGAGTCTCCAGAGGCCTTCTTCATCTTCGCGAACTTCTGACTATGCGTAAAGTCAGTATGTGATAGGGCGAAAGTCAGAAGAGCGCAGATGAAGAACTCACCGAAGGGCGTTGGCAGCGTAGTCCTCGGTGCCGCCTACTGGCCCTCGGAGACACCACTTCTACTGCAGGACGACGTCGGTAGTAGCGATCGCGGCAGAGAAGAGAGGTGCTGAGGCAGACTTCTTGGTCGTCTTTGCCTTCTTGGTCTTTGGGGCAGCAGGCTCCTCCTCACCGTCCTCCTTGTCTTCGTCGACCTCCTTCTTGGCCGACTTGCGCTTGGTCGTCTCCTTGGCCGGAGTCGGAGCGGCATTGGCAGCGGTACCGAAGTCGCCACACTGGTCTGTGGCGTTCTTCTTGAGTTGCGCGAACTTCTGGCTATGCGTGATGTTAGTATGCGATGAAGTAGTTATCAGAGTGGCCCAGGTTGAGAACTTACCGGAGTGCGTTTCCGAAGTAGTCCTCAGTGCCCGGCTGGGCGTTGAGCATATTCGCAACTTGCTCCCACTCTGGGGAGACTGGGTTGGCCGGAATGATGGCGAGGAGCAGCTGGCGCTCCTTGGCGTCATCCCAGTTGACGGGCATGTTGACGTAGTGTGTGGGTGTTGTTGTAGGTGGATGAGGTTGTGTTGGAGTGGTGTTGTGGTGGAAGGAGGCGCGTTGAGCATGTTGGCGACCTGGTCCCAGTCCTGGGTTGGCGGTGATGATGGCCAGAAGCAACACTGGTGTGGTGGATGATGAGCAGCAAGCCCATGCACAACGCCAAACGTCAACGGTGAAGATGTCGACTTCGGACGGCAGCAAGGCAATGAAGTACCTTTGCTGCCAGTTCGCGGTAAAATTGCGCTGCTGCCAGGCCCGGCCACAGTGACGCTGTTGCCAGTTCACAGTGGCCTTGCGCCAGCAGCAGCGCGTTGTTAAGCTCCCCATCGTCACAGTACATCGTCCGCGCGCCCAGGCACAGCCGAGTCGTCAGGCAGGATGAACATCAGGACGCCGCGTGGGATGTGGCAGTGGCTCGTCCAACCAGAATGTGCTAAGGCGCAGATTGTCGTCGTGCGGAGTTCGGGTTGGCACACCAGCACGAATCATCTGTGAAGGAGATCTGTGGCAATCCTTCTGTAGTGTGTTCGCATGAAGATGTCGACCTCGGACAGAAGCGGGCGCCAGTAGTTCTCGAGAAGCCACGGTACTACACTCTATGTCCGGAATGTAGTGTGTTCGCAGAAAGATGTCGACCTCTGAAGGAAGCGGACGCCAATAGTTCTCGAGAAGACATGGCTCGGCGAACATCCGTTGCTGCCAGTTCACAGTGACGTTGCCCTGCACACGGGGCACGGCGAGCCATCCTCTGTGAAGGATATCTGTGGCAATCCGTCCATCCGCGAAGGTGTAACCGGTGCGAGGCACCAGAAACACCCTCAATGCGGTGAATGTACTCTTGAAAAAGAGATGTACCCCTTGCCTCGCGAACGAGGCGTGGGTACTTAAGCTCCCCATCGTCACAGTTGGCAGCAGAAGTGCTGGCACCGAGCGTGGAGTCGTCGACAGACAGAGCCGTAGGCTTGTTGTTGACTGTGGTATTTCTCATTGCTCTTGGCTCGCGCTCCTTTGAGATCCAACCAGTGTCGTGGGCGGTCTGGGACAGCAGGACGGCATTGAGGTTGCTGCGATCGAAGGAGGTACGACGTTGCGGACGCGCTGACTTCTCCAAACTTGTGATAGCGAGCTGGGCCGCCGAAGAGACATCTTCTTTGGCGGTCGAATTGGCTGCCGACTGGAGGAAGAGCGTCGTGGGTGAGCTTTAGGGCGGGATGTAGCAGGCGGAGGCTTGATCTTGTCTGAGCTCAGCGCAGCGGAATGGCTGGCTTCGGGCTGGTTGGCCATTGAGATGACCAGTGAGCGGCGAATGCTGATGGAGTGAGGGCGAGCAGTGAGGAGCTGAAGGCCTAAGGCTAGTCAGTATCAGGCAGAAGGGGTGGACGATGGAGGGGAACGAACCTTGACTTGGGCCAATTGAAGTGAAAGTCTCTGCCGATCGGCGCGGGGCTCGGCGACGACGCTTGTGTCGAAGACACATTGATGGTGTCGGTAGGCGAAGTGAGTGATGAGGGTGGTGGTGGGTAGATCGACTGAGCTTGATGCTGATGGAAGGTCGAAGTTGATGTTGACGAACAAGATTGAGAGTGAAGTCCAAGGAGGCCGGAGGTAAGTCAAAGGACTGGCGCTGACTCATGCAGGTCTGGGTGAATGCGGTGACTCGGTCAATCTTCAGCTGCTGAGCGCACATGGAACTCGAGCATGTGAAGAGGTTGTTGGAGGTTCACAGCTGATTGCGGTTGTGGTGCTCAAGCATGTGAAGGAATCCTTGAAACCTGACAGCTGGCGGCTCGTCGTCGTGCTTGCGCTTGTGACGGTGAGATGCTGCTGATTGAGCTTGGTGGAGACTAGGGAGAAGAGCGTTAGTAGCAGGAAGGCTGATCGAGCAGGCGAACTTACTAATTGACCCAGGAGGTGCCGAGCGAGTGCTCGAGAAACTTGCGCGGCCTCTCAATGAGGCGCCGGCGGTGTTTCGATGGAGTGAAGTGATGAGGACCACGAAGGAGAAGGGTTGATGGATGTGAGGTAGAGGTAATCGTCGATGGAAGCTGGTGTTGTGGTGTGGATAGAAAGGAAGAGAGAATTGAGCGGGCAGCGAGCTGGAAGTTATGCTGGTGCCAAGCCTTTGCACACGCAGCGAGATTCACCGCAGCTCTAGCAAACGCATGTGCTCACTTGTGGCTGCCTTGCAGGCAGCTATTATTCCTTCGGGAGACGGCTTCTGCATTTGCAACTTCATCTGGGACCAATGAGAACGCTTGGAGGAAAGAGGACATGTGAAGAGAACGAAAGCAAGAACATGAACCACGGGACTGGCAGCGAAGACACTTCTGAGAGCGCCTGCAGCGTCTTCGGAAGCTGCAGCTGGCTGGAGTAGCAGTGGCTTGTGACAATCGGCTGCTGGATGGTCGTATAAGGCCAGGGTTTGAGAGTAGACAGAGCGTAGCCTCGATGAGGTTTGATCAATTCTCTATTGAGCTTATGGTGTGGCATTATTATTGGAAGAAATGCCAATATCTGTGCTTCAGCTCCATCGCTGGGCATATTGATCTGGAATCCTACGGCACCCGCTTTGTGGAGGGATGGATATGGATCAGTCTGGATATGACTTGCAAACTCTGTCATTGAAGCCCCTAGTCTAGTCGTTGCCTGTTGCCCTTATGCTTGCCAAACGAAGACTGCGGTTCACAACGGAAGCAGCAGCCGTTGAAGCCGTTCCTTTGGTAGCTCAAACGACATGATGCAGGTGAGGAGCAGAATTGCATTCAAGGATGAGCTGAAGCGTACCGTCAATCACGTCTCTCGGCATAGAAGTAGTGAGGGAGTATCTTCGTAGGCAGCGTGCCAGCGAGACAATCTGTTTCTCGTCACAATTTGGAGCTATTGAGGTTGGATTGACCTGCTGCTGTGACATCTGCGGCGTTCGTGCACGCTTTCATTGAATCTCTCAAAAACATGAAACAGTACTGTCCTCGGCTGCTGGCCGTATCGATTCTGATGACCTGATTTGCCCAACGCTTGCTCGATATGAACAATAGCTATCTACCCACGCAGTAAGTCAGGCGTACTCTTCCTCCACTAGTGATCCCACAGCTGTCTACATTGCCGCATCGTCGCGGAAATGTCTCTGGAATGTATAGTCATAAGTCACCTCATTGTTTGGTTACCACGGCGCTCTGCAAGTGTCGAAGGTCCCTAGTATGCGGAAGGAGAACGCGTTCCCGCTTCGCCTTCTATCTGAATGAGATATTCAGGGGCTTCCTTGGGAATCATCGCCAGCCAGGGTATGCAGCGGGTAGCACGTCTGAATGCGACCTTCATGCTGCCGTGGAGTTCCCGAGTCATGAAACTTTGCTCGTTATCTTCCTTCTCAAGAGCGGCAATATGCGAGGAACGTACACGAGCCAGCCGGCTCGGATTCTTCCTTTCCTCCAATCCTCTCCGATGTCTTCGCCCTGCTGCATCGAAGTCTTGCACTTCAACGCCGATGCTCGCCCCGTATCGAGCATATTGCCCATGCCCTTTGTACCTGTTCTCAATCTCCTCAACTCCGACCAGCACAGCTCAAAGCAGTCTGTCATGCCCACAGCAGCATCCTTGCTTTCCCACTTCAAGCATCCATCCAGCGTCTCGCCAGTAACTTAGCCATTTCCGTCTCCGTCCACTTTGATGTACTGCTCAATTCTGTAAACGCTCTACTATATAGTTCCGTACTTGCATAGTCCTGCCATTGACATAGGTATGATAGTATGGAACCATACAGGAGAGCCTAGACGGAAAGAAGCAACGCATCAAGCTGTATCGAGATGAGCGAGGCTAGTTTGTTGACAAGGCCCAATTCGTATCCTGTAGTCGGTGTTGTATGGAGGTTGGGTAACGATAGTCGTCAACGACTTTTCGACATTGTTGCCGAAGGTGACGATGGCGGCCACCAGTCTGCGCCCGTCAAAGATCCTGCCGTCGTTTTCTGCCACGCAGGTACGAGTTTTATCAGCGCCTCGGCAGTGACTTGTGGCAACGCCATTCTTCTCGAGATCGGATACGGCGACGTCTTCATCAACGCCGTAGTTGATCGCGTCCTCTCTCATGTCCTCTATGAGTTTGGACAGCAGCTCAGGATTCTTCTCGACCTCGTTCTGTATGAAGTTGTCCTTTGTGACCACGATCTTCCAGCTGCGACGAGGGCTGGTTGGCGTGACGAGGTCGTTGCCAGGCCTTCGGCCGACTGTTCATTTTCTCACTTTCTTCTTCGTCTGCGCCTTCATGGGCTTGGACTTCTTGGTCGAGCTCTTGCTCGTGGCAAACCGCTTCAAAAGTTGTAGCGCTGCTTCACAAGATGAGGATGGGCAATCGTTGCAGCTGGTGAAGTGATGGTAATGGCTTTGCGACAAGTATGACCTGTGGCCCAACATCTGTCCTTTCCCAGGCTCCGTGATTCATCGTTCATCCTGCGTCGTTCCTGATAACGCTGCCGCTTTGGACACTCTTTCCTGAACAGTAAGCTGTTGTTTCACCTGAGAGTCGCCGGATTCGATTTTTGTTCTCCAGAGACATCAAACAGCAGGGATGAAGCCCACCGTAGTTGGAGCTCTTCGAACCTCCAGAATCCGCCGAGCCATGTAGACTTCAGAAATGCTTGTCGACTTATTTTCTGCCCGCGGGTGTCTTTCCAGAACCTGTCCAGGCTAGTCAAGTCGATCGTGATTCTGCAATGAAGGGACATACATCGCAATGCTGCAGGTCTTGCGGAACTGTGAGTGCCATGCTTGCCAGCACTGCGAAAGATCAACCCCGGATGCGTTCGCCGTGGCAGCAGACTAGCCTCGAAAGATCGTAGTCGGTCGAGCTTCCCAGTATCTTACGAGCAATCGTGCAAAGTTCGTCATCTCGGCGCATTGTCGTTTTTGGTGCAAGATTCGGATTCTTTTGTGGCCAGTATGGGCGCTGCGTATTGCTGGCTTGAGAGGACACGCAGCTTATCGCTGCTGATTCAGAAGAGCACACTGTACCTATCACAACTTGTTTCACACTGCCAACAGGCTCCGTCCAAGGCGCATGCACGCGGGCGTTCTTCCTTTCGTCTATCATTGACGGAGCCGGGACTTTCGGGCACACTGACCCACACTTTTGCTCGTGCTACCCCTCGTGCAGGGCAGTCCTTCGTCTTTTCCATGCATCGCTCAAGTGGCATTTGAGAATTGCTGATATGCACGCGTCGCAGTTTTGATGTTGCGATTGCAAGCGTGCGGCGAGAATGGTTCAGACGGCTCCAAAGGGATTTTGATAGCGCATGGGAGGCGATGGGGTGGAGTTAGCAGCGTCGTACCTAACAGCTGGCGTGCTGCTGTAATTGCAATAACTCTGTACTGTCCATTGGTAGTCGGAAGATCCCAGCAAACCGATGCTGAAGTTGGTGTTGACCTGTGGCTGAATGCAATGTCTCAGAGTGGACCATGGACGAGGCAGTCCAAGCAACCAGGTAGGTGCCTGCCGACGTCCACAAAGTAACGCTTATCATCTTGCTGAGAGTGCCCCTGATGTATTGATTTAACAATCTTGGGCTTGCATGTAGCCAGTATTGCCTCTCGAGGATTCATGGTCATTGCTCTTGATCGACCTTGAGCTGGTGCGGGTGACGCGTGCCGACACTGTGAGGCAATCATCGAAATGCAAGATGTCATGATTATCGCTTCATAGGTCGTCTCCAGGCGGTTGCCCAATTGTGGTGTCCACTTCTTCCCGTCTGCCTTCTCCCCCAAACGAAATGTTCAGCTGCATCACGAGTAGGCTATTGAATTGCTCAAACAAGTTGCGCGCACTGTGTGTCTTCATCGATGTTGCTGGGCATTCAAGTGTTTCTCCTTTGCTCGAATTGCGCTCGTGAACCGTGAAAGATTGTCATGCTGCGAGATGAAGCCGCTTCGAGGCCTGGGCACGGTCTGCTTGTAAATCCGCAGAAGCTGGAGAGCGGTTCATTGCTCAGGCACTTGTTTTTCCTCGCGTCCTTTTCGTCTTTCCCCTCAACGCCTCCATGCTGCCGGCTTCGCCTTCGTCCTGGGCCTCAGATGTCCATTGGGTTCGCGTGCTCAGGTGAAGCGGCTGGCTGGTAGGCGGTAGGTACGGAGTTCGTGGGAACGGATTTTGCGCGAGAGGAACGCGTGCGGAGGAGCGGCGTGAGTTGGTGGTGGAAATGGAGACTGAGGTGTGTGGACGAAGTCGACAAATCCTGCGATGAAGTGATGTTCACTCATCGAGCGACTGTCAATTCATCTTTCTGCGGTGCAATGATCCTTGACAATGACTGACCAGATGCTGGCACTCGAACGGCCTTTACGATGTCTCCACATCCAATCCCTCGAAGCTGAGCGCGGTGTAGCATTTGCGCCGCAGCTGTCGGACTCGTGGGTAGCCGTGTTATGTCCGCACTTGCGGTGATGCCACTGATGGCGGTCGAAGTAGTGGTCTCTGTCCGAAGAAGTCAGCGTCAGGAAGGCTGATCTTCGACAGGCCTTTCGCGGACTGGAGCTGCATCCTGGAGACTATGCTTACTGAGTAATGCTGTGGTGAAGTTCCGCCATTGCACATCTTTAGACGGTTACGGTCGTTGCTCGCTGGATCTTGAGCGACGAGCAGTTCTTCTTGCACCATCCCAAGATGATTCCCGGGCTTCAGCGGATCACTGTGTCGTGCTATTGTGCTGTCAAGCCGGACTGAGTATGTTGCTCCCTCCCCAGCCGTTGCGGAACAAGGAGCCCTGGTCGACAGATGGTTTCAGCGTGACAACAATGACCACTCCGGTCAGTGGTTCATTCGAACGCGCTGTTCTAGCTGACGACGAGTGGGACGCTCCGGCATGGCAGAAGTCGGGCCTCGTTTGTGGCGATGATCTGGTTTCTCGCTCGTTGGGACAAGAATCTCTCGTCTGGGCCTCGCTGTTCACAGTGATATTCGTGATTGGGTCTGAGGCTGCTGAGTAGCGCTCTGAAGCTAATGATACTGCGATAGATATATCTTTTTGGCCGTGTGTGCATCTTTCCGCGCAGCGTGCAGCAACGAGAGAGCGAAGCTGCACGCTAAGCAGAGGTCACGCAGCCACACGCAGCTGAAGTCCTCGGGCAGCTTTCACGCTCGATATCTGCGCTACGGTCTATGTCTCACCAGGATGTGTCCTTCTATTACAGCGTAGTCAAACCACTTTCAGAGTGGTCGGAACCGCTACCTGCAAGATGCCTTGTCAGCAGAACCAAAGGACCGAGCCTGCAAGTTCCTAACTCGTCCACGTCGTGGGCCCGTCGTCTAGGCTGCGCTTATCCCAGCTTTGATCTTTAGAGCGTTTCAAAGGCACAGTAGCTCAGTTCTGGAAGCAGAAAGCGCGCGTTCGACGGCTCACTGTCTGTAGACACTGCCATACGAAACCCCAACTTCCAGCCCCAGCCCCAGCGAAAGGCTTTCCACTGCAGATTTCTGGTCGAATCCCACTCGGGGATATCATACGTCTATCTTGATGCAGAAGACAGTCAAAAACCCTGTCAAATGCTCGCCTTCTGCTCCCTGCCTCGGGCTTCAGCTCATAGCTACGGCACGCCTCTCGCCGACAGGCCTCAAGTTGGTCCCTCAGTTCTGCGACATTGGAAGATCGCCAGCGCCAACTTCACGCCGCATGGAGATGCATTGAGGATTCTTTGTTGGAGCTCTGGCCGGCTTGTGCTTTGCAGCACATTACAGCAGCCGGATTCGGCCATCGTTCGTGAACAAAGCAGGCGACTCCTTCCGAGGCACAAGCATCGTTGTGCTGCGATGTGCGAACCAAGTGGAAAGAGCTCAAGAAGCTAGCCATGATTGTGTGTTGCGACAGAGAAGATTCCCATGCTGTTCCGTCTGCGTCAAGATCTGATATTTCTCTGGGCATGGGCGCCTCCTACAGAACGTCCGTACTTTGTAACCTGGATCCGATGGCATATACATCACCTCAGACGTTTGAGATAAACGTTGGCCTGTCATCTGTTATCTTTTGCGCATCAACGACCTCTGACTCGGTATCTCTGTCAAGTCTTAGCGACACACTCATCGCTTGCTCCAGATTCGCCCCTTCTTAGGCGCAACGCTCTATCGAAGCCTTACCGCGACCATCACCGTCCCGCTCAACGAACATAGCCTCAATCATTCATCAAGCTTCCATCCCCATGATCTACCACTTACGTGGGAATCGCGATGCAGAGCGAAGAACGACAGGTATCGATCTCGCCATCGATCGAAATAGGAGCGGAATCCCGAAAGTCGTCGTGGTGTCAACGGCCAGGCCTCGCTGATGCTGGCCTCGTACCACATCTACATCCCTTTTTCGCTCCACTTCCTTCGCCCACAACACGAAAGCGAGAGATGTGCCCCAGCGGCACCGAGGACCATAGTACTTGCGTCACATTGGCGAAAGCATTGCTCCGCAAACTCGTGCAACCAACTTCAATGAGAGATGCTCTCGATGCCGGCTTTTGAATGTTCTGTGTCAGGTCAGTTCTGTTCCATCAACCACAGGCGGAGAAAAGAAAAGGCTGCATCGGAGAGAGAAGAGCTGGATGTGGAGGGAGAATTTAATCTTGGTAAGCTGGAGGATTACTGATGACAGCTCTGGCTATTCCATTAGATGGTGGGTGCAATGGCCTCGGCGAAAACGAAGTATTTGGCAGCACGGGTTGCTGCCTTGGTCCTTGAATTGTGACGTGCCCTGCAGCCTTTGCTCTTAGGTGCGGTCATGGACGAAAAGTACCGTGTGGTGGTACCAGCCTCAGCGTCAAGCCGACGTACGCTGATGGCGACAGACTCTATCTCGGATGGGACCTTGCCTTCCCCCATTGAGAGATTGCGGCCGATTTTATTCAGCAATCAGATGGCCGTCAGTACCGTGTATAGGACTCCGAATCCGTCTCGCTATGCGCTGACATTGTCCTCATGCCCATAGATCGAGCTCTCGGCATAGCTGCAGCCCACTGTGCACTTCCTCCGCTGCGGCATGCTCGAAAGCGGAGCTCTGGTCATGCACCATGTTTTGTCCACTTCCCTTCTCTCAAGCTCGGCCCTCGCTGTGCAATCAAAATGTCGTTGCATCCCATGTAGATGAGCCCTTCTCTTTCGCAGCTCTCGTATTGCTGTGTTTCCTGTCTCTTACTGCGATGGCCCCGCAGCATCTCATACCAGTTCCATCCTGCTTGCCGCTTGCCATTCCAGTGCCCTTAGCATTATCCACGTCGGGCGTTCTCCTCTTGCTTGTGATTTCGGAGTCACTATTCTCATTCGATTAACTTGCTGTACTCCTCAAGCGGATCTGCCTCCCCAGTCCTTGTTATTGACTTACTTCCATTGTTTCTACGCTATCACCGAAGGGCAACAAAAGGTTGATGCAACTGCGCGAGAAGGCACAGTACCTCTGAAGAGATCTGACATATGCCTGTGATCCCGTGGATGTGGATGAAGTTGTGCGAGAGAATTGGTGAGTATCTTCATCGACAATCATGTGGTCGCCTGCCGCCGGTCCAGACGAGCAGTCGCTCCATGTTCGCAAGCCACAACATGCGCTGGTAAAGGTCAGACCATTGGCTAGCGCTCGTTAGACCTTGCCGCAGATACGTACCGCCACCACGAATGCCGTTGTATGTGAGATGCTCGAATGCTCGAGCGATGAGTCTTCTCAGGGTCGCATTTTGCTGTCGTTAAACATTGCCAGTCATCAGCTGATAGTTCGCGGCTCCTGGGATGTTGTTGGTAATCCTGCCACCGCAGGCGCGTGCACTTTTGCCTGGTCAGCAGGCTGTTCTTGTTGCCAGCTCGATTCCAAGTTCGATGCTTGACGGCATTTGTTCCCTCGGAGGCCTTGACTCTGAACGTTGTAGCTTGTAAGCATCATCAGAAGAGTGTCGACTCCTTCGCATCCAATGTTTGCACTCCGAAGCTCGTCATGTTCAAGATGGTACGAGGGCGACCTGCCGGGAGGGACCGTTGTATTCGCAACATTGATCATCGTCTCAAAGCCACAAGGACCCTGTGGGCGCATCGTCAGCAAGAAGAGCAGTGACAGTCGCCTTCGTGATGGTACTGTGGTCTCACTTCCCGGGGTCCAGCCAGCGTCAGTGTTGGACATCGCTCGCCCTCTCAGATATCAGGCAGTCAAAGAGATGCGTGCGGTGAAGCCATAGCCTCCACTCATCGAACATCCCGCCGGGGGCCTAAAGACCTGGTCACTGCCTGCGCGGCCGCTTGAGCAGCTTTGTGTCCTTCATTGACGCTGCAACTTCGTCCATTCTGTAGCGTATCCGGCCATTTTGGGATTGCTATCGCGATTGCGACACACATCCTCGCTTCTAGCCTTGCGCTGAGCGCTGCCTCCACTTTGCCTTCACAGCCTTTTGTGAGCTTAAGTTGTGTGTAACTCTGTAGACCTGGGCGAAGATCTGGCGCAAACACCTCGGGACACAAAGTCCAGCTTGGCTTCGTCCACATCCCCCGAAACCAAAAAGCTTCAAGAGATGTGAACGAAGCCACGCTGGCCTTCGTGTCCCGGGATGCTCGTGCCTGATGAACGCGGGGTGGCGGCGGAATCGTGCTGGCCATTTTTGTTGTCGGCAAAGAAGATCGCTGTCACAATCACGGTCGTCATCGATCGTATGTCACGGGCGCTCTGGGGGAATGGCCGCCATCTTTCGTTCGCGGAGGCCTGGCAAGACGGCTTCTGTGCCGGCTGCGGCTGCGTCGAGGGGAAGTGGTGCTGAGTCGGTCGACAAGGGTGCGAAGCCGCTCGCTCTCAGCTTCGACCTCTTCTTGCTTGGCTTTTTGTTCCTTGAATTCCTTCCACAGTCGTACCAGATCCTCCTCCATTTCTGCTATAGACGCGTGCCTGCGTTCGAGACCTTGCTCTGCCTTCTCTAGGTGTTGGGCGAGGTCGAGGTTGATGGCACTCAGACTTGAGCAGGAGTTTCGTGGCTGCTGAGTGGAGTCGATGCTCTGCTGCAGTGGTCTTGTACATCCGAGGTTGAGCAGTGTCGCTTTGGTGACGGGGTGGTCGCTGAAGGCTGTCTGGTAACTCATCAGTCTCACTGCTCGTTCCAATCATGTAGTACGAAGACGTGCCGTTAGAGATGTGGCACAGGAAGGGATCAAGGCTGAGGACATATCTTGCGACAATGTCATGTACACTGCGGTTGTCGATGAGGCCGATCGGAGAGATCGTGCTGTAGAGGTGTCCGACGGGTGTCGTAAGAACAAGACGAAGGACAACGCCATCGAGTTCGTACTCCGAGTAACACCTTGAGAGCGACGGGCGCTGGTGACCGCAATTGTGATGATTGGTGTGCACGCTGGGCTCGCTGTGATTCTGTCAAGGCTGCGAACGTCGGAGCTGTCCTGATCGAGGTCGAAGATCGCGATCGTTGCTGCCGGCGTGTCCTGATTTCATGGGTTCCGTCTCGCCTGGATCTTGGTCGGTTTCCAGTTAGATGGTGGGTGCCCGTTAATTGGAAGCTGACCTGATGGCCAAGTTGAAGGAGTCCGCCGCCGGAGCCGTGGAAGAACTGAGGGTATGTCTTTACGCATTCAGCAAGGTCGCACAGCCAGGGGAGCCATTGCCATGCGAAGGAGATCCGTGGACTCGTATGCTGATGCCTTGGGCTGTTTGGTAGTTGTCTAGGCGCGCGCGACTGCCTTTGTTTGCGCTAGGGTGCGTGTGGTCACGCAAGTCGGGTTCGTGCACGGCTGGCGGTGATCTCGCTGTAGTGCTTGGTCATTGGCGATATGGAAGAGGCCCTGAGAGTATGTCAGCGCCTGCCTACAATCATCGTGTCTGCTTATCAGCTTACCACGGCGGCCTTCAAACTAGTAGCGGTCTGCTCGGCGTCAGCGTCGGCTTTGTCCTATCCGCAGTCGTGGCAGCTGCGCAGATCGAGTTCAACGACCAGTGGAGAGCATTCATGCGGTTAACCTCCTTGAGAATCTTGCGAGCCCCGGGCACGCGAGTCAGCTCGAAGCGGTATTGCAAGTCTGTTGTGAGAGATGCCCCCGGATGGTCGGAGCCGCTTTTATACTGGCAGATGAGGGCAGAGCCTTTGCGGGATGCGTGACTCCTCGGCGCGAGCTGCTGTTGTGTTTGAGGCTGGGATGAACGTTGGGAGGCGGTCCATTCCGCGCTGCGCCGACTGAGACTCGTGCTTTGGCTCATCGTCGTGTGGGTAGGTTGCGCTCGTCTTTTGATCGATCAGTCAGTGCTGCTGCTACTTTGCACGAAGCGCATCTGGGTCTGCGGCGCTGTGACGCGAAGGTGAACGAGAAGGCCGGCGCTGCTCGCGCGTTGGAGTCGACCCGGGGATTCTGATGGTGGATGTCGCGTTCACCGCTCGCAATGAGAGCATGCAAGGAGATGTTTTGGTCAGGTGCTCGTCGGCATTGTGATGATCAGCCAGCTCCCCTGCGGGCCTACCTGTCCAGCGCTTCATGCCTCAAGGATTGCGAGTGGTGTCGACCGCGAAGGACTCCTTGCAGTCGCATCTTTCGCGTAGAGCCTGCCTGCTCACTGGTGGCTGTACAAGCCGTGTCTGACGGTTGACCCACTGCCTCAATGGCAGAAGTTCTGCAAGCAGAGAAAGCTCCACAGTCCTGAGCTGCATTCTGACCATCACGTCGGCTGAATGGAGCTGACATTGGGCGATCAAGGTTGGTGGCGAGCTGGAGAATGCCATCGGCAGGCACTGGAGCCGTCGCGCGCTTTCACCCCCGAGGACGCGATCTGGGTCTTCATACGCCACGGCTTCCAGTGACCGCAGACCCACGACTGCGAGCGCAGCGTTCACATTGAGCATCTCAGATTCCATATATAGGTCTACGTATACTGCACATAGCTTCATCAATGGCACAGTGTATCCGCTGCACGGTGAGGAGGCGCGATCGTATTTGGCCTTCGCGCTCTTGCCGGCCGTCACGACCTTCAAACAGCGCGACGAGCAGCTTCGACCCTCACTGACACCCGCAACATCAAACATCAGGGAGCCAATGACCACAACAGCAGCACGGTAAGCAAAATGACAGCCACGGCACATCAAACAGCGACATCAGCGAGAAACGGTGACGGTCAAACACCTCCACTCGCCAGCAACAAGGTGCCAACGACATGATGGAATCAGCAAAAACATCAACAAACAGCAAAGTCAGTGAGCTAGACCCCTCCAACCACCAGCACCAAAGTGCCAACGGGATGATGGGGTCAGCAAAAACATCACAACCAACGGAAGATAGTTACCTGCCCCCTTCACCCTCAGGTCCTGAGTGATGAAGGTGACGTTGCCAAAGCCAGATCCAGTTGCCGTTGCCAATTGCCAATTGCCGAAGCCGCTTGCTGTGAAGTGAGTTGTTAGAGAAGGGGAAAGGGGAGAAAGTACTTACCGAAGGCCGCCCAAAGGCAGGCACATCGAAGCAAGGTGAGAAGTGGTTGGTAGTGGAGAGAAAAGAAAGGAAATCAGAGAGAGGGAACGGCATTCTTATAGTCTGATTCTCGGCGTGTCGCGCTAGCGGGATTTAGTAATCAACGGAAGCTGAATCACGGAGCTGGAAGGGCTCTCATTGGTCGATGAATGCCTGTCGGGCTGCTGCCTGAGGCGGAAGGTGACGATGAGGTGAGGTTTGGGGGTCGGGAGGTGGCTGGGATGAGGGTCTGGGAGGGGTGGAGGACGGTGGGAGGAGGATTGGGGGTTGGAGGAGGGTGGTATTGCTCGCCGCCACGCAGTGATGAGGACTTGCGGATCAATGTAGTTCATTCTGATAGCATTCCAATTGATAATGGGGATGGCTGTGTGATGCCGCCCGTGGTGTAGGAGTGTGCAGAGCCATTTTGAGGCCAAAGTCGCCGCAGATCGAGCCGCCAGCGACGGCGACAGTGATGGCTGGCAGCAGTAAACACGCGGTGACGAGTAAGGCTACAGCAGATTCAATGCCTGTAGGCGAGTGAGACCGTGATGACCCTTTGAGACCGTCCAGCAGTGCCAACAGCACGAGCGAAGGACTTCTTGGGCGGCCGATCCTTTTCTGGCAGGACTCAGCGCTCCGTCGTCAGTGATGGCGAGGCCATGGAAACAGCAGGATCATCATGAGCAGCTCAGTACAGCGAGAACACGAGCAGAAAGCGGCGATCGAACTCACCATGGTGAGGAGCGCGACCGGCATGGAATTGACCACCACGTCCGCAGAGGGCCAGTGACCTCAATGGCTGACCGAGGCAGCACAGGACGCGCAGGACTTGACTGACGAAGAGCACAGCAGCACTTGCGGCATCAGGAACATGTCTACAGGAAGCTCAGGGCGCTCGAGGTCACTGGCCACAACGACGCGGTCACGGCGGCATCGCGTTCAATGGACCTTCAGCTCCATCACGGTGCATTGAGGGCGCTCTCCTGACGGCGATACAGCAGGAGAGCGAGGAGTGCAGCAGTCTTACGCGGCGCTGCCATGTACGCCCAGAGGCACCAACACCGAAAGCTGACGGCGGCGGCAGCGCAGGCTGTTCACCTCACTGACGACGGGAACAGCAGCAGCAACTCCATCACGAACGAGTTGACAGGATACTCAGAGGGCTCGAGATCACTGGCCTCAACAGCGACCTGACGGCGGCATCGGACTCAAGAGGGTTCCAGCTTCACAACGGGACATCGAAAGAGCTCCTCTGATGGCCGTGCAGCACGGTGGCGGCGAGCAGAGACCCAATCGTTCACAGCGCGAGAAGGCAGAGCTCACTGATTACTTCTCCTCCAGGTCTCCATTGCCCGCCTACAGCTGAAGAGCAGGAAGTTCTTTTGCTGGACGCGAAGCCTTCGCTCGCCGCGGGCTCTATCGTTACAACATCATCAGTGCGAGCTTCGCGTCCAAAATACCGTCAAATCCTCGTCGACGGACATCGAGCGATAGAGGGGGCGGCGAGGACGGACTGATGGACTCGACGGTCACATCATCGGGACAGGATACCAGCGGTGAGAGCAGTACGCGATTGGGGAGATCTGCCCGAAACCTCTCTGGAACGATCTATCTTTCACTCACTGTGGCTTACTGATGGCTGATTCGCAGAGCATCCAGAGTCGCCGGCGCCAATGGTCGTTCTCATCGCGCAGCAGATCGGCCAGCAGTGACACTTCAGCGAGGTCAAGCTCTGACCCAAGAGCGCTCGCGCTGCACCAGCAACGATGTGAAGCTGATGGTTGAATCAACCTAGCCCTGCGCTCGAAGATTAACAAGAAACCGCCAACAGGAAGTCTCCCAAACAGCTTCTACCGCGCCCTCAAATCCATTTCCCACTCGCAGCACAGAACCATCAGCCCCGAGGGCATCGACCTGAATAGCAGATGCTGTATCGCGCGATCGAAGCCGCAGGCACCTTGGAGACGAATCAAGAGACGGACGCGTGAGCAGATCGCTCCAGGGTGCCAGCAAGATACAGAGGGATGAGCGACAGAAGACTCAGTGAAAGGTTGTAGTGATCCTCGAAGGCCACGATCTTTGAAACAAGGTTGGAATCTTACAACAAAGAAGAGCCGCCACAACGCTTGCAGTTATGGGTGGACAAAGAAAAGACGGGATGTAGCAGCATGAGCACAGACACAAGCATGAGCTGGGGAGGGAGGCTTTGAGGAAGGACACTATACTGCAGCCACGATCAGGATAACTCGGCTTCACGTACATAGAGGCTCGAAGGCAGCATGGTACACGGAATGGAAGGGGTGGCCATCTCCGCGACAGCGCGCACGAGCACTGAAATGATCTCGAAGCTCGCCCATGCCTGCTGTGCGAGCCAATGGCAGGAGGTGCGTATATGAGGAAGGAACACAGCGTCCAGGCGAGCGCTGAGCGACCTGGGAAAGACAAGCAAGGTAGAAGGCTGTAAGAGGTGCAGGACAAAGAACAAGGCTATAGAGACCGCGGTATGCCACATTGAGAACACACGCGAACCATTATAGAGATACTGAGAAGAGAAGTTCGTTCTCAGCAATTCCCAATTTGCATAGTTTCAGTTTCTCTATCGCAATTATTAAAGCAAAACATGGCTCAATGTGCGTCCAAACAGGCGATCGCTCGGAGCGCCAAATCGTGCAGAACGCGTGGCTGGACTATTGAAGACTGCGCAAGCAGCGTACATGATGATTTCTCAGGTGAGTACATAGACGCAGTGTTGAGGGCAGCAGTGACGGCGCAATGTCAGAATAGCGTCGATGAGAGCACTTGGCCATGGTATGACCTTTCCGCAGGGCTTTGCATCGAGGACTTCTTCCTGCTTTTGTTTTCAACAAGACGAGGGTACGCGGGACAGACGAAGAAGACCATAGCGGTGAAGTGCTGTCAATGGTCAATTTCACTGTATGAGGCGTATTTACTGACCCTTTCAACAAACTCGCCGCCAGCCGCCATGCTCCCGTGAGCAGTTTGAGTATTTGTTCCGCCTCTGTCCTCATCCAATGTCCTGAACAACGGCTTCCCCCTCGTCGACGATCTCAACGGTAGACTTCCACCTTAACTGCCGTGCTTCCTTCTTTGATGATGCCGGGAAATCATCTGACAACGACGACCTTGGGTCCTGCTCGACTGGCACTCTTCTTTCCTCCCCTTGCCAACGCTGCGGCGCGGGTCTCTCGAAGCTCGATGGAGTCCCGCGATGGAGAGTGGTGCTGAGCGTGGCCGCCCGAGTTGTTCGCCATATTCTTTGTCTCTGCACATCTGTACCACGTCAGGATGATGTCCTGAGCAGCTCGCGAGCAGTCGTGACCTACCTGTCTGAATGCGGGTACCCAAGACGCGATCGATCCTGCCAATCACCCGCCCAATAACCCAGAACGCAAAACCCCCGCCAAGTCACACAGGACCAGCTCATGACGCTCGAAGTAGATTTCAACAAGAACCCGACACCGACGACACTGGTAAGAGAGAGGATAGCACAGGAAATCAACATGACCGATGTGTGCTCCGAGGAATAAATCTCGGTCACATTGATTTCCTGTACCATCCTCTCCCTTACCAGCGTAGCCAGCGTCGGTTTCTTGTTGATTCCTAGATCGGGCGTCAAAGGCTGGAGTTATGTGGCTTCTTGGAGGCTCTGGGCGTGAGTGCCGGGCAGGTGTGGGCTTTTGTGGTGGATGTGGACCGCGAGGTGCGCTGGCGCGGTCTTCTGAATTGGAGGGCAAGGTGCGCTGGTGCTGACTGGGTTGCTGCGCTGGACGCTTCCGGCGGATGTGGGTGGAGTCGTGTCAGGCGTAGGCGGGTCAAAGGTTGCAGTTACGCTCAGAGCGAAGAACTCAGCGCTTCCTTTGACGCCTGCGGGTATTAGCTGATTGGCCTCCTTCACCTGTTGCGGGATCTTTCATACTCACACCTAGTGGTGTAGATGTCTTTGAGTGGCTGTTGCTGTTGAACAGTGTTGAAGTATGTGGAGCTCGAAGTCACGTTAGTCACGGTCGTGGATACGCGCTCGGGGCTATTCTTACCAGAAGAGTATAGGGTGAAGGTAGTCGAGGGCGAGCAGTAGTAGGTGATCCCCACGCTGTTTGCCTCTCGAGCTGGTTGGAAACCGCATATTGCGGTAGAGAAGAGCGATCGAGGCTGCTATGCACTGCATCGGCAAAAGCTGCAGCAGGTTTATGATGGAATGCTAGCCGCTTGTGGTGTCTGATGAAGTGTGTGTGTGTGGTAGGAGAATGCAGGGCGGCGACGCGGCGAGCAGAATTTACGTTTGAGTGCCAAGTCTCGTGGCCAGCGACAACAGCCTGCCCTAGACGCAGCCACTGCCTACCCACGCAGCAGCCAGCTCGCAAGCCTTCTCGCTCCGTCTTGGCGACGAATTCATTGATTCATCCCCTCTCACTGTCTCTACGAAAACGCATAAGCTCGCTCAACGTCCCATTCACAGACAGTCTGTCTAGCAGGTAATTTCTCAGTTCGAGAAAGGGTCGACGAAGGATTAGCATTGATGGTGAAGTATGGCCGTCCCAACACTTTCGATCTCTGCTTGCAGTTCTGCTGCCATCCCGCGAACACATCATACCGTTCAACGATATCCACATTGCTTGCCTCCGTAGCAGCTTTGCATAGCTGAGAGTCCGTGTGAAATCACCAGTTTCATCCAAGAGCAGACAAGGAAGCAAGATCAACACAACATCTCAATGATATGCCCAAGCCATAGCCCATCAAGTCTTCGTATCAGTTCGCCTCGTAAGGGTTGAAGCGACAGAGCCATTGATTGAGACGGAAGCGTCTAGCCTTAAGGCCATTCCCAGCTAGAGATCATGCTCACTCAGTGTACAGTTGACCAGATTGATCATACCCTTTTCTTCATATTCGATGCCTCTTCTGACCTGACGAAATGTTCAGCACCGCATCCTATTGTTCATTGCCTTCCAGTGCCTGTAAGCCGGCAGAGAATCGAAGGCAGCCTGCTTCAGAATCAGCAATATACCTCAACACGGTCCGCATGAGAGCCAGCACAACTGGGCAATTATGTATGTCAATAAGAAACAGCTTGGGTGTTTTCATGGGGCCTCCCAGACACAACGCGCAGACAATTCGATTACCATAGGCTCTGTTTCGTGACGAGGAATAGAGCAATGTGCCAAGGAACAAGGCGGGTGCATGTGAGGAAAGCCATGAATTGCAAGCGCTAGTTATACAGGGTATCATTTTCAACTTCTTCCGTCTATGCTCTGGCAGCTCTGATGCCTCCACCTTCATGCCACATCATTCCTCAGCATGTATCCTTACTCAGCATCGTCGTCTCCCGTCCACTTGCCGGAGTACGCCTGACAAACCGCGCACTCCTTCGGGATGCAGCTCAACACGCTATCCACGAAAGGCTTTCCATCCAGCATGAACCGCACCTCCACCTCCTGCTTCTCCTCCGGCACCACCATCGGCTCTTCCATCCGCCCCGCCTTGGCGCCTCTGAACGAGTAGTACTGCTCGAGCGGGTCCAGGCCAGGTTCACAATCGCGCCAAAGGTGAAGGAAGGCACGGCCCTCGAACGGGCTGTTCTCTGTCGCGGGAAGGAAGTCGGCCGTGCAGACGAAGCAATACGGAGCGTCACAGACCATTGCATCAAGGACGGAATCATCGAGGGTAGTGATGCGGATGATCTGGCCACCGTGCTTGAAGGCCGATCGTTCTGAGTGAAGTGCATCCATTGGCTTGTACTTCGCTTGACGGTACTCGTTCGGGATGGCCGGCTTGAGGTGGTCGGTATGGACCATGGAGATTGTGCGGCGAGGAAGGGCGTATCGTGCTGGAAGACCAGGGCGGCCGAGAGCGATGCGGCGGTTTGGCTGGTCGGAAAGGAGGTTGTTGTCACCTTCAAGCTCTGCGGCGGCCTGGATCTTTTCGCGGAGGTCGGCGCGGAGGGTTTCGTCCTCTGTCGAATAGGGACCGTTGCAGATGTGCCTCCAGATCTTTGGCTGGCTAGGCTTGAAGCGCTGCGTCCAACCTGGAAGCTTGTCAGTATGATTGAAAGAACGAGACTCGAAGGGGTGGGACTTACGGTCTTGGAAACGCTGAGCACTGTACTTGTTGCCGTTGGTCTTGCGCGCTGGTGTACAGTAGGCCTCACCAAATAGCCTACCCATCATGTCGTACGCGATCTGTACACCGTCGCCGGTAGACTCCACCCCAAACTCCTCCCTCAGCATCTGCTCGCAATGGAACTCCTCGATTGTCCATTTCGATGATCCGGCCATGGCGTCGATGTGCGTGGCGTGGTGAGAAGGCTTGGAACGTGAGACGAAGGGGCTGTTGAGTGCTGCTGTCTTGGAGCGTGGCGTTGTTTGATGTCGGAGAAGGAAGCGCTGTCGACGGTGCTTCGAGTGTCGCGTGCAGGAGAAACGTAAGTGACAGAAAAGTGGGTCCCGGCTGGTTCACCGTCGACGCGTCAGCCAGATATTATCACCAACAGCTGCAGAATCGATACCGGCAGATCGGCAGTATAAATAAGAGTGTACACCCGTGAGGAAGGTACTGGTCGTATCTCAGGCAAGATTACTGCGGAGGAGTCAACGATCTATCCTCCATCTGAATCCAGAACATACATATAAAGACATTTGAAGTGTAAAAGTATATTGATCATGAGCAAGAGGAGCGTCAAACCGGTCGGTGAGACTTGCATATCTGCTGCAGCGATGAGTTTGCTGTCTCAATGTTGTTACAGAGAACAATTCCATGCACAAAGCCGTTGTCTCAAGTCTCAATCTGCACGAGACCAGCACGGCAGCTTGGAAGCTTCTGTGATTCAAATATCGATCTCACATAAAGAGCTTCCCTTTCGGCCGTCAAGGTGAGTTCTTTTGAAGAACAGCACTTTCCCCTATGTTTTTGCCAATTCTCCCAGCATTAATCGATCCTGGAGTGTGGAATCCCATGCTCCTAGATTTCGTTTTCACAAAATCTTTCCCATGCATATAAGCATCATTTCGAAAGGCCATGACTGCCATGACAAGCATATATGCTTTCTTTGTGACTCCTCGACTGTATACACAATGATGTTGTTGGCGGAAGATGGACGGTGAACCAGTGAACCGCACGTGTTCAGCGCCCGTGAAGTTTGAAGCACAAAGTGGATGTCACGAAGTGCACCCCGGCACTTCACTTCTTCGCCTTCACCTATCGCTCAAGTATCCCGCTTCTCTTGCCACCTTTCTCTTCTTCTCATACAGAAACGGAAACACAAGCAAGACGACTGCAACCTGAAGCCACCAACCCGTTTCACGAACACACACTCCACCACTGCCACGCGAACCTTTCGATTGAAATCATACAAACTTCACAATGCAACGATCCAACATCACCGGACGACCGATCGTTCCCGCCGCAAGCCGACGACCGTGGCAGCTGGACGAGCGCCGCATACTCCTGCTTCTATTCCGTCTCTGGAACCTGACACAGGACCAGATCAGAGACATCTTCCACGCCATCTTCCCACATCGCGCAGACTATGGTACGCCGAAGTTGCGAGATCAACACAACCAGCGCTGGAGGGGCGGTAGGAGAGAGCGCGACTGGCGCGTGCTCGACCGCCCAAACGACTACAACGGCACTCCGTACACCAACCAGGAGCTCGCCGAGTTTGCCAACGCGGTGGCGGATATTGATCGAGAGGCAGCAAACCTCAACATCACGCTCACGCTCCTGGTTGCTCCCACACATGAGTACCTAACACTCGTTCCTGCTGGCACGGCTGGCATCCCGGCTGGAGCTGTTGGTGCTCAACAACCTCAGGCTGCTCCAGTGGCAGGCCCAGCGACGGCGCCTCCAGCAATAGCGCCACAAACACTGGCGCAAGCAGCGGTCCTACCGGGAACTGCACGAAAAGCACCGGCTTCAACACCTATCTCGACTGCAGTGGACGCCGATGAACAATCCGACGACGATGAGAACAGCTCGTCCCATGAGAGCGAGTCGGATGTGGCCGACGATGACGCGGAATGCGAGTCTGACGAAGACTGTGAATCTGACGACACGACAAACATCAACCACGACGGCGGGCCACAGGTGACAGATGATGACCAGCAGCATGACTCTGACAGCTCTACAAACAACAACGAGCCCGAGGCAACTGCTGGGAACGCAGAAGACGATGACGACGAGCCCTTCCTACAAGAGCAGGGCGGTGAGCCAAGTGGGCATCGCTCTAACTCGTCTTCACCAGGAAACACACCACCATACCAGGCTCACCGCGACAACTCCACAAACGGTGAAGACGCTGAGACAATGATTGCGGACAACGATGACTACTATCCGGACCTATTTCATCGAGAGCCAGACGTTCGTCCGCCAGGTCCTGACGCTGGCTCCTCGTTTCAAGAGGCCGAACGCAACGCAGCTCCGAGATTGAACGCTCCTCTGTCATCAACCACACAGACGCCGCCAACAATGGTACCCAATTTGCTGGCGAATGGCAACCCAGATCATCGGCATCTGGACGATCTGCACGGCTTGAGGATGCTACACTACAAAGACATCAAGTTCTGTGACTTCGGTGCCCATATCGTCAACGCCAACTGCATCCCCGTCGACCCGTCATCGCAGCTGTACCGCCTGGGTGGCCCATTGCACTTGGTCTCAACGCACATCAACTCCGAGACCAAGGAGATCACTGGCAAAGAGTTCGTCCTCGTATGCAACACCACCTGGTGTGGTGTATGCAGAGCCACCGACTGGGCACGACCCGTCCCAGACCCGATGACGCTGCTGCCAGAAGACAGCTGCATGTCTCACCACGATATTACCCTCGAGCTTCAACTGCTCCGGACGCGCGGTCGTCCCCTCGTGCATCGAGGAGACATGGGGCAGGGTGAGCAAAGCAACAGCTTTTGTGTGCGGATCGGCGAAGGGGCCAGAGTGACTTCATACTCTGCCGCGGTATCGAGGCGAGCGTGGTACGACGTGCGGATTGTGGTCCATCTTCCTGAGGGTGACAGAGTCATTTCGGTGATGCTTTGTGGAGAAGGTTGTGACAAGTGCTAGAGCACTCATCTTGCCTAGAAGACTGGTCTCTGCAGCAAACGGGAAGATGAAGCAGGTCAGGATGGAAACGATTCAATTGTAGGTGGCAGCATGGTTAGCGAAGCATAGCATCGACACGAGCATTGAAATTATGATACCCCAGATTGTAAAGTACCATATCCTCAAACCCTTTCTCTCAAACTCCTAAACTTCACTCCCGGTCCCTCCTCGCCGCATCCATAACCTCATCCACATTTCTTTGATAAGCCTCAATCCCCCTCTTCGAAATCCCAAACACCCCCAAAGCTGACTTCCAGCCAATCTCCACACTGGGGCCACTTTTAAGTGGCGGTGCGTTCTCTCTGCGTATCTCGTCAGCACAATCCCGACCCCATTACTCCATTTCCACTGCAAAACGAAAGGGAGAGCAAAGCAAAACTTACTTCGGACTCTTACTCGCCACAATATCCCATCTCTGACAATCGCTTTTCCCAAATGTCCAAGCGTTGTTCCCGACTTTATCGCCCGTGTTGCACATCATGTAGAATTGGGCTTTGCAGATATCGGCGGGAACCCATTGGGGTGGATCGCATTTGCCTATTGCCGCACAACGTCAGTTCCTGATCTCAAACAACGATTGAGTCAGCCGGTTTGTGGAGGTTTGGCGTACCGTTAATAGCAACCCAAGCATACGGAGGGTCACTCTTTACGCCAGAGGAGCTGTAATCGCTCGGAGCGACCATGTCATACTTGGAGCAGAGTTTGTTGATGGCGTCGACGACGTAGGAGTTTTTGATGCTGCAGGCCATTTCGTCGGGTCTGAGGCCTGCGGTGGCGGTGCCGAGGAGGATTGCTGAGGCGAAAAGGAAGTGCATTGTGGTTATGGTGGGGAGTGTGGTGGGATGGTTGGTTGTGGTACGAGAGATTGGCGGTATGGACGTAGAAGAACGATATAGCGAGGCATAATGGCTGTGGCAGATTTCTATTTTGTTAGGCTGGATATGCTATTGAGACCGGAAAGCAGTAACTGTGGAGTTGAGCGATGATGACTATGGGGTCCAATGTAGACCACGCCGTGGGGATGAGAACAAAGAATAGATAGTGGAGCATCGTGGCGCTCAGGTCGGCTGGAGGTTCTTTGTTACCACGAGGCTGGAATTGAGCATGAGAGTTCTTTGTTCCTCAACGTGGTGTTGCGCTTTTCAATTCTCGTTGTTTAACAGACTTTTTCCACCATTGGAGACAGTGGCACTGTATCTCTTCCGGAGCCTGGATCCTCGATTCCACACTATCATGCCTTGAATGCCTCTCGATCTTGTTTCTTCTCGTGCTTGGATGGATCTTGTGCTTCGTCTGAGGCCCGGAGGGCGCTCGCGTAGCATCCTTTAGTCTCAATCGATTCCATTCGCACTACTTCGTCGACAATCGACGCGAGTAGCATGGCTTGCATACGTCTGACGAACAAACAGTTGTCTAGATGAGCCGTCGCCGACTGGCGTAGAACCTGGGCGGTGGGAAATGGTCTGAAGCCAAGGACCAATATGCCAGAGTAGGAAAGATAGCTGCAGTCCGTATCGTATTGGACGACGGAGGTGGTCGTTTCGTTACCGCTGAACAGTTTGTTGCTGTTGTTTTTGAATTACACGTCCAATCTTGATGTTCGAGAGGAGCGAAGACGTGCTTGTTCCGGGCAGCCTTTCGAAACTATGCGGTAACCGTGGGCCATCAGCGCATCAACGTCCGTTGACAGCCGTGGCCCCCAAATCGTCCTCAGTCAAGGTTATTCCAGTGCTGTTGGGCGGACCCTGTAGTGCTGAGGCGGAACTGGCACTGAGCTTGCCAAGATTCTGGCCCAAAACAAAAACTTCTTCAGCTCCCGCCTCCTCCTTCGACCACTGTACGCACATCGCCATCTCGTTCGCCTCGTCTCCCGCATTCTCTTCGCCTCGCACCCATTGCACGCATCTCGCCATACATATTCTCCGCCCGCACACACTCTCAACTCACCAGAAACAACGATGTCTTCCTCTCCCACTCCATCATTCGTCGCCGCCGCTAAAGCTCTCGACACTCCCGAGCTGCTCGAACGCATCCTACTCCACCTTCCGACCAAATCGCTCTACGGAGTCACGCGCGTGAGCAAGTTCTGGAAAGCCTCGATGGCCGCCTCCCCGCCCTCAACGCCCGCCTTCACCGCCAACTCGAAGAAGAGGAGATGTGGATCATCTCGGACGAAGACAAGACATTGACGCGTCTCGAGGACTACCAGCTCTTCAAATCTGGCTCCAGCACCATGGCGCCTGCCCTCCTGAACGAAATCCTCTTCGAGCCACTGCCGACGGGAAACATCTTCGCCAGTTACAACCACCCCTTCATGAAGGCGAAGCTCAACATCGACCTCACAAAGGTGACGAAGGAGTCCACCTGTCTGGAGCTTCCGGTTCTCTGGGGTCCAGCGAGGCTCATGGGGCTACATATCCGGGCAACCAAGGACGGATTGGTCCACGAGAACTTTGGTGTGAGGTGTTGGGTGCACGATACGTTGTTGATGCGGCAGATTTGGGAGTATACGACCGCCGAGGGATTGGATGAGCATGCGATCGAAGTCAAATGGATGATCATGCCCGTGGTGTCTGAGAGTCTATTGGAGACAGTGAGGAGGACGGGAGTATGGCATTATCCCATCATTGCCAAGGAGGAGGGAAAAGACATTTTGGAGAAGATTGTTGAGTTTCTTCCACATGAGGACAGGAGGAGGATGAAGCAGGTATGCAAGTGCTTCCGCGAGTACATTGTGCTGGAAGGGAACGAGGTTGGAGACGAGACGTTGTCGGAGGCTCGCGAGGAGACAGAAGGAGATGGCCACGACCTGGAGTTGGGCGAGTGAGGAGGATGCTTGGCGTGGCGCTTACACCTGCCCGATTGACAGATAGGGTAGCATCGCTTTCTACACCTTGAATGGAACGAATGAAGGATACGATACCAGCTTTTCTCCATGATCTGAACAGTCGTGAAAGCCACTGGTGTGCAATATGGCGTCCGAAAGAGTTGTGCCATGCCGACAGACACAGACCATAATTGCCTCTTCAGGAAAGCTTTTGTACCCATGTCTCCGTCTCAGCGAATCAGATAAGGGCCTCCAGATGTCGCTATACATCGCAGTACCATGCTGTCTGAAGCAAAGAAGCATAGCAATTTGTAATAGATGGTTGCAAAATCCACTATACCGCTGCTAACGACGATCTAGACTTCCCATGATGCAATGTCTCCGAAAAGCGGGGTCGACGACGACATCTCCAAAAGCATCTCCAAAAGCATCAAACCCATTGAGGACAACAAATGTCAAGACGACCAGATATTTGTGAGAAATTCCTGTCAGAAGCATAGCATAGCTGTCCTCCAAGATGTCCTCCGAACTGGCAGAAACCTACGACCACGAAGGTCATCCCGTCAAACACGGCCGTGCTCGCGTCAATGGCATTCGCCTACACTACATCACTGCCGGATCCGGTCCTCCTCTTCTCCTCCTGCACGGCACACCCAAGAACAGCTTCTACTGGTATCGCGTCTTCCCACTTCTCACACCACACTTCACCGTCGTAGCTCCAGATCTGCGAGGCTTCGGCTACACAGACAAGCCTCCATCAACCGATGGCTACGATTCCAAGGAGCAGGCTGCCGATGTCGCAGATCTGATGACGCAGCTGGGCCACGAGAAGTTCTATCTCCATGGCGAGGACCGTGGAGCAGATTACGCCTATGCTGTGGCAGGACTGTATCGCGATCGTGTGCTGAAACTGAGTTTTTGTGAAATGCTACTGAGTGGACTGGGACTGGAAGAGAGTAATCTCTGGAGTCCGCAGAATGTGACTGCACAGTATGAGATGAGAGGTGTTTGGTGTTGGGTAAGCATTCCCTTTCCTTTCCCTAATCTGCTCTCTGTGAACTTAAGCTGACTGTACTGCACAGCACCTCTCCTTCTTCTACATCCCCCACATCCCCGAAATGCTCATCCAAGGCCACGAGCGCGAATTCTGGGAAATGTTCATCAAGCAAGAATGCTACAACCCCTGCATGATCGAACCCAAAGCTCTCGACCACTGGATCGAATGCGTAAAGCAACCTGGCACTCTCCGCGGTATCCTCGAAACTTACCGCGCGGGTTTCAAGAATGGTGAAATCAACCAGGAACTCGCCAAGACGAAATTGACGATTCCGGTCATGACGATTGGTGCTCCGGAGTTTTTTGGGCCGACGGTGAAGGAGTGTGCGGATAAGTTTGCGGAGAATGTGGTGAAGAGTGAGATTTATGAGGAGTGTGGGCATAGTCTTGCGTTGGAGAAGCCGGAGAGGTTGGCGAAGGATTTGATTGGGTTCTTTCTGGAGTAGCAGATTTCATATTAGCTCTCCGTCTGGACCTCTGGTGGCTTTCATCGTCAGCATATATCAGAGATACGAGGTATGATCAACAGATCTTACATGTTGCTCTGGCCCAATTATGCCGTCTTCCGCAGGAACCGCAAAATGTCTCTCTCGCTCTTCCTCAACGCCGATGCCACTCTCTCTTTCTGCTCAGCAGAGAGCGCCGGATCGTTCATGGTGGTATCGAGATCTTTCGACCTGACGTACAATTAGCACGGCCGTCAACAGATGCCAGATTTGTATTCTGTTAACCTGGAATTGCGCGCACGCGCTCTCTGCACGCTCGCCTCGACGAATTCTTTCGTCTGGCGCTTCATCGCCATGGCCTGCTCGTTGACGGCGGAGGACCAACGGTCGGGGTTCTTGGTGCCTGGCTCGGCGGCGAAAATTCCCATTCGCGGCATGATGTTCTGCATCCACGTGTTAGCCTGTCAATGTCTCGACAAGACCTTCCTCAGTGCTACCGCCGTGCCAGACGCTGCGGGCCGAGCGCTTACCTCTGGTTGGGGTGAGAGACAGTTGGTATGCGGAAGACTGGTGGAATGAACAAAGACGGCTTTGTAGTCTCGACGACTTACTTGGACCCTGATTGGCTGGGAACACAATGTGCATCACTGCGACAAAGAAAGTCGCCTCAGGCACTCGATCTGGACGCTGGAAAGCAGAAGCGTGAACAATATCAAGCCCATCTCAACGATCAATTCGCCGCACGCATGACTACCGCTATTCTATTCCAGGAAATGATCCACTCATCCCCAAAGAACGTCCCAATCCAGCCTCTCCGCTTCCATCCAGATATATACCCCCCATCCCCTCCATCTTGGCTCTCCTCCTCATCAATACCAAACCACAAATCTTCACCAGAAGAAACCACCAAAACAAACCTTCAAAATGGGCCGCAAACAACCTTACAGCTTCATCAACCCCAACGGAACCATCGGCTGTTCCATCCTCAACTCCGAGTCCGCGCTCCGCGAGGAATGTGTTCTCGGAATTCAAGTCATCAAGAGCGGGCGTGGGGCCCCAAAGGCTCCAGGCTGCACGATTCTTCGTATCGATGAGAGTTTGATGGACGAGTGCATTGATGGATTGCAAGTTATCAGGGGCAAGGGCTCGGCGCCGAAGGCTCCGGGATGTGTTGTGCTTTAGAGAGAATATGTATATTGTGGACAGAAAAAGAGGAAGAAGAGATTGTGATTTGAGAGGAGGATGGGGAAGTGAGAATGATCGTGTATTTGTGCGATCGATGTTCGGGCGCGGACATGTATTTGATACTATTGTTTTGAACCCATTCAATTCTCAGAATGCAGTCGTTGCGACAGCGATGGCTATGCTTCTATGCTTCCTCGCTTCCTTGCTTCCGCTTCATGCCCTGACTCATCGCTTATTGTACTTTGTGTCGCTCTAGTCGGGAGATGCTCTGTCTCAGCAGTATAGGATCATGCATGCCGTAAGGAGAAGCTCCAGGAGTCCAGCGAGAAGCATCATCTTGGCCTCCGACGCAATGTCCTGAGCTGTCCCGTCCTGCTCCAGATCCGCTTCCTGTACTTCTGCCTCCGCCGTCTGGCTTCCTGCGAGCTCAACGGCGGACTGCTCGGCTCCGTCCTTTGCGACTTCGCCTTGCTCAGCCTCTACAACCTTTCCTTGGCTCTTGACTGCTTCCTGGAGCTGCTTCCCTTCTTCATTCTTCCCTTCGAACAGTTCAGCATCAAGAGCAGCATCTTCCTCTGGATCTTCTTCTGCCACCCGCAAATACCCTACAGCACTCAGCAGATTTCGCAGTCCCTCTTCCCTCGCTTTTATCTCCATTGCTTCAGTCCATTCATACTTCACCGCCTTCGCCTTCCACTTTCCACCGCCCAACCTCATCGCCAGCGCAATCTCCAACATCTCTCCCAAAGTGCATGGCTTGACGCTAGCAATTGCCAAACCAATCGGGTGATCTGGAAAGAAAGTGCTGGGCTTGTGGTACTTGACGTTAACGAGCAGTGGGACATGCGGGGAGATGAGCATTTCGTTGGCATGTGGGGAAGTTTGGCAGAACGCCCGAGCATTGGCGATGGAACCGGAGTCGTTGAGGGTGAAGGTCAACTCGCGGGTCGGTATAGTGCGCTCGTAGACGAAATCGATCTCGTTAGGGATGCGGGAGTGGTAGAGGCCTGTACTGCTGTCGAGCTCGAGCAGGCTTTCGTTGAAGTCGACTTTCGCCCACCTTGGATCTGGCGGCACATAATCTAGGTTGAGCTCGGGATGGTCTGCCCAATATTGCAAGGTCGAGGCGCTGACCTCTCCTGCGCTGGAGTCTTCGGCTTGCGCGCTGGAGTCTTCCCCAGTGGAGTTTTGTGCCTGCTCACTGCCGCTGATTGGAGCAGAAGAGACGCTGTTCTCACTATTCTCGGGCGTAGGTAGTGTCCAGCTTGACTTGGTGTCCTCATCTCCTGTTACGATGATAACCTCGTCCTCTTCATCTTCTTCGTATTCCTCTCCTTCGTCTTGGCCGTCTTCCTGTTCTTCGTTCCCGTGATGCTCTTTTTCTTCGACCTCAGTCGTCGTCTTGGTCAGACTCTGCTCGTACTCCTCAACTGTCATTCCCGACCACCAGTAGGATGCTTCTGCCTCTGTCACCTTGCGAGGTGCCCTTCCGCCAGTCGACTTCTCATGCTTCACGACATGCTTCACGACATTCGATGAGCCAGTCGCTGGCTGGAAATCCACAAGCGGGAGCGCGAACAGACTGCGTCGATCGGAGCTTTGACTAATGGAGGTGACACTGCTGTTGTGATCCACTTCTGCCGGCTTGGAAGAGATGTGATGGGTCTGGACGAAGTCTCGGAACTCTTGGCTATCGGCGCCTGCACCGACAACCTTTCGAGCTTTCTTGAGGGTATCTCGAGGAATCGAGGATGAGAGTTGACGACTCCACTGGTACAGATCTTCTGCTTCTGAGGCTCGAGCCAAGTGTGCCATGGCCTTGTCTGAGGATGCGGCAGGTTGCGGCGAGCTTTTGGTGAGTGGTCGCATGATTGATGGGTCGATCTTGGGAAGAGGTGGTACTGCGGTAGATGCAGGCATCGTGTTCGAAGACTTGCCGTTCTGCGGCGATTGATGGGATGGCTTGTTTGACATCGGTGTGGCGGTCGTTCGTGTTCGGCGTGCTGACATTGCGGTGAAGGTTGAGGATGTAGAGTTGTATGAAGAGATAATACGAATTCATGTCATGACCTGTAGTTTTATGCCGGCGCGAAGGTAATGTAACAGTGTGAATGTTTGGAGTCTCACATGCAACAAAGCCGTTGTTGTTGGTGAATGGGGCTGCTTGTTTGGTCACATGACAACGACTTTGTGTCACTCAAGGTGTGTGCATGATGTCCATTCTCCAACCTTGAATCATACACACCTGACGCCTGTATTTTTGAGTTCGTGCCATTGTCGACAGACAATGGTTAGAGTCATGTGAAGCTGTGGCCAGGGGTCTGCCTCACATGGTCAGCCTTGCCGGCGCTGCTCCTGTGGGCGGAACCGTTTCCGTTCAGGACTGTCGTGATAAGCGCTGGCATCGGTCTCTCCTGGAAGGCTGGGGGCAAATGAGCTGCTCTTATGTCTCGATGAGGTGACTGGCAGAAGGCAGGTTCCAACAAGACGGTTCCCTGTCCTGGTGCCAAATCCCGAAGTTGAAGCCCGCTGCTTGGACGTGCGCAATTCTGCTTCGCATGGTGTCCAGAAAGCTCCGCAACACATGTTTTGGTGGCTCTGTGTGGAGGCTCGGTGTCGAGGCTTGCTGCGTTGCCTGTGGTCTTTCTGCCAGCAAGAGTGCGCGGTCAGAGTGATCGTGGCATAGTAGTGATGCAGGTTATGCTGAACGCTTGGAACCGGAACGTGTCAATCGTTGGCTTGAACAATTGTATGCATTGAGTAGTCCGAGGTTGTTGATCACATCCCCACATTCATACTCATTCTTTCTGTTCCGCAGAGTACCTTGCATAGACGGATCTGCTGGGCCCGCGGGCTGCACTGTGTCTGGTGTAATGCCGTGTATTTCGCAATATGCAGTTGCGTGGATGACGAGGCGACCTCTCAGATCCAGAAAGTCAAGCATTGTCAACAGTATCTGACGACATGTCGGCATGGAAAGGTGTTTTGGCTCGGAAGAACAGGCGAATAGACGTCTTCTCAGATGGAAGACCAATGAGAAGTCTTGACAGTATCTTGTGGTCTGTGAGCCCGAAGATGCGTATTGCTCCAGAAGCACGGAAGGCAGAGGGCGATCTGCAGAAACCACAGACGAGCAGTCTCAAGAACATCTGATGATATGTTGGCTGGGAAAGATGTATTGGCCTAGAAATCCAGCCAAGTAGGTGCCTTCTCCAAACAAGGCCAGGGAAAGATCTTCACAGTACTTGGTGCTTGAGTGGCCTCGAATGATTATTTGCTCCAGAAGCAAAAAGAGCAGCAGACGCTCTCGGATGAATGCTGACCAGCAGATGCAATCGTATCTTGTAAGTCGATGGCTTGAAGAGGCGCGGTCGAGCAGAAAAGCAGAGATGAAGGCGCATTCTCAGGTGCAGAATCCTGGGTAATGTGAACCGTGTTTCGCGATTCGTTGACTTGTACAGTCGTGCTGCATCAGAGATACAGAGATCAGCACCGATGTTCTTGGTCTCCGTCTTGTATTTCTTCTCAAGTTTGATACGCCTTGGCTCAAGGATTTCCTCACATTCTTGTTTGCAAGCTCATCCATGTCTTTTGTCAGCTTGTCGGGATATTTCCAAGATGCTCAGCGAATGGCATGTCGCATTTCTGGGCGTGGGCGCGGCTTCGGGGACGGGTGCGTCGTTGATCTCAACATATCTGCGAAGCAGGGATTCGACAGGATCTGCTCCAGCAACGAGCTGCGTCTTGAGCGAGATGTCGGCTTCAATGACTGCATCACTTGCCGCCGTCTCTTTCTGCTTTTATTGCCAATTCGGTTGGAGGCCACTTGTCGATGTCGTTCGCCTTGCGTTTTTCTCTGCACGGAGAGGGCGGATGGCTGTGCTCGTGGTAGTGCCGGCGTCTTGTCCGCTTGCCTAGGTGGAGCTTGCTCGACATCTTTGGCTGCGTTCTCGGGAGGACAATGGTGGGCCAATGCGAAGGTAGTTGAAAATCGGATGGCTTGGAAAGCCGCCTCTCAGCAGAGATGAACATAACAAGAGGCGCTCCCAGATGACCAACAGTGAGCAAAGCCAGTCCGATCTGGTAGTCTGTTGCCTTGAAGACGTACGTTCCAGCAGAGATGTGGGATCCCAGCTCGGTTCTCAGGCGAAGTTTGGTGAGTAGACCAGCTGCATTCGCTGATATGTTGGCGTGGAGTAGTGTTATAATCCAGGGGCATGGGCCACGGGACGCGTTCTCCAGTGAAGGCCATCAAAGCATAGCCTTAGACTTTGACAGTCCGTTGGCTTCGAAGGCGTACTACTTCCAGAAGTACCGTTGCTTCGTGTAGGTGTGCTGAATACCACCGTCGATCCCATCATACTAGCTCTGAACAATTGACGTTTCCATTCGCGAGCTGCCTTGATATTCGTTGGCAAGATGTTGTCGAAAAGGCTTGAAGAAGTCCGAGAGCGAGAGCCTCCAGCTGGCACCAGGCGGGCAATGACTTGTTCCACATCCTGGCCCCAGACTGACGGCCCCCGACCCAGAAGGGGGTTTGTTAACGCAGTTTTCCTTCTGCAGTGTGTAGTTCCCCGGCTCTTCTCTGGGAGCCACCCATAAAGCCTTGGTGGTGGGTCTGTCGCGTGAAGAGCTTTGCTCGCTCTGTCGAAAATGGAGAAATTGGCGCAAGTACCGACTTCAGTGGGCACTCTGAGAGTCCACGCAAGATCGAAACCAGGCCAGTCTTGCTCCGTGGTGGCATGCTGCTGGGCCGTACGAGGGAGAGTCAGCCGGAAGCGCGTGTGGCTCGTGGAGTTACCCGTTCATTGCCATCACTTGTCCGCCATCAGTCCTCCACGCGACCGAAGTACACGTACGAATCGTGCCCCTCCTCTGTCGCCACTCGGCCGTTCCAGGCACACCAGTCGGCCAACTGGTTGCCGCGGCACGAGTCTCGCGGAACGTGCAGCATTTGCACCGTGATGCCAGCGTCTGCCAGCTGGTGGATCAAGTCCACGATCTCGTCCTCGATGGGGTCGTGCATGGGCTCACCCCGCTGCTCGTACTCCCAAACGATGTCTCCGATCGCGTACGTCGAGTCCACGCGCAGGATGACGACGTCGAATTCGCCCGTGGGGGCCCAGTTGCTCTTCACCCAGTCAAGAGCGTAGAGAATTCCCCATTTCTCTGCGTCTTGTGAGCCTTGGCCCCTGGAGGCGGCGGAGCCATTCAGCTGGCCCAGAGCGAAGGCGCGGCAAGCCCAGTGATCTCGCTCCCAAAACACGAACCCACAGCCCGCGGCACGATTCCAATCGACGTAGGAGCCGTCCGTGAAGATCTCAATGGCACGAGGTGCCGCGGGGTAGTCGTTGTTGGCGGAGAACCAGGAAACAGCTTGTCTTGGTGCCATGGCTATTCTCTGTCAGTGGATACATCGAGCGATGTTTTGCGTCTGGTGTCTGCTTGCCTTCTGATATCTGTCTTTCGTTGGAGAAAAGAGGAAGCGAAGCAGAAGAGGGGCGAAGTAAACAGCGCGGCCGCAGCTCACGCACCTGCAGCGCGCGCGCGAACAACTTGACTTCACATCTTTTTCACTTCTGCCTACAACGGTCGCTCTGCGGCGAGACCAGCTTCAATGGCATTAAATGTGCAACCAACAGAATGAAACGATTGAAAACTGTTGAGAGAGCGGTGAGATTGAGAGATAAATCAATTCAACAGCTACAGAAGTGATGAAATGTTCGCATCAAGCCACACCTTGCTCGATGAACTCAGCTGAGACGAAGGCTTGCCAAATTGATGTGATGGGCTTTGATCTTGGCTGCTCTTGCTGACCGAAGTCAAGTCTTTCGAATCTCTCATGAAGTCTGCGTGAGCAGGAGAGTCGAGTGACTGTGAGTGCCGTTGCCAATTGCCAATGCCAGAGCCAGAACCAGTTGCCTGATGCCATTGCTCCATGCCGGCCGTCACGGGGACGGATGATGAAGAAGAAGAAGAAGAAGAGAAGAAAGTGCGAGAAAGATGGCCGGCTTTTTGTGCTTGCGAAGCTTGGGCCAGCCTTGGCGCACGTGCTGTTGTCGTGACGGCGAGGTGCGGTGGGAGGACGTGACGGCGCAGGTACAAAGAGAGAGCACTGAGTGAGTCTATCTGGAAAGCAGGCACAGATGAAAGTTCTATAGCAGAGAAATGTCCGACTGCTCGACACCTTGCTCCTTGACCTCGAAGAGACGAAGGAACATAGACAGTAGTGTTTTGATCTGGGCTGCTCTCGCTGGCAAGTGTCCAGCCAGGTCTTTCAGCATCTCATGGTTCGTTGCTCGAAAGCAGCGAGGAGAGTGAAGTGACCGCGAGCGCCGTGACGTTCTAAACGAACGAACTTGTGGATACCCCGAGGAAGAGAAGGGGAAGAAAGCGAGCGAGTAAGAGCGCGTTTTTGTTGTTGTGCCAAGGAACAAGTCCGCACTTCCGGCAACGCGCCTCAGGCTGCGTTAGTCAGGTCGCAGATTGCATGGTGGAAAGCCAGACGGCGAGAAGAAGCTGGCATTGGCATTGTCAGACTATCGAAGGCAATGAGGAATGTCCGCTCCGAATCTTCATCATGCTCAATGAACTCAACGAGCACAACTGGAACAAGAAAGCGTTTCCAATCTAGGCAACTCTCGCTGATGAAAGTGTTCAGCCAGGTCGTTCAGAACATCTCATGGAATCGTCGCCCGAAGGCAGCGAAGAGAGCTGAGTGATCGCGAGTGCCAATATCCCAGTGCTGGGTGCGGTCCATACCGCCAAGTGCTGTAACCAAGTCATTGTCAACAAATTGACACTCCAGTTGGCGGCCACCATCTTTCTGAAGAAGAAGAAGAAGAGAGTGGGAAGAGGGCGGCGGCTGTTTTGTGCGCATGGAAGCTTGGGCCAGGCTTGGCCGACCCTTGCGTTGCTGCCTGAGTTTTGACGTCGACGCTGCGCCGCGAGGTGAACAGCTGCAGGGCGGAAAGTCTATTGATGTCTTCAGATGCTGCTGAGAATGGTGGTGCAGCCGCTCATGTGGCTGGGTGGCCTCCTTGGATGTCGTTGTCGTAAAGTGCTCGAGCCGACATCAAGAAGGCACCGCAGCATGGCCAGTGCACACTTTGGAGGACGGACGAGTATCTAGAGCGCTCGGTTTGAACGATGCTTGACGGTCAGACCTGTCAATTCAATCGCACAGACAGCGGGACTCGCGTGCCACGATGGTACCATCCAGTCTGCGGAGGCTGCCAAACATCCGGGGTGCGAACAGTGAATAGAAAGACCACAGCCGTCAGAACGCGGCATTGATAACCGTAATCAGTATATGAGTATCTTGACTCGATCAAGATCGCAAGCTTTCGGGAGGCTGCTTTCTTTGACGGTCTGCACGCTTGCTCGTTGGCGCAGCAAGCAGCCTCCGCAAACATTGAGCTTGCTCAATACCCCTAAGCCTCGCCAATGACCTCATCGCTTTTCTACTCGATCTTCATCATATATGACCCATCTCTTCTCACATGCTTCGCTCGCCATTCACTGTTTCGTGGGCGAATGTGAAGCGTGAAGCGCTGCGGACCCCTGTCGGGTGAATCGCGCTAGTATATTGTGACAAGCTGCGCCCGTCCGCCTTCTCTTCGATATATTCCCTACGCTTACGACCATCGCTCTTCTCCATCACCCAGCAATACATCTGCGCCAGCCCAAGCTCTACAGAACGATTCCACCTTCGACACTTCTCTTCTCCTGCTTTTCGACCAGCATCAATTCTTGCCGCGCCGACAACATGCTTTCTCAACTCGTGGCTCGATCGAAGGCCGCCACATCCACAGCAGACATGGACACAATGCTGTACACCCTCCCCTCGCGCCTCCACGTCCTGATCGAGCGGTATGTCGTCCAAGGTCAAGACGACAAGAAGTACGTCCTGCGCGCTGTCCACGAGAAAGAGGCAGAGCAGATCTCCACCTGCCTTCGCCTCGACGCCGAGAAGGTAAACTCACAGTATTTCCTATACTCCTTATTCGCTAATCTCTTCAAGTCCACGACATACCTCGCCAAGAACATCCACCTGCACGTCGATCTCGCGCAGGACTACTCCATCACTCAGCGCGACCCTCTCCAGCTGTACCGTCCGATGTCCAGCCATATCCCTGAGCTCGCCTTTCATCAAATCGAGTCATTCAGCATCTGCGAGCCATACTTGTGGCGGTACACAGACCTCACGGTCAAACCACCCCGTGAGCACAACTACCTGCGCCGCTGGACGATCAACTTCCGCCGTCGTTTCTCACTCCTCCAGCAGCGCTATCTGTGGGCCACTGATGCGGCGCTCGATGGGGAAAACACGCTCTGGGAGTTCTTTGAGACTTCAGCATCGAGCGGCTCCTCCACAGCCATCACTCCAATCCCATCGCGCGTAGCGAGGAGTCACAGTGGATGCTGCAAGACGAGATCCTGCCGAAGATTCAAAAGACGCTGAAGATCTTCAACGATATCGAGGTGGGTGGAAAGCTCACGGCGGACATGATGTGGTTCTTGCAGGATGATATGAAATTCTGGACGTGGATGGGAGCGGATGAGAATGGTGATGATATCCAAGAGTGGGATATGCAGGACGGCGTGGCGTATGTGAATCGAGGCAGAGAAGAAGCGGCGCGGTGTTATCGGAGCGCGACGAGGAAGGGAGCCGAGGGCGTGTGGAAGAAGTGTAAGAAGTGGTGAGGGTGTTGGGATTTGGTTACTTGGTGCGAAGGCGTTGGCGGACGATTGATCTGCCTCTGCAGAACAGACCGACGGAAAGGTGGTAGAGAAGCGACAGCCACACGCGCGGTATAGAAGACCAGACATAGAGCGATGAATGAAGCTATGTTTGGAGTGTGCCTCACCGTTTACACCCCCTTTGTCTTCCAGATGCGGAAGCATGCACCATGCCATACAGTAGGCCTTTGTTTGACCTCGTTCCGTCAATGCATTTTTCGACCCGTGATCCAGGTCCTGTCGATGCTGTGTAATGAATCTGCATGGTATTCAGAAACGAGTAGCCGCAAACCTGTACCAGTCGAAATGCCAATCTGCCCAAGCTGCTAGACCTCCAGTAGACGCTCCCAATACTCGTCAATGCCCCTCGTACGTCATTTGAGCAATATATATCCGCCCTTCACTGCTACCTCCAACCAAAACAGCCGCGATGGTGTAGTGGAAAGCATATCAGAGGGTTAAAGTCCCAGTCACCCAGGTGGCTTCGGCGACCGCTGGCAACGGCACCGTCTTAGTCTGACTGGGCGGGATTGGCGACCCGTTTCTGATGACCTCAGTTCAATTCTGAGTCGCGGCAATCTTTTTTGGAGTCATTTTTGCTTTTTGCGGTGGAGGGCGGCGGTACAGGATCACTGACGGTGATTGTGGTATCTCAGGTCCAGATACCCTTTTGCTGCCGTGCTATATGGAGATGTCGAGCTGATGAGGGCGTGGACTGGAGCGGAAGCGATGTTTTGCCAATGCAATATGTGACAAGATGATTTACGAAAACCTTTTGTCGATCGAACATTTGCAGCTCGCTGCAGCTCTGCCATCAATACTGCAGCAGCCCTACCCAGCACGATTGGAATAGTCTAGTACATATCACACCTTTCGACCCATGCGGCGAGAGAAGATGAGGCGGGCAAGGTCGCGATAGCTGCTGCTGCACATGTAGAAAGGGGTGGTCTCGGACGGAGGAGTCGTAGAGGCAACGTCAATGCCCGGAGCTCATCAGTGAACAATATTGCTGTCTCAAGCGAGCATTCATGCAGCTGCTATTGTTTGCCTTGACACATTCGTCGTCACTGATGGCCGCGGAATATAGCAGAGAACTCCTTCGAGCTTTGACGGCTGGCAATCGCGATAAACAAAGCGCGAAGCACACACCCAGGTGTACGAGGCCAAGTCAACTATGGCTTCGCTACTATATCGAACATCATGACGCTTGCTTTTGCACAGTCGGCGGCAGGCAAAACTTGTGATATCGCTGGGCGAGGCAAAAGAAAGCTGTGAAAGGAGCTCATCCTTGGCGAATTCAAGGGTTGCAAAACACAACGCGATTGCGCATTTTGAGTGCAAAAGTACCACGGCAGTGTTGTTTCTGCTTTTCAATGAGCAAAAGAGGTTCTTGTGTCTGCGCATCTAGTTGCAAAAGCACAACCACGTCTCAGAGCGACGGTGGTGCAAAAAAAGAGTACTCGACACCACCGAAAAGTCCAAAAAGAATACATGTCGAGGGCCAGATTCGAACTGACGTTATCGGGAACCGTGTAGAACCAACCATTGCCAATCACCTTTGTCATGCCATTGCCTGCCGCCGCCGCTCGACTTTGGGGGACTTTACAGGCCCGATGTGTTGACCACTACACTACCTCGACGTTTCATTTGATAATGTAATCGCCATTGGCGGCAAATATATTGCTCAATGGCGTACCGGTGAGGAGAGCGGCCGAGGTTCGGCGGTGAGGGGCTCGCGGGAGGACGGCGGGCAGAGAGGGGTCGGGTTTGGCTGCTAGTGAGCGCCGAAGTTGATGGACATGCACATACAACACCATTGTGGTGACGACAGGACCACGAGCGCTCTCTTTAAGCTTGTAATATCACAATCGTGACCATGTTTGGTACAGGAGCCATGGTGTTGCCACTGCCGGTAGAAGCAAGGCGGGCACGGCGACCTACAACATCAGTGAAAAGCTGCAGCAGACACTGAGAGTGATCATCAGCATCGAAAGGCTGAACCGCACAAGAGAGATAGACAAGATCACAGAGGCATCCAGTGCAAAGCTGTACGATCTTGTTCCGCTTCGACGTAGCCGACCACTTCTTGATCCAGTCCGCTTCTCAAGACCTCGCATGAATGCGGCGTGCGAGCCTTTCCAACGAGAGACAGCTTCCAAAGCCTCCAAGCGCCGCATCTTCGCATCCACCCATCTCAGGCTCCGCCTTCCTATGAGACTACACCTGACGCAAAGCTTCCCCGACTGGCGCAAGGAAACGGGCGCCGTGGAGGCCAGCCGGCTGCAGATGCTTTCCATCTCCTGAAAAGTTCGGAGTAGTAGTCACGAGAACAAGAGCTATTACAACCAATAGTTGGGAGCGCGGAGGAAGGTCTCCCCTCCACAGTGCCTTTACGCTCGACATAGCTAGAGGCGCAGAAAGGCGCAAGGTGCACAACGACAACTTGATCGTATGGTGCGATGTACGCGGTAGTCGCAAACGGAAGTTAGAGAGTGGGCCAGAGTCTGAGAGAAGATGTAGGTTTGAATATATGCAGATACGCTGGGTAGCTCCAGTTTGTCTACCGTCATGCCTGCATTGATAAATGTGTTCAGTCATTTGATCCTCGCAACAGGACCAAACCAAGTCTCATGCAGGCTGCCTCCAATGCAAGCATCCATGACCTCCTCCGGCCTTTTCTCCCTCACATCTACAGTCTCCGCCGAACTCCTCCAATGATTGAACGAAACTGTTACAAACTTCACCTCCACCTCCCTCGCCAGCTCCACTACCAACTCCGCGAGCCTCAAATACCTGCTCCCGGCGTCATTGGCATTCCCACTCTCCACCTCCTCCGGCGTCTTTCTCTTCAACTCCGGCCCTTTGCCATACAACACCCACTCATCCACTTTGAGACAGACGTGCAGCGTTCTCAAATTCGGGCACAGAGCTGCAAGGCGTTTCAAGTTCTCGGCTTCCTTGTTCAAACTCAACACATCGCTTCCGCTCTTCCACAATTTCCCAGAAGTTCTGGAGGCGAAAGGCTGACTGAAAGGCGCTCGCATGTCTGATATGCTGACCACGAGTTCTACATGCACAAGATTTCGCAGCAGAGGTTCTGGGTTGCCTGTCATGATCATTTGCGAAGTTCCAGATGTGAACTCTAGTCTGCTTGCTGAGCCACGGATGTCGCTGAGGTGGAGAAGGATGATGTTGGATTCGAGGAATTGGTGTTTCGCGATGCGGTACAGACAATTGCAGCATCGGAAGGGTGTCAGAAGGCCACGAAGTGTTTTCGAGATTTGTTCGGAGATCAGGCCGGGTGGTGGATGCTGGAGATAGGACGTTGTTTTTGTGACCGCAGGTGGCGGCTGGTGTGTCATTGCATAACTGCAGATATGCGCGAGGAGCTCGTCGGACAGCGAGAGCAGAGTAGTGGCCGGCATCATCTCATCAACATCAGGTGGATGATTGGCTATAGTGTGTTCCACTTCCAGTGTCGCTCTCTTGAGCTTTTAGGTAGCGCTTTTGGCCTCGGGGCTGCACTCACAGAAGACCTTTGGTGGTCTCGGGTCTTGCCCTCTCAGAGTCGTCTCTTCAAGTCCAAGAGCCGCTCAAACTGTCAACAGCAAAGTTTCATTGGATGTTTGGAGCGTACGAAAGACAGCGGAAGTCAATGACGTGCGTGGGGAGGGAGCAGCAGAGGTCCGATCAAGCTCATCGGCTGTCCCGAAGTCTGTCGGCAATCCATACAGGCCATGCGTTGACCATGTCTTGATGCCTGAGGCATCAACATTGAGGTAGCCATGAACTCGTATTTGAAGGTATGTGTGCAGCAACGATCGTGCAGCGTGGATTGCGAGCTTAATCATGTTGCTTGACGGTCGGAGATGGCATTCGGCCCGGTGTGCCAGTAAACCAGGCCTGGTCATCGTTCTTGTTGCGAATTGTCAACATGAATGAGGGTCCGTGGATGATTTTGTGAAGGATCATACTGGCACTTTTTTCTGCAGCTTTGTTCTTGGACGTAGAGAGTTTCGCGATTTTGGTGAAGGCCCTGCTCGTGCAATCGAATAGCAGCAGGAGCACGATCCCTTCGACCAGCTTGTCTGCAACAGTAAAATCGACACCTCTTGGCCTTGCTGCAACGTTGGCAATGATGCGTTCTTTGTGGCAAAGGTGAGAGCTGAGATATGACTCTTCGTAGTCCCTTCCTATTCTCAAGAGACGCACTCGTGCGAAGCGCGTCCACCGTGCCTGGTGGCACTGATGCTGGCCTGTGATTAGGAGAGGTGTTAGGCAGCCCTAGATCCACGTTCAGTGCCAGAATTATCAGCAGCAGTGAGAGCATGGCTCTGCTCCGTTGAGCCTTGTGGACTGCGAACGGCGAGCTGCATGTGTTGCTGATGATCGAGTGCCCTCTGGCAAGCACAAACCAGCTGGATCCTCCATTGCCGTGACCATTGCTGCAAGCAACCGATCTCAGGACATCATTATGTCCCTCGTTCATCTTTTGTACTGATCAGCATTCTGCCTCTTCTCCCAAGTATCGCATCTGCACTGCTCCTCCACCGCTCCTTCCTGTCCCGGGAGTTTTCAACGGCCGACTGCCACGCCGCAGCAGCATTTTCTTTGCCATAGTCTTGTTATCCTGATAGAACTATCTGCTGCTGTTTTTCCTTCCTCTTGGCCCCATCCCTTCTTGTATACACGCTCCTTCTGGTCAGTCAAAGCCGGCTCTCTGATCAGGGCCGCCTGGAGCGCTACTATCGCACGATGCTGCCATCGAGCACGTGTGGGCAAGCGACTTGCCGGATGCGTGACTGGAGCGTGACTCTGGGTTGCGGAGCGAGTGGCGGGTTGCAGAGGACAATGAAGCGATCAGCTTTCGGCGATAGGTTTGGTATTGGGTCTGGCGGGCTGTGTTTCGTTAGTGGAGAGAGAATTGTGACCTCGATGCCGCGTTCGCATCGTATTGAAGCTCCCGCGAGGAGTGTGGTAGGCAGTGCGGGATGATCGACAATGAGATTTTGTTGAAAGAAGCTCTGGATGGTGGCATTGTGGAATTCAGGGTCCAGAGTGCTGGCTTTGTGCTCTCAGCGACGGAGCTCCTCCGCCCGTACGCTGATCTCAGCGATTCAGCGAAAGTACCTGCAACTGGACTCATGAATGTACAACTCCGCTCTTGTATCGTTGACGGTGGTTTAGTTCGTCGCAGTGGTCGCCCAGGAAGGACCGCGTGGGGGACAAACAAAGCACTAGGCGAGGGAGTGGAAATCTTGCTCCGAAACTGTTAGAGAACAGCGAGGACATGAATGAACATTGGATATTCAGATACAATGAACCGACAACCATCTCAGTGGAAGATTACTGCCCAGATTGTGCTGTTGAGGAAATGTGTGTGTTGACACTGGATGATGTTTGTTTATTTCAGAAGGATGCGATTCTATTCATGCTGCCCATGCGCTGAATTCATGCTCTATGCTAGATGTAGTAGTATGTATACAAGTCGTTAAGTGATGCTCTTTTACCCTAGTGCCAAATGCGATGCCGGGCCAGTACCAGTCCTGCTGACTGCCCATGCTTCAAGCTTCTCCAGGAACCAAGAAGTTGTACCTGTCTCTCCAGGTAGTCTGTCAATTGCTGCGCACGCTGATCATGTCAGTCTTGTTGACCGTCCTATGCACGATGCTGCAGCTTACGCCGTCTGGTCCATCTCATCCGTATCCTCGCTCTCGTCTTCAGTTGGTGGCCAGTCTTCGTCTGGATGACCACTGCGACGAATGTATTCGTCGTCGTCCATCGTCCAAAAAGCGGGAGGAGGTCGAGTGCCAATGAGGTCGCTATTGGCGTGCACCATCCGCCGCCATTCATGGTCAAGGATCGTATCACCGTGCGTCCGCTCGAACTTGTCGAAGTGCAGGGCCATTCTCCAGATGTTGTCCTTCTGCTGCAAGAAGGCGTCTCGAGCCTGAGCGGGTGCACCAGGCAGCTCCATGGTGGCCTTTACTTGCCACAGTGGAGCGAAGCTGTTGGCAAAGGTCGTGTCGATAACCATTCGCGTTTCGAGGAGTTCGATCTTGTCGAGCTTTGGAAGATACTCGAGGATCTCTTTCATGGCGAGGTCAAGCAACTTGATGATGTTACGGTCTTGTAGCTGCTCGTAGACTGGCTGAAGCTTGTATCTCATACGGCCCAGAGCTTGTAGCGACCAATCCATCAAGTCCCACTCCGCAGTGTCGCAGAACTTGATCACACCAAGAGGGTCGAAACGTGGACGACGGGGTTCTTTGTGGTGGGCGCCTGGTTCGGTGCCTTCCAAGAGGGTACGACGTGCACGGAAATTTGCCACAATTCGTCGAATGCGAGCTTGCTCGAGTCCCGGTGCGTCGATGTCTGTCCATGCGTCGAAGTATTCTTCAAGCACAGCAAGATCGCGATGCTTTAGATCGAAGCCGAATGTCTGGGGATCTCCTTCGCCATTCTTCTTCCCGGCTCGGTCCCGACGAGAGGCATGATACACCTCCGGGTGGAGTTTGTGACCGGGAACGGCACCACCGTAGTGGTGTTCCTCCAGCAGACGCATTTTGTAGGTGAAGTCGACCTGTTCGTGATGGAACACCTGCAGGCTGCGGATAGCATCGGCCACAGCCTTGGGTGGCTTCGGATACCAGCTGAGCATGTCGTACATGCGGACTGGCTCAGTCGCTGCGCACACCACTTCATTGCAGTATAGTCTGAACGTCTCGGCCTCAGCAGGGTCTGCTTTTTCCACTCTTCACAAGCCTTGGTAAAGACCGCGAGGAGAGGCTTCTTCATCTTGTGATGCTCTCGGCGTTCGTCGTCGATTGCATCGATACGGTCGTTCGCCTTGTTGTCTCGGGCTCTTTCAGCCTCTTGGAGCTCCATCATCTCAGCGTGCTCCTCCAAGGCGTCTTGTAGGCGCTCGAGGGTCTCAATTTCATCTTCTGTGAGTTGCGGTCCCTCAGGAGATGGAGGCGGTGCTGGGGTGGGATCCTCTTCTTCCAAGCTGGTGTTCAGGAAGAGGTTGGGGGTGCGGCGACGACGAGCGGCATTGCCAGTCGCACGCTGCTCAGAGAGATCCCAAGTAACGTGGCGGCCGCCTTGGGAAGGCTCTCGTCCTGGAGGGCCACGCTGGCCGCCTGGTCCACGGTTACGTGGCATGTCGAAAGATGGTAGAAAGTGGTGGTGACTGTGCTGTTGTTGCTCGGTTGGTTTTGCTTGGGCTGTGGCAACGGTGGTAGCTTTCTTAGGTTAGTCGTTTGTATAAGAAATGTAAGATTGCAGAGGAAGAGCTTGCTTTTAACCCTTCACCAAGCCTGCGAGCGTGAACACATTACCGTTATTCTCGCAGACATGAACTTGCGAGCGCGCACAAAGCCTTTGTCTAAGTACGGGTGAGGTTGCTTTGTGCGCGCAGCGAAGGAGCTACATTGTCTATCATATGTGCCCCGCGGTTCATGTGACGACCAACAACTGGAGTCATTAGAGCGATAGCAGGATCTTGTGATCTCTTCAATCATCGTTCGTCAAACTCATTACGCACTAAAGATCCGGTTTCTCAGCACGAAACTACCTCCACTCAGGCACTCGGTTGTTGGTGCCTTAGGCAGAGGCTCCAGCGGAGCGAGGACACGGCAAAGCCGCGGCGAGAGATCTGTGTGGAGATAGGCACGAAACGAGAAACGAGGAAGGAGGAATTCTGGCCGACTAGCCATTCGAAACGGCAGGTAAAAATCCGCGAGCTGCATGAAAGACAAGCTCAAAACTAAGTTAGTCTACCCTGTGGGGTCTATCTCCGCAGCTTATACGACTGAAAGAATATTATGTGGGAGAAGTAGGAGAAATTTTTGTTATTACAACGATGCGATTTTATTAATGCCTTCCATCATGCGATGCCTAAAGCCTACGCCAAAGTTTATGCCAAAATATCTATGCCAAACAGAAATGAATGCTCCTTTTCTCAGCTGCCAAGTGTGTTTCGCAGCTATTCGTGATACTGCACGTTGCTCATGATCCAATTACCCTTCAAAAGGCAACAGGATCGGCCTGTCTCTCCAGGCGGTCTGTCAATTGCTCAATGCTTCAGCGTTCGAGCCTGATTCGGTCGTGTTGTACCTAGGTATCATGGGCCATGCAGCCTACTCCACCATTGCCGCGTCCATAATAGCATCATTCACCTCCGCCTCGTCCTCATCATCGCCCTTAACCCAGCCTTCATCAGGATGACCGGATCGACGAAGGTATTCCTCGTCATCCTCGTCAGTCCACAAGACCGGAGGAGCCACAGAGGTGATATCCTCGTAGTACTCCTTCTGCATCTCGCGCCACTCGGGACCAAGGACTTTGCCGTACTTAGCCTCAAAGTCCTCGAAGACTTTGATCATGGCCCACACCTCTTCCTGCATCTCATAGAGGTGCTTGCGGCCTTCGACATCGGCTCCATCGCGTCGCAGTTTTGCCAGATGTTGTCGAGTCTGCCAGAGGCGCTTAGTGTACCCTTGATGGATCAGAAGCTTCATATCGCAGTAGCCTACGTTGTCAATCTCGCGGGCATAGAGGCCAATTGTGTTGATCGTGCTATTCAAGAGCTGGCCGACAGACTTGTCAGGGTGATTCTGGTACTCCGGCCGGAGCTCAACTAGGAGCTCTATTGCGCTGATGCACCACGCAATCATATCCCAATCTGCCGTGTCGCAGAATTTGTGGGTCAAGTACTCCTCGTAGCGTGGGCGTCGACCATCCGGATGACGACGGTGGGTGTATGTCCCCTCTAGGAGCGTGCGGCGGACCATGAAGTTGGCGAGAATGGCCTGCAGTCGAGGAATCTCACGACCCGGAAATTCATTTTCCAGCTGGTTTTCTTGGAAATTGGCGAGGTCAGGATGCTTGAGGTTGAACCCGAAGATCTCGTATGGGCTACCATCGCGTTTGGTCTTGGCTCGGTCTCGGTGAGCAGTCAGGTATGTTTCAGCATCGAGACCATGTCTGGGCACAGCGCCTTCCAGCTTCTCCTCGAAGCAAGCGATGTGGTACAGGAACTCCGCATCTTTGTGCGCGTAGGTCTGCATGTCTTCGATCGCGATTCTCACCATTGGTGCAAGTCGCGGGAACCAGCGGAGCATGTCGACACGGCGTGCGGATCCAGTCGTGGCTAGTTCAGCAGCTCTCATGTGAACCTCGAACTTGGCATGTCTCTCTGGTTGGACTGCCTTCCAAATGTCCATCTCTTTGTTGAAGCTGTCAACAAGTTTCTCTGCGTGAGTTGCTAATTGAACGCGCATTCCCTTGAGCTTCTCGATGCGTTGCGTGATGGCGTGCTCACGCCGGATCTCCTCTTCTGCCGCGGCCAGCCGGCTCTCTTCTTCCATGGCAAGCTCCATCTCGTACAGCTCCTCGCATGTGGGAAGCCGGGGACCCAGGAGGCCGTTCACGCGGGTTTCGTCGTCTTCTAAACTGGTGTTCAGGTAGAGATCCGCTGTCTGGCCCCGCCTAGCGGTCCGGTTGGTGGCCCGGTCTCCAGGTTGGGTAAAACGTACTCGGCGTCCTCCTTCAACGGGGAGACGTCGGCGAGGAGCGCGGAGCTCCGGCCCGCGTGTGCGTGGCATGATTTTGGATCGATTGTTCGGATCGTTAGTGTATTGCACTGCTGTTGCTCGATTGGTTGTTCTTGAGCTGTTGTAACTGTGGTAGCTTTCTCCGGTTGGTTGTTTGTATGAGAGAAGAGAATTGTAAAATTGCAGAAGGAAAGCATCCCTATAACCCTTCGGCGGCGCTGTGACCGTGAACACATCACGCTTTTCATCGCAGTCATTAACTTGCGAGCGAAAACAATGCCTTTGTCCAGTCACGAGCGCTCATATGGACACGTCACTGTCGTTGGAGACAAGTGACTTATCCAAGCGCTGCAGATGATTTCATCGCTCTGCGCAGCAATAATGGTGCTGTACCTCCAGGTTGCATTTCCTGTTGGGTCTGCCGGACAGCCGCAAAGGAATGATTATAATGGTGTTGTAGTGGGGTGTATAGTTTCTTTGATGGCGATTTATAAGGATTTCTCTCGAGGACAAAGCCTTTGTGATTTTGCCGTCGAGCGAATGCTTCTCTGGCTACGCGCTGACGAAGAGAGTCTTCGGGATTGAAGCCAGCGTATGGAATGAGTACTGATGCAGCGCAGAGTCAGCATGCGTAGCCAATGCTCCCACGTTGTAGAGTAGCCCATTTCGTCTGTATCTTGAGCGCCTGCCGCAGCTGCGCGAGCGTTGGTAGCATGGACAGGGATGATGTGAAGTCGAAAAGATCCGCGCTAGTGGTCAAAACAAACTTGCCCCTCTCACGCGGCTTCGCCCTCTCCCTGCCCACGAATACCAAAACCACGAAGAACGAGAAGACCAAGACAGAGAAGAAGATGACGATGACGTTCCCGTTCGTTTCTCCGCTCCGCCGCACCTCCACGGCGCCCTGTCTCAATCTCGCTGACCATCCAACAGATCCAAACACTGGGAGTTTTGGGTGGATGGCAGCGTGCGGCCTTACAACCGCAATGACCCCAGCGTTGTTGGAGGTTTTGCGGGCTGCGCGTGGGTGATGCGTGATCCAGAGCCGGGTCTCTCGCGCTTTGGAGAATGCTGGGCCCTGCCATTGACCCGCGATGTCACCTCGACCGAGCTCACCGGCATCGAAAAAGCTCTGGACTTTATCGTTGACGTCGTCCACCAACTGCCAGCTGCTGCCATCGCTGATCTCTACATCACCGTGCGCTCCGATTGCATGGACGCTGTCGACGAGGTGAGATACGCGTACGCCCCTGAAAATGGGGACATACCATTGAGCGGTGGGCGAGATGGGTATATTCAAATACACCATCCAACGCTCACCCACCGATGTGTGAATGCAATCCGCTCGCTCGAAGCACGAGGCATCGTCGCTCGCGTGATGTGGGAGGAACGCATGGCAACAGACGAGGCAATAAGAGCTGATGCCGGCGCGAGGAAGGGGGCGAGATGAGGCGGATATTCTCTGGAACGCATGGTCCTCAGCGGTTTCCGCTTTGAGGAGTACCGGCGAATGCCATGAGAACGTCGTTGACTCTCACCATATCGCAGACTCAGCTGTAATGGCTTGTTCTGTGGTCCGCATGCGGCAGAAACCGCATGAAAGCCGTTCGGAGCGGTAATGGAGGTCAAATCCCATTCCAACCTCCTCGTTGGTGGCCTCTGGGCGGCTTCACGAAGCTGGCGGACCGGAAAGGGTCGTGATCTTTGGAGATCGTTGTTCTGCTTGGGCGGATCGTCTCACGAGGGTCTTGACCAAGCTCTTCGCGAGCAAAGGCAAGCACTGCGACTGAAGGCGACGACATTCCACACGGCTTGTGGCGCATCGATCAGAGCTTCAGCAGAGCGTCAGGAGGGCTCATGTGAAGAGAGTGCTCTCAACTCCGTGCGATGCCGTGAGTTCCAACCAGAATCCGCATTAGAAAGCCAACATCTGACGAACTATCGCAGGCAAGCTCATCACTACTCCATGGAGATGTGCCTTGGACCCTGGGTGCACGAGGATCTCGAGAAGTTTTTCAGGAACTTCATGTCGCTTCCCGCTTCTCAGCTTGCGAAGTAGTTGCGCTTACGCGAACTAATCGAGGACTCCCGCAGCTTGGAGGAGGCGCTCGCGAGGATCAGCATCTCCTCGATAATATGCCAGAACATGAGCAGACACAGCAATCAGGACCCATCAAAGCAATCCTGTCTTTCCTGGAGCCATAAACCGACAGTAACCAGAGGAGGAATGATCTCCGGCAATTTACCACCACATAATATTTGGTCCAGATCAATCTTCACACTCAAGCTGATGATTGAAGCGACGAAATCCTCCACCTCCGCAGTCGATCCCATGAGAGACATTATCCCGAAGACGGAGTGAAGGGCTGACTGAGATCCAACTGCTCTTTTCTCAGCGACACGGATGACATTTTCAGCTGCGGAAAGACAACATTGCGGCCAGATAGCAACCCGCCGGCTCATACAACCGCCGTCGATACCCAGAGTCAGCAAAAGGACTGGCCGCTATTCAGCGTGTCTCCGTCAAGGTGTCGGCCAGTTCCATGCAGAGCAGCCAGAATGTAGGCTGTCCAGATCCAGAAGACGAGTCTGACTTGCTGACAATGCTTCCTAGGAGACCTCCAGCTGCTATGGCTACGACATCCGATTTGGAACCGCGTCGACCAAGTTTCTAGAATTCGCGTTTGGTTGTCGACGTTGCCATTCTGCCACGAACCTCAGCGCCGAGCCCAATATCCCTGATGCCATAATTTTCCCGTCCCGGAACAAGTAACACCGCCTCCGCTGGCGCGACACCCAGGACGAGGAGCACACGCCGTCTCGAAGGTACGTGCAGTGTGCAAATGTGCGGCAGGAAGTGTTGTCCGCTGGTAGAACTTGAACAGCAAGAGCGTGCACGACAGACGGCACGTGGAATTGTTGGAGAACAGCAAGACCTTGCGCAGACAGCGTGCCAGACTAGGCCCGCGGTGACGAGAGTCTGGTGTAGCGCTCATGAAGTGAACAAAGCTGAGACCGAGCAGCATACTGTTCTGGCGTCGATGGAGGTAATGATCTTGACGGTCTGGAGTCGGTCATCGGCTGACTTTGCAATGCCGCAGTGCTGCTCGGAGCAACAGCTTATCGGCGACCTTCTCCCTAAGGGTCGAGATTCTGAAACCAACAGCACCACAGGTGAGGAATGACGAGACCAAGCTGTCGGATCGCCTCTCCAAGAGCGCACATTGAGCTTATCGTGATCGTTCGAAGGACCCGGGAGCGTCTGCTGCGCAGGCGAACAGTGGAAGCCGAGATCAATCCAGCCCGCCATATTCAATGCGATGACGCAGCTGGGCATGTTCTCCGACCTTCCCTCCGGCAAGGACGTCGCAGTGGAGGGCTGATCGGTGGAGAGGTGAGCGTGAGTGCTCCAGTTGGTCGAGGCCGAATGGCTCTTGATGCCGTGCTCGATTGGTGACGGATGCGGCCATGTTTAGTAGGAATGCTGGAATTGAGTTATCGTGCAGCATGCAAGGAGTGCCCGTGGACATCAGAGAGAATATTGGATACTCGCTGAAATGGTGCGGAAGGAAGGACATGGAGCAGATAGTCGATGATGATGGCGAGAGCTGGCTAGCCCGGGGTTTTCGCGAAGCATGGAAGAGAATTATATCGAACGATTTGAGAAATGGAGGCATCGTTTCATACGCGCAGAGACGAAGAAGATCAACGGAAGTTCGAGGTTGCAAGAAGGAACCCGCTATCTGTAATGGGCAGAAGAGCTTTGTTGCTCAGGCACGTCTCAAGCTGTCTCATTCATCGCATCATTTGTCTCATCCTGAAGGTGCCTTCAATCTCCCCTGTAGCTTAAGTCCGCATTGGAGCTCTGCTCTGCAACAAGCCTGCGTCTTCTGCCTTGCTGTTCAAGTCTGCCAGCCAAACATGCTGCTCTTGCTTATACACTCTCTCCTCCACGTCGTACCACAATCTATCCACCTCATACTCTGCCGTCTCTTCGCTCATCCGTGACTTCCTCTGCCTCTTCGCTGGACGTGCATCAGCTTGCTCGCCATCTGCCTGCTCCATGGCTTTCTTCTTGTCTCCAATCCTGGAGCTGCGGCGACGAGGCTCGTCATCGACAGTGGTGAGACTGGCTTGCGGCGTCGCCGACGATGGAACGCCACCCATATACTCATCACCATCCTCATCGCGTGCCTGTCTCACCACCACCTTCTTCGTTCCACCACCCTTCTTCGGCGCATCTACCAGCTCCGTGGTAGCCCCACCACCAGAGGTCATCTTCTTCTCCTTGCTCACTTCCACGAGCTCCACGAACGGCGCGCCAGCAGCACCCATCGCGAGGATTGCCCGCACCTCGTGCTCTTTGACGTCTCTGAAGAAGCACTGTTTTAGCGTCTGAGCATCAGAGGCACGCGGGACACCATGGAAGTATTGCATGTGTGTCGAGAAAGAGGAAAGGCCGCGCAGTGGGGTGTGCCCGGCCTGCGTGCAGTTGCCTCCGCAAGTGCGACATCGAAGCTCTATCCAGCGGCCCTTTTCTGGGGCGTTGATAATTGTTGTGCAGGGTGGAAGGAGGGTTTTGAATGTTGCGGCGGCGAGGAAAGAATCGATTTCGTTGTCGTCCATGGGTGGAACGACCTCTTTACCTCCAGCCACGCCAAGGGAGGGCGTGCCAGCATCTCCGTTCTCGCCAGACTCTGACTGTGCAGCGTGTTTGCGTTGGAGAGGCGCAGGAGGTGGTGGCATTGAGGAGCCGCCTGGCATAGGTCCAGGTATTGCGGCATTGTAGGCTTCGAGTATTGACTCGAGCTGCTGGCAAAGTGGTTCGATGGTCGCGGCGGTGTATGTACCCGGATCCTTCAGGATGATCCTCGCGTCGTCGAGGAGGTCTTGAAGCTCTTCTTGGTCTTCGGCGGCGGATAACTTTACGTTGACGACATTGTTGTAGGCGCAAAAAAGGCGACCCATAGCGTTGGAGTTGGAGGAGGCGGCCATTTTATCGAGTGTCGAAGGGAGTGTGTGTGTGTGAGAAGAGAAGACGAGAACGTTGATGTAGACGGCGTAGGCTTTGAGCGAGGAGAAGGCGAACGCGGCGGTCGTATGCAGTGCTGTGTATGTAGGATGAGAGAAGACGAACGAGCTTTGCGTGAAGAAGGGTGCTCGAAGGTGAGCTGCCAAGCAAAGAGTGAACAGTGAAAGGCTTGCAGACTTGGCACGTCACTCGTTCACTCGATGCTTGGCAGCAGTATCTGGTGATGAAATGTCTTGAGGAACAGCTTGGGCATTGGATATTGGAACATATATCGTTGGAAAGGTTGCATGAGTATAGCTGAAGACGTTGAGGTGATAATTGAAACAAGGTTTGCGTTCCCTGACTATATCATTAGGCAGTACGCATCAGTATTCCTCTTCAAATATATCAACACAGTTTGCTCGTATGCGTTTACAAACTATATCATGTATTAGCAAAAGGAGCCTCCATGTACGAGTCATTGATTGAGCACAAAGAGCTGCTTGCCGGCCGCGATTGTTTGTTGGACCCAATCTTTGAACCGGACGACAATGTTTGTATGCACGTGAAGGTGGATCTGGAATTTTTGATCACAGTAGAGTTACAGGCAGACGAGAACGATCACTCCTCATTGATACGACAGGATACTTCCGTCCCGTAGCTAGGAGAAGGAGCTGAGACTCTTATTTGTATCCAGAGACAGCTATTCCTGCGATAGTGTCTCTGCACAGTATCCAAGACGTCCTTTCAAGCTGTATCCAGGTACACTAGCTTGGGAAGCTTCATTGCTACCAGAGAACGATGCCCTTTCTGGCGGACCGTATCAATCGCTCCATTGCCTCAAGCAGTACACTTTCGTCCTATATCCAGACGAAGAAGCAGGAAGCATCGGCTCTGTTCAGAGAAAGCTGTACTTGATGCCATGTCTCAAAACAACGTCTGAGACAAATTTTACGGCCGGAGCCAGCCTCGTAGGCCTGACAAGCTGCGTTCTGCCAGAGAATGGTTTGCCATCCAGCGGACGGTAGCGATCGCTCTGTTTTGACACGGAGGCACACTTTTGTCTTATATCAAGACGAAGCGGCATAGATTCTCTGCTGCATTTCAGAGAAAGCTGTGCCTGCAGCCATGTCTCCGACAATTATCGCAAATGCATTCCATTGCCGTGGCCAGGCCTGTAGGCCCAGCAAGCTCCATTATGCCGCAGACGGTATACTTTTGGGCGGACTGTAACAATCGCTCTATCTCGACACAGCGGCACAGTCTCGCTCAAAACTCACACAAAGCAGCTGGGACCTCTGGGTCTGTTTAGAGAAAGCTGTATATCAGGATATGTCTCAGGGAATCTTTCAAAACGCATTTCATTGTCGTGACGAGCCCTGTAGGCTTAATCAGATTCATTGTGCCGGGGAGGGCGTACTTTTTGACAGACTGTCACAATCGCTCCATCTCGGCACGATGGCAGGTTTTCATATCATAGCTATACGGAGAAGCATAGATTCTCCGGTGCATTCAGAGATAGTTGTCACTGCAGCCTTGCCTCAGGACATTGTTCAAGACGCATTCGGGCGTTGTATTCAGGTTCATAAGCGTGATGGGCAGCGACCCGTCAGAGGAAGGTCGCTCTCGGGCGATGGTTGGAGTTTGAAGCTGTGTATTTTGTATGCTTTTGATCATATCGTTGCGTATGATTGATGTGTTTGTGATCGTGAGCTTTTAGTGAGCTCCGCTAGGCCTTGCTATGCTATTGTGTACGATACTGGCATGCGTCTACTGGTTCTTCTTATCCTCTGCTTCCATCTGCTTCTTCTCAGCCAGCTTCTCATAGGCTTTCCACCAAGCCTCGTTGACGAACAACCAATGCTGACGATATCTCTCCAGACCGTCGACGATGCTTGCTCCATCTTCCATCATCCACTGAACGATTTCCAGCATATCTCCCTTGTTCTCCGAGGCCTCAGCTGCTTCTCGCATGTAGCCGACGTATCTGTCCAGCCTGGGTTGCGTTGCTTTGATCCTCTCCAACGTACGCACTTGCTTCTCGATCTCCTCGTAGAATAGTATCCGTCGGTGAAGGAGCGAGAAGGACGGAAATTGTGCCACCATTTCGATCGGGGCTGCCATGACGTTTGCGAAGTCGAGGATGCCTACGATCTCGAAGTTGGCGTTGACGAGGACGTTGTGGGGGCTGAAATCGCGGTTGACCAGACAGAATTTGTTCTTCTGACCAGGTTTGCCGTACAATTTGATGAGTTCGAGGAATTTGGACGGAAGCTGGAACGACGGGCTGTTTCTGAGCTGTAGGCTGCCCTCCTTGTCTGCGCTGTTGGAGTAGCTTTTAGCCACATCATTCCAGTATAGGTCTGCTGTAGTCCATGGTCCTTTGCCAGTGATCAGCTCTGGCCCGATGGTATAATCCTCCATAGTCTTGTACAAGCTGCCGATCCTATCGAATGTGCAGCTGGCGAGCTCGATCTGTATCTCTGCCATGCGCTTCCAGAAGGCAGTGTTGGCCTGAAGATCGTAATTCCTGGCCTCGGCGAGATCTTGTGCGACGGTCCCGTGGATGTAGTCCGTGATCATAAAGGATGCGCCAACATTGGTGTTGGCCTCGAGGCGGTATGCGTGGACTTCTGGGACTGGAATGCGTGTGTGCTTTCTGGTCTTGTTGTCAGTAAATTGATTATAGATCGAATACTCCGTATGCTTACTTCAGATACGCCATTGTCGCGATCTCGGCTTCCATCGTCCGACGTGTGCTGAGCAACGGTCGGCGTTTCAGCCCCTCCATGTCTGGCATCCGCACTCGCGCGACCCACTGCACGCCATCTGCGAAGTCGATCCTTCTGACTACATTGTCGAGTCCTGCAGTGTAGCTTTGGCTAAGCCCGCACGCTACGCCGCGGAGGCCTTTTGCGTGTCTCAGAAGAGCGTCCCAGTTGACGCTTTTGACGTGATCGGTGAGTCTCTCGCGCAGGGGATTGTCCTCAGGAAAGGTATTGTCTCCCTGCCAGGCTTCAGTGCCGAGAGCGGACATTGTGGTAAGCTTGGGGGCTCAATGGAGAAGTCGCTGATTTGATACGGGATGTTGTTGTTGTGTGCAAATGCGCGTCGGTGCTGCTTCTTTCATGCTCGGTGTGCACGGACCATTGCTTTCACCTGCTCAGAGCTCGAACGCTCACCCGACCGAGCCTGAGGCCGGGAAGATACCCTTCAACATTCACTTTCCGAAGGAAATCAACTCCATACGCTTGCGTCGACTCGGCTGTGGCTCGTTCGTGCAGCCGCTCTTGGGCCCAAATCGATGTTCCCACAAGTCTGCCAGCACGACTAATGTTCTGTACATACTCAGACGAGAACGATGGGGAGGGCATGAATGCCCATCCTTGAGCCTTCCGTACAGACTTTCATGCCCACTTGAGATCGCTCGCGCCTCCAACATTTTCCTCATGGAGGCATATTTGGCCGCAATCTACACGCCTCACGTTATTTTCCAGCACCTAGAAGGATGAACAAGGCAATATTGAAATAGTCAATGAGTATATGTAAAGTGCTGTTGCGTAATTAAAGTCGATGTATTGAGCTGTTCCCATCATTGCTTCCGATCGGGGTACATGTAGCTGTTCAACGATGTTTGTCAGAGCCTTGCAAGCATTTGCTAGAAATCACTAATTGACCATACAATCAGTAATATATCTTAAAGTTACTCCGTGACAGAGGGATGGCAAGCATTGGAGGTTACTCGCAAAAGCCGGAAGCCTCTCGCAAATGTGTTTCTCCACACGATGGTATTAACTACTTGTCCCATGGGATGTACCAGTCTTCGCAGTGCTGGGACAGTTGCTGCACATGGAGTAAAGGTACTGCAGTACCTTTGCAGACTTTTGCCACATACGTCTCTGTACCACGTGGACTGTGGTAGCTCAAAATTTGATTGCTTTTATCGATCAGGTCTTGTTGCAGTCATGTTAGCACTGGGAAACACATCTCAGTATACAGGTAGCAAGGAAGTCAAACGAATTTCAGAAGCGCTTGACTTGTACTTCATGGTCCTGTTCGAGCTGCATTCATGTACATTTGGCCATTCGGCAAGTAGCAGCTACTGAAAGACGCTCCACACGGACCCAAAAGCTCCTGTTGCCTCCATGTCGAGCTGCTTCCACTCTTTCATACCGCCTGCAAATCCATCATCGCTTTCCCGTGCAATGCGTCCAATCACTCCTCATCAGATCCATGCTTGTCAACACTGTGGTCCTCATCCCCATCTCCATCCTCAGACTCCCCATCAAGGTCCACCACCCTATTCATCTTTCTCTTCTTGCTCGCATGGCGAAAGAGCTCCTCGTCATCTGTATCGTCCTCGTCATCAGAATCCTTGACTTCCGTACGCTGGGTACTCGAGCTAGACGCCACCGAAGTGGACTTTCGGAAGGCCGGCCCAAGAGACTCTCGTGCTTGCTGGTAGCCCTTGCCCGCTCCCAACGTGTGCGTAGTCGACGCTTGCGGCAATGGTGGCGACGAAGTGAAGACCAGCTGCTTTGAAGGAGTCTCTCGTGGAGAGCCCATTGGCGTGGCATGGCGAAAGGTCTGAGACTCCTCGATGTCATCGTAATCGGGCTGTGGTGCCCATCTGGGATCGTCGCGAATGAGATGACCACGATGAGTGCCGATAGCTTTGAGGAACTCGGTCATCTCAGTCGGCTTGTACATTTTCGTGATCTGGAAGAGCCATTCGATAGATGTCAACTCGTGACCGTTTGGGTGCTGGGATAGGTCGCCTGGATTGTAGGGTGGTAGCTCGGCCTTGATACATTCTCGCAGCCAGACCAGTAAATTCTCCCAGTGCGGTTCATACGAGAGGTCACACTTGATCTTGCCCATTGCGAGGACAGTTGTGGAAGGATCGTCGAGGCGGCAAATGGTGAAGTTGTCAGTCTTGATTGGTGTTGTGCTGGAAGAGTGGTCCTCAAGGCCGTCCAGTAGCGTCGTCGATTTTTCCTGCAATGCTTCGAAAAGCTCAAGCTCATTGTGGCTTCCAGCTAGAAGAATTGGATCTTCCTCAGCTCGTTGACGATGCGAGTCCATCAGCTTCCAGAAGGGCTGAATCGCCAGTCCATCGAAGTTCGAGACACGGATGTTGAAAGAGTTTCCAACAAAGAAGATCGGAACAGCAAGTTCGCGAATCTGCCTGCAGACTGTGAGGAGTCCAGGTGCTTCGCGAATCGGCGTGCCATCGGGCTTCGTGTGTTGGCGCTTGACGAGTTGGTTGGTGTCGGTGATATCCCAGCTGACGAGTGGCTGTGGCACTAATTGGCCTCGTGGAAGGACGTCGTACGGTGCTTCATCGACGAGCACAAAGCTGTAGATAAGCCCCTGCACAGACTGGGGAAGATGCAGCAGGTGTTCGCCAGCTGGCTGCGTGCTGACAGAGTCGTTGTGCATTTTCTGACCCAGAATTAGTACTCTGTGTTTCTCAATTGCCATACGAACTTACGCTTATGGCCGGTATGACCTTGCTCGAATTGTACACCACTTCGAAGCCGCGTACAGGGATGTCTTCGTCCTCATGTCTGGCCTTTCGCTTCAACCCGCGCGATTGGACTTCGAGCATGTACTCCTCCTCATCTTCCTCTGGTGCTGGACTTGGAACCTCTGCGGCCGAGATGTCGACTACAGGGCTTGATGCTTGCAAAGGTGCGGGAGATGGCGGTCGAGCGGTCTCCTTTCTCGAGGTGGAGCCCCAAATCCACGCCATAATCGAGGTTTGTGAAGTTGGATTTGAGAGGAAAAGAATCAGTTCTCGGAGTCCTGGCGCAGCTTGAATAGCTCGCGAGATTGCTTATCAGTGTCTTCGTGTTTGTAAGCGAAGTTGGAGTGATCGGGTCAGGAGGAAGGGAAGAGTCTTCTTATGAAGTAGAAGGCGGCGCCGCCGGCGGTAAGGTCACGTGCCCGTCTGTGAATGTGAATGGTCTCATGTCTGCTAAGAGTCAATGTTTCGAAAAGAGCTGAAAAATGTCTTCCAGCAACATCTGGAGCCAGCTGGGCTCTGAAGTGGAACAAGAAAGAGAGACATCAAGTACTTGCCATACTATTCTCGCTCAATCGTCTTTCGACAAACCGGCATGGAGGTCACCCTGCTGGGCTCTGCTTACCCTCTCCCGCACAGAGACTAGCTCATTGATCGTCTGGTTGATACGTGAGACCTCTTTGCGGCAGTATCTCACCCTCATAGAAATGGCTTTGTCCTGCTCCTTCAATTGCTCCATCCTCACCTTATTTCTGGCAATTTCTGCCATATTCTGCTGTGTTTGTGCTTTCATCGCACATAGTCTCGCATCTTCTTCTCTGCTGAATGGTCTCGTGCCGATTTGATGCGCCTGGCGCAACAATGGCTGTTCAGTGCTCGCTTGCTGGGAGGTACTGGAAGCAGGACTCTCCACGCGCTGTTTCTTCTGCCTGCTTCCGCCGCCACCGCCCATACCGCCGCTGTTCCTGTTGCCGCTGCTATCTCCGCTCATCGTGAGCTACGCGTGGGAATGCAGGACGCGCTGGAGCTGGATTTGAGGTCGTAGAGGAGGATTCGAGGTGGGCGGACGATGGTGGATTTGAGGTGCTGGCCTGAGGCTCAGATCTGCTTCCCTGGCGGTCGTGTCCTGAAATAATGAGGGCTCGTAGCGGCATGAAACCACCTCGCGCTGCTTCTCCTACCATCTGAGACCTTCCGCCGCGCTGTTATGTGTGTTTTCGCAGTCCTGTGGTGGTGCTGTGGCCGTGGAGGGCAAGGCATTGTGCTCATCCGCAGCGAAAAGCCAGGGTCTTGGCGCTGGAGTCGCAGCTGATGGCTCTTGCTCGCCACTCACTGACCAACAGTTTCCTCTCCACCGCCACAACGACGTCTTCCTTTCCTCCAACACACTCAAAGAGGAGCGGAAGAGCTTCTCGCTGCTTCTGACAACCTCAGCGACATCTTGCGGCCATCGGCAGAGCCCTCAGTCACCGCTGAGCCATCCTCAAAGGAAGATTCTTCCGCCGTCCACCACCTCCACCCCCTCAACAGCGACCTCGGTGGCGACGAGGAGCTCGACTTGGTCATCTTATTCGTCCTAAACAGCCGCGGCAACGGCCTCAGCTTGCTGGGCAGTGCTTCCGCAATGACTTCGCGCCTTGATGGGTAAGTCTTCCTCTGACACCACCTCCTCTGCCGCGACACCGACATGAATGACGGCGGAGAGCCTCCAATGAGGATCTCCAATGCCCCCAGCAGCTGTGACCACAGCCTTAGCTCGCTGAACAGCTCGCTGACCTCACCTTGAGGCGCTGATAGGCACAACTAACGCCGACAGCCATCTTCCGCGAATCGACGGCGAGGTCGGTGGCAAAGCAGCAGCTCAGCTCTCCCTTACACACTATCCGCGGCGTCCCGCGCGAGATATGGAGGGCCAGCACTCCATTGGTGCCGCTGACAGACTTCCTAGGGTCAAATTTCCCGCCGAGCATCTCCGCCAACATCACCTCCACCATCACCCGCAGTCGCCCAGACATCCGCAACACCGATACTCTCCAACATCTAAACAGAGCTGCCGGGTCGGGCACAGCTTCAAGAGGAGGTCGTTGAGGAGGATGAAGAGGAGGAATGTGACGAGGACAGCAGCACCATGGGAGACTCCGGCGAGATGAACACAAACCGCACGGCGGTGACCTGGACACCACGGGACATCTCAATGCTCTCATGGGCTTTGCAGATTCGTCTGGGGTCTGACATCGTGGTCCTCGATGAGTTGCACATCACTGCCACCAGTCCTGCGCCAGCGGTGGCGACATCGACAGTCATCGGGCTCCGAGGAGTCTCAGTGTCACATCCTGTGCAGTCCACTGCTCGGCTGAGTGAGTCCTCGGAGTGTGGTTCTGCTCAGAAGAGAGACTTTCGGCATACCACAAATGGTAAGCCGAGAACCGGGTGGAGACCCGATGCCACTCCGCAAGCTGGCTTGTTGGTCGTTTCTCAGAGACTTCTTCATCACACACTGCCTTCTCCCATCATGGAGACACCCTTTTTGCACAGCAGGATGGCAGTTGGCTGATACAACAGACGTAGGTGCATCCTGGCACATGGCAGGCTGATTCCAAAGACCACTGCGATGGACGTCGTGCCATGAGCAGCAGAAGCAGCAAGTGGCTCCAAGATACGTCTCTCCTCGGTGACGCCAGCAGACGAGAGCTTCTGCTCTCGACAAGAGCTCACCAGTTTACACTTCGCATTCGGCATTCGCCATCATGGCGAAACACTGCCACCCAGCTGACCATTTGCCGCCATGGAAGTAGTCCATCTCATGTGGCTTCTTCTTCTGCAAGACCGAATAGCAGGATCTTGGTCGAAGTCTATGTCCTCAATGCCAGGAGCTCTTCAGTAAGAGAAGGATATCGCCGTTGCCATGGTCTTCGCAAGATGTTGCGAAGTAGGGTGACCAACTCCGATAGTATCATCATGGCCACAGCTCAGGCATGAGTACCAAATACAAGCATCACACTTCGGTCACCGTTCGCATACTTTCATTGGGCATCCGTGAGCTGCTTCAGCCGGTGTAAGTCCCGCTTCGCCTTCCAGCCTTGCTTCTGGAATCTCTTCGACTGCTTTGTTCCTCAACGCCAGCGAACATTCTGGGCAGCCGTGAGCCAAGTCATGAGGCCGGCGTAAGTCCAATGCCTGCTTTCAAGACTTCTTCCTTCGGGATTGGTAGCGCTTGGGCAGATGATATTCGCAAGCACTTCCCGGTCTCTTTTACCCTTTGGCATCTGTGGGCTTCGGCCAGTGTAAGTCCTGCAGCCGAACTTGACGACTACTCTTGGTAGACGCTTGCTGAGGTCAAGTCTCTTACGTCTTCTTTCCCACTTCGACCGTCTCGTACTGGCATCGGAGTGCTTTGAAGCCCGAGCAAGACCAGGTTTCCTTCATCACTGCTCCACACTGGCATCGGAGAGCTTTGAGGCCCGAGTGAATCCAGGATTCTCTGTCGCCTTCCCGGACATTTCTGCACCTCACACTGGCAGCGGTGAGCTTCCAAGCCCGTGCAAGACCACATGTTCTTCATCATCTCCTCGAAAATTCCTTCGCAGTGGCGTTGCGGAGCCTCCAAGCCCGTGAAGGAGCAAGGTTCTTCCCAGCAGTACCGGCACTGAGAACCTGGCGGCGGAGAGCTTCAAAGCCCGCCAAAGTCAAGCTTTTCCTCTCTTTCTTTGCTCGGCGTTCCTCGACTTCAACGTCCTCTTGTGGCTTCCGAGAGCCTTGCGGCCCGGGTAAAACCAGAGTTCCCTTCCTCGATTTCCTTTCACTTGCGTCTGAGCACAACGGAGTGCCTCTCCATGTTTCTCTTGCGCTGGCAGCGGTGAGTCTGGTGGCCCGCGCAAGTCCAGCTTTCTTCGTCTTCCTTTCGCCTCTGCTGTATCGCCGGCAAGACGACTTGTCCCGGCTGCTCACCAAGCTATCATCGGGAGTGTCGGCACATATCGGCATCTCGCTCCGACTTTGCAGAGCTTCATCTCTCCTGTAAGGTTGCATGGCCCATCTCGTACTTATCTTTCTTGCTCCAGTAAAGTTGTGTTGCTCTTGACCAGCTTTGCAGCCTCTTCCCTTTGGCAGCGGCGAGCCTTCGGGCCCGCGTAAGTCCGGCTTCGTCCTCACAACTGCAGCATCGACTTGATCGCCGGCGAGACGTATGTCCCGGCTACTGACTGCTGCGCCATCTCGAGACTCAGCAAGACTGTCAACCCAGGCATCGGCCGTTCAAGACTTTGTGCATCGACTACAGCGGCAGCCGTCTCGTATTCGATCTTGATGCCTGGATATCCTCTTCGCCTCACGACTTCTGGTTCTGGACTATGGTGCAGCTTCCCATAGGTTGCCTGCTCGGCTGTGCGGGGCTGGCAATGATCATGGCCGTCGTTCGGCTTCGGCGTCATGTGGTCAGATCCTCACAGTCGCGGCTTGGTTGCTAGCGGCTCGTGATCCGCCTTGATGTTCGCTGCTGGGCTCTGGGAGCTTTGCTGGCTGCAATTTCGAGAAGACTACTCTTGGTAGACTCCGATTTTGTGCTGGTATGCATGTACTCTCGTTCCCAAGAAGGCGTGGCTTGAAGCGTACTCTTGGTAGGCTCTTGCTTGTTCGCCGGAACGGGGACTTGAGATGCATAGTATCGGGCTGGCGGGCACGGATTTTGCGAATGTGCGACTTGCAGTGCATTCTAAGTGGACTCTGGATCCGATACTGAGCTGCAGTCTCCGGAGTGGACAGTGGATGCTGGAGTGCCTTTTGGCCCAGCGATGAGGACCTTTCTGTGGAAGTTGCCTTTTTTGTCTGTTGGTATGCTTTGGCGCAGCTGGAAATCTTGCGTATGTTGTGAGGTTTGGTGCTGCTGGTGAGCTTCTGCCCAGCTGGAGGTAGAGACATGGGCGCTGGTGTGCTTCGGCCCAGCTGAGGAAGATTGAATGTGCTGCTTTTTGTCTTGTTGCTGGTGTGCTTCTGCCCAGCTCGCGGACTTGGCCTTGCCCAAGAACACAGTTCGTGGCAGGCTCTTGCTTGATATGGCGCTGACTGGGACTCTGCACTTCTGGATCGGAATCTCTGGAGTTCGCCGACATCGAAAGTTCTTCGTTTCTGGCCAAGTAGTCGTGCATGCGAAGCTGCTCTGCGACATGGGCGGCATGAAGGAACGACCACGATTGAAGTGCCTTATCGCCGGCATGGAGTACTTCGTCAGAATCGCGCACTGCAGATCTTCTCTCGCTTGAGTTTGATCTTCTGCCTGTGCCATATGCGTGAACTTTCGTCAGACACAGCAGACATCGCATCGCATCACGCCACTGCTGAGATGTCCTCAACACCGCCTTGACAGACCCTCGCAATGCTTGCTCTTTCGTGTCGCCCAGAGGCCCGCGTCTGGAGTCACGTGAGCGATGTTGAGCATGTCGCTCTCGCAACACCATGGCCGAGATAGTGGAAGGGAGATTTGAGTTCCGATCCCTGCGATCGACATGGTGAAATACAGTCTGGTGCTTGGCTGAGCTGGTTGGTGAGAGCTCTGTTGAGCAAGACCACTGGGAAAGCACTGCCGAAGAAGCTGGCTCCTGGGAAGCCAGCCTGTCTGTGGCTGTCCAAGACGACGTGTCGCAGCAACTCTCAGTACGCCTTCGGTGTCAGCTCATTTGACCGGTGTCGTTCTGGCTGTGCAGCAGGAAACGGCACAGCAGTCAGTCTTCGGCAGCAGAGAGGAATATATGTGCATGAGCATGGAGATAGGAAAGACTCAGAAATGAGAATTGGAGATGCCAGTTCTCGACATAGCTGGTGTTGGGCGAATGTTATAATGGTGATACAGAGGTACGTACGTTGTATGCGACACCTGCAGAAGCTCTTGCGCGACGTACTTGCAGAGGGGAAGGAAATGGAAGGCGAGACTGCCTTCCGTAGAGAAGCACGAAGCCTGCCCGCCTACGATGGAGACTCACCTGTGCTCGACAAAGCAACAACTGGACTTTCGAAAAGCTGCCCGAACGCGTGCCTAGCGCTCTGCACCTGCCTCGAAACATCAAAGTCAGCATGAACTCAGCAGATCGAAGTCCGGAGAACGGTGTCGAGAACCAAGAGATATCAGATCCTCCCAACCCGCATCATCGAAAACCACGCAATTCGGGTTATCGATCACCTTAGCTCCCATAGCACAACCGCAACAGCCCTTCGAAGCTCCGTGTTTCACCACTCCTCAAGAGCGAGCGGCTATCCCATGTTACCCTTGGGAGAGGGCTGAAAAGAACTGTTTATCCACCCCAAAGAGCTAGGTGCTGACCCACAACAGGCCAATGTGTAATCTTGATAAGGACCTTCGATACGAGCAACGTTGTGTGCGCGTCGGGGTTGGGTGCGGGGGTTGTATCATCATTTGAGAGGTGGTGTTGGCGGAGGAGGAGATGCTTACCGAAGAAGAAGAAGAAGCAGGTGCTTTTCGTTGTGCTCAATTGGCGAAGACATGTTGACCTGAGGAGGCTGGTATCCTCTTCATGGACCGGCTGTCCAATTGGAGAATTGGAGGGCTTTCTTGCTTGAGTGTCAGCCTCTGCTCTTGTTCGATTCTCTTTGGAGAAGCAAAGATCGAAGCACGCACGATTAGTGGAAGGGTTGCAAGGAGCCAATTTGAATCAGTAGCAGAAGCTCGCTTGAGGCGTCTGTCGAAGCATACGACCTCGATTCGAGAGCACCTGCGCTTAAGGCTGAAGGACCTGTCACTCAACGTCAGCAACGACTCCGAAAAATCAGTCTTGTGAGAATGCCAGTGTGATGGAGCACCATCTTCAGTCTGGATGACTGCAGCGAGGACGGCTCGTTGGCCACCAATACTCGCTCCTACTCTTGCGGCCAGCCCTTCGAAGCCTGCAGTTTTGGCTGCACGCTCAAAAATTAAGCACTCTCCCATGCCGCAGCCGACTAGGCATTCCTCTCCTTGACTCCTTCCCTCGACCCGAAAATCCCTCAATGTGGCAGACTGCGCAACGGGCGATGGCTTGGATCGCATCAGGTCGATCAAGAATACTTTCCCCGGAGTAAAGCGAACTCTTGTTTGGGGTTTCATCATTGGTGCTGTGAGGGAGCAGAAAGCATCCCACTTACCAATGTCTTCATCCTGGAGGAAGCTGCGAGCTCGGTGACCTGTCTAAAATCATCGTCAGCGTCCTCTCAAACACCGCCTTAAGAGCATCGTTGTGGTAAGGATTAGTCGTCAGATCGAAAGAGAGTCATCCTTCTACCACTTGTCCTTCGAAGCCCGCAAGTCGTGCCATTCAGCAGTCGGATGTACAGTTGCTGTGTACAGCAGAGCGCTTTGGTGCTTCAATCCTGGATGATGTGCGCGGGAGAAAGGGCTCGACTTACATGCTGCGGAGGTGGAAGGTCGTCTTTCACGCCTCGTGATGCAAGATCTGGCCTCGAAGAGTCAGCTGCTGCGCTCAGGCATTAATCTTTGGGGCAAGGCATTGTAGATTGTGAGCTTCAGAATCGGCCCGCTGACATTCCACTCTCGGTTGGCACGCCCACCAAACTCTCAGGATCGCACGGAAAGTCCTTCGGCGCCTGCAAGCGATCTGGCGTCCCCATGCCATGTTGTCCTTGCGACCAGGTCTTTTACAGTTGATTCGTTTTCGAGACCTGGTCTTCTGCCACTGCCGCTGCGGACGTTGTTCGTGCTTCGAGTGGTGATGGCGGGTACCTTCTCATCATGTGCGTGAGTGGGGTGAGGAGACTGCGAGGCACTTACCAAGAGAGATGCGATATGGGAGATTGCGAGAGTGTCGTCTTCGGCTCACCAGACCACACCTGGGCGTTGAAAGCTTGCAGAACCTGGCTTGAAGGCTGTGGCCGAGAAGTGGAGGAATCTGGCAGGGGAATTGTTTCAGACGAAGTCAGCCTCCGCGTCTGAGAAGCATTCTGCGTTTCGTGCTCCTCTTCAGCTGCTCGGCACTGACCAAAGTGCGCACTTAACTTCGTGCCAGGCCTACAGATCATCACCTGGAAGATGTCGCTGCCAAGAGAAGAGGCGAGACTTATTTTGCGTGGAGTTCTCCGGATGTGTGCACGACGTGGATACCGTATCTGCATGTCGCCCCAAATTAGCATCTGTCCCAAAGCCCACTGAAAATCTCAAGTCATGATAGGAAAAGCTTCTCAGGCCACCCTCTCGACGAATGTCGATGCAGTCGCTCATCAATGCCCGCACAGCCTTCAGAGCCCGCAACCGATCCGAAGGCATCTCCCCCTGCCAACGTGTTTCCCATTGCCCTCCGGATCGTCGCTTTCCACTGCCCAAAGTCGGTTGAAGACGATGGACTCATGGCTGCTACTCCGCTGCGGCATGTACGGGCGTCGAGTGGTTTGATAGGTGTGGGAGTTCATCATGTTGAAAAGATTTTGTGAAGAGGGAAGTTGCTGTCTTACCTGCAATACCTGGGCCCCGAGCAGCATCTGTTAGTTTGAGAGCAGGACTTGGACGCTCAGGGTGTCAGCACACGTCTCGATCTCCAGTTTGGAGGAGCGATTTCTCCACTTCAAGGAATCTCGCCATGGATTCTCACACGGGAAAGGCGAAGTTGAAGGTGTCACTGACCGACCCGTGCTGCCTCCATACTGATCAAGCGCCGAGCGAGCTGATCGTTGCGGTGAAGTTCGGTACCCTGCTGGGATGCGGCGTGTGATTCCCCAGCGGCGACGAATACCTGTGCAACAACAGGTCAGCGCATGTTCAAGCCAAAGCTGATAGAGGAGTGTTCGTATGGAAAGACACTTCAGGCTGTGGCTGTCCGTGGAGACCGGATGCCACTGGGCTGCCATGGAGACCATCACCCGTCCTCAGCAGTGCAAGCACAGCCCTTCGGACCTCGAGTCTGTGTTTACTTGCTCTCGTTGTTCCTCTCTTTCTCCAGGTCTCCGCTATACTTGCCGACTCTTGGTCCGCGGCGGGCAATGTGCTTGCAAGGTGGGTGTGGCAGGGTGGGATCATCATTGTGTGCGAGTCGGAAGAGAGTGGGAAACGCCTACCTTCATGTTGCCTTCGATCTCGGCCGGAGCAAATGTAAGGTGTCGAGGCGCTGAAAAACGCAAGGATTCTTACGTCTGAAGGGAGATCGTGACTGGCGGCAGTTCTTCGTTTCGCTCTTGGCCGATGCCCCAGCGTCTTGAGCTCTGCTGTGGAAGAGATGATCAGCATCCATTCGGCTTTGATGGACATCGCGTAGATCATTTGCAAAGGTCCTGGTCAGAAGTCTCCACGGCCATCCTTACCCATGGCGCAGAGCTGAGCGGAGGTCATACGTGGACAGCCCTTCGAAGCACTCCCTTACTGCCTCTCCCCATTGGGCGGAGAGGTCAGGGTCCCGCCGAACAGATGAACAGCCTCTTATCGTCGTCGTTATTAATCGCTACACTCGATCTTCTCGCCAGCTGGGAGTGCTCCGCGACGGACATGCCATGTGCCACATCACCCGCCCAATGAGGAGTCATCATGGGTTGATGGCGTCGTGCTGGATGGTGCATCTTACCGTTGAAGCTGTTCGCGCTCCGCGTGCTTGGGAACGAAGGCGTTGTCAGCTCGGAGGTTTGGCCGAGAGATTTTCAGAGCTGGTGGGGTCCTGCGCTCATTTCTTGTCAGCTTTGATTGCGTGAACGCTGGTTTCTCGAGACTGTTGAGAAGGTGAAGTGCAATCAGATCATCGTCGCCGTCGGTACTGATTGGAGGACGGACGCCGAACGGAGATCTCTTGCGAACAGCCCTTCGCAGCCCTCGCTTTCCCAATGCCCGCTCACGCTTGCATGGTCATGTTCATCTCGTTCGAGTATCGCTTTCTTCCTCTTGACCAGTCCCCTCTGCCTCTGCGGGGGCTGCACGACGGGCATGCCATGGAGTCGCATCTCGTGCTCGGGGAAGGATCATCATCAGGCGGTGCAGACTGCGAGAAAGGTGAACTTACCAAGTGCAATGGTCATCTCTCATGACGTGGTGTTGAACCTCGATGGCGGCGCCCGCTGGCTGAGGGTGTGTCTGTGGCATCAAGCACCGGCTGCTCGATCAGCGAGCGCCGGCAAAGTCTGCGTCTGGTTCCTCGAAGTCAGCGACTGAGGAGGCTGCTTCGTCCGCCACGACCGGAGGCCGTCGCCGCCGCTTCCGCAGCGCTGCCAAAGGACTTGAGCGACCAGGGGCAGAAAACTGCTGCTGGCCTCCGCCGTCACGGAAAGTGTCAAAAGGATGAGTGACTTACCTTGACGATAGACGTAGCCTGAACCAGCACTGAACAGAAGCGTCTGTGGTGGTTTTGGTGATGGATGAATGGAGTTGTGTTGTGGATGAACAGCCGACGAAACACAAAGCACTCAAGCTCCGTGAACCCCACGTGACCTTACCTGAAGTTTTGCAATTCGAGACAGATGTCAACGTTGGGGCGGTCAGCGATCGTAAGGGCCTTGGGACTACTCAAATGGGTATCGAGGAGGGCGGGTGACCCATCACAGCTGTTTCGCAGCGGTCGGATCGGTCGTTTGGGCTCGAGGTCGAAATGTGGGTGGGAACGGCGGCGTGTTCGGCGGCGAGGGAGTCGGGTGCATTCATCCTCCTCTTCTCTCTCAAGCCATTGCAATGATCGACACGATGCCCTACTCTCTCTGCCGTCACCTATTCACGCAGCGCTCCCTCGCTGACTTCAATTTGTGGATGTGCACGCCGATGGAGTTTTGCTTGAGGCGAGCAGCAGGATGGGGCCGAAGCACGCGTCAAACCTGAACTCTGAGAACCTCTTCCAATCGAGCGCGTATGTTGTGATTGTCCAATATCCTGTCATACCTCTAATATCCGTCGATGCTGTGATCAACTCCTCCTCTTCTTCTTGCGCTCGACCAGGCGAGCCATTGATCCGTCACTGCAGCGAAGCGGCTCCAAGCTCTTTTTCGAGACGTCGATGACGATGGGCGGGATCGTCTCGATGCGGGAATGAGGATGGCGGGGGCGAGTGGCTTTGTTCGTAGGTAGACGGAGGTGGGTCGAGGATGTTGGGAAACAAAGGACTGCTTTGTTGTCAGGGGTCTGGGCGGCTTGAAGGACGCTCTCCCGAGCTGACCTTCTACCTGCCACGCAATGTTGCTCCTGCATTGGATGAAGTTGAGCTGCTGAGGCGTTAATGTTGATGGAGATGGACGAAAGACGGGGGGCCAGCCGACGAGGATGGCGTTGATGACGGGAAGCCATTCACGGTCTTGGCATATCACAACACAACAAAAGCGAGCACAAGGAAAACATGACTTGCGCGAAGACGAGACTATCAATATGGCGCATTGAGAACGCACATGTTCGTAAAGCCCTGGCGAGCGTTCTTGTGGTCCAGGTGGCAAAAGCTCTGAGCAGTACGGCGAGTGCAAAGACAAAAGAGGCAGCAGCTTTGATCGGGAGGATGACACAGATTGGAAGAAAGTGAACAGAAGCATGAGCAACACATTTCGAGTGGCTATTTGGGCTCTGAGCAGTGCGCGCAAGAAAAGTCCTCCAGTGGCATGCATCTCGCCATCGTCCACGGCCAACCTCTTCAACACAATGAAACAAGCAACTCTCAGCCCCATCATCATCAAGAAACGCCATCGGCAACGGCACCAACACCAACAGACACAGTAGCACTCGACATGGCGGGACAACTTGACTGTCGGCAGGTCAGCGAAGGAACAATGTTGCAGTGGGCGAGGGAATACTCGCTCTGATACTCAAACTTCAGCGGCGGGCAGCGAACAGCCAATGCTCACAGCGCGGCGAGATGGCATGAAGGTGGAGACGTCCTGGCGGGATCCGCAGTCCTGATGTTGTCGAGAGCACGCAGACCGGGACCATGTGTCTTCGAGCCAGCGGACGACGACCAGTTGGTGCTGAGTGCGACAGCCAATCCTCGGTGCGGCGGAGCTGCAGCGCAGGCAGCGGTGTGTCGATGGTCAGTCGCAGCAGTTGGAGGTGGAAGACCAGCAGACGCGTTTGAAGCCACAGGAGAGCCAGCCAAGCCAGGCTGAAGCAGTAGGCGACAACGAGCACACCCAAGGCGGCGACAGCAACGCCCGGATAGGCTACTAGACGCACGGCAACGACTGCGGCAGAGGTCTGGATTGATGTCAGCAGAGAGAACAGAGGCGCCGCTGATGGTGGTGGAACTGACTGGCAGGTGGAGGTCGTCGTCGAGGCGAGCAAGGAGGCCATGGAGGTTCAGCTCCTTGCCTATGTCCGGCGGAGTGTCCTCAGTTGCGGCGGTCTTGCGCTTGGTGGTCTTGGGCGGCGAGACAACGCGAACCGACGCGGTGAAAGGGTCAGCCACGGCGGCGCTGGAGTGAGCATCGTGGATGCCGCCGCCGCCTCCGTCCTGCTTCTTGTGGATGTTGCGGTCGAACATCTGTTGTGACGGAGGCGGCGCCGGAGGATAGAATCGAAGGACGCTTCGCGAGAAGGGGCGAGCATCATTGACGCAGCCGCCGCCTCCGTCCTGTTTCTTGTAGATATTGCGGACGAACATCTCTGGTGACGGAGGCGGCGCCGGAAGCTAGAATCGACGGACGCTTCGCAAGCACGGGCGCCATGGGCCTGTCGAAGGATGTCAGTGAGCGCGAGAGCAGTGAGTGAAGAGGATGTGATGCGTACTTTGGTCCCACAGCGCCCCTGCACCGGAGGGAAGCGGCACAGACTCCTCGCTGCAACGTCGAAGGTATTGTCTTGATGGTGGTGGTGAAGAAGAGGAAGAAGTCGAGAGAGGAGGAAGTGGGGGTTTAAGTAGCCATTTGACGAGGCAGTGCTGGCTGATGGCTGGGCAGGCAAACAAACGCCAAGTGCGGCAAGCTTGATCAAGCTGGACGTCAGCTGCATACGTCCTGACCTCCTTTCCCAGTCTGTTTCTTGAGCATGCAGGAGAAACAGTACATCCTCGAGAGTCACTCCTGCCCACTGGTCATTTCACGGTCTGAACGACATTCGCAAGGTGAAGAACAGAGGGCTGACTGTGTCTATGTCCTTTCGTACAGCATGAGCTTCGAAAATTACCTTAGTCTCTTTCATTCCTGTTGTCGACCTGCCTACGGCGCTACTTTTGCATCAGCACAGCAGCTGGCGGTTGGTCAGCATACCACTGATCATGACTCAAGACACTCCCTCCATGGCTGCAAGCCTCAGCTCCCTGCTGTGCCAAGGATACCAACCACGTCGAGCAAGACGCCTCTCGGGTCGTTCCTCAGCTTACTCTATTCCGCCACGACCAAGTTCCATTCAAGCGTTATCCAAGATCATGCAACAAGCGCCTCACGAATTCCGTGGCAGTCGGACATTCCGCCCTTCCGATCGAGATCCGACAACCTTATATCTATCCGCAATCCCTGCCAACAATCCAGGTGTCATTTCGGTAAAACCGGTCGGGTCACAACTTTGTGCGCACTTCATGTCCTCCTGCCTGGTAACCTCACACTCTTTTGAGCAGTTTTGAGATACTTTCTTCCTCTTTCGCAGTCGCTCGTTTGGTCCCTTTCTTATCTTGGAGGTCTCTTTGGGTAGTCTGGCCTGGTGCGCACCAGCATGGGATCCTGGTTCCTCGTGTTTGCGGCTCTGCTTGCAGCTTATGTTGGACAGACGCATGCTGGACTGGAGCATAGGCATGTGCATGGCGATGGGCTGCAGTAAGTCTCACCATGCTGAGCGGAATGGTCTACTGCATTTCGGTAGCCCGATGAGAGGGCGGAGATATTGGCATGCATCTATAGGATCGATTTCTGGAGGCTGACTCAGTTTCAGTCAACGCGCTGACATCTCTGAATCTCTCGACAAACGACAACTTCCAGACTTTGCACAGCGCAACTTGAACACCATCCGAAGCATCTACGGCCTCACAGTCTATCCCAACAATGTCCCGATCCTCAAACAAGGATGCGACAAGGCAGTACCGCCAGGCCTCTTCAGCCCATACGCGACTGGACGTGTATCTCCTGTAGGCGATTTCACTGGCTTCAATGACTCATGCGAGTACTTCTTCGCCTTGGCACCAAATCCGGAGGACCAGGAATTCCAAGGACTGGGAATCTATCAGGCGGATGTGGTAGAGTTCACTTCAGGATGTCCAAACATTGCGGCGAGTGTGGTGTAAGTCTTCGCAGTTGAGAGAGGATACCAAGGTGTAGTGTTGGCGACGTGGTGCGCTGCTGCTGCTCATAAGCTTGAGAGCGCCATCACGAATGCTCTCTAGACGAACTCTGACATGTCGCTCAGATACCTCCGCACTGCAAAGTACGATCAAAACACCCGCCAGATCGATCCAAGTCGCCCAGTGTCGACACTCGCACAGGTAGGCACAGCATAGACCAGGATCACTTGCTTACGCCTCACGTTCTGATCTTTCTTTGCAGGTCGCATTCTGGCAATTCGACGCCTACGGCCAAGTCGAACGCTACCACGCCTGGATCACCAACCTCGAAGCCTGGATCAAAGCCGGCACAGGCGTAGACTTCAACGCCCTCCTCTACCAAAAATTCGTCCCCGTGGTCCTCTGTCCCGGAATCCAACAACGCTGCACAGGTCAATATCAACAATATCTCGACGTCACGACTTGCATCTTGGAACTGGAACTCAAACCATTCGGATCTTTCGACGAAGTCTGGGGCGATAATGTCGCTTGTCGACTCATTCATTTGATTCTGACGCAAGTGAGACCGGATATCCATTGTCCGCATGTTGGACCGACTGGTGGGGGGAAGTGTGTGGACATTAATTATAGTATTGATTATTTCTCTGATTTGGAGTTGTTTGGGTTGCCGGAGGGGAGTGTCTTTACTTGTGGTGGGCCGTTGACTGATCCGATGAATCCGGCGGCGGTGGGGCCTTTCAGTGGGAGTAATGGGAACCCTCTACCTGGAGAAGCGCCGCCGCCGATTCCGGATGTGAAGCAGGCATTGGGGCCGTTGGGAGGTTTGTTGGATGGGATTTTGAAGAGGATGCCAGAGTGGTTGTGATGGTGAGGGCCATGTCCTTCTATTCATGTTGTCTTCGTATCGCGGGCACAGCCAGCTCGAATTATGCTTTTTGCGTTCAAGTATGCAGTGCAACTGCCGAAGAGCCAGTTGCAGAAACACGCTGACAGTGCAGAAATCTGTCAGGAATATACTCATAATTGACTTCGTCAATGCAAGACCCGTATACGATCGCAGTTTGCGAAAAATCATCTGCTGACCTCGCTTTTGTTTAGTCAGTAGGCTGACTTCTGGCCTTCACGTCTAGGAACCCAGCAGTTCGCTTTCGATTGCTTGCTCGGCTGGCCTGTCAACGTTCACCAGCCCTGATATCCCAGCACACGCGTCTCCAATTCACAGAGTCCGCCAAAGTTAGTCGAGGCGAGACCTACCCGTTTCGGACAGTGCTTAGATGCTGACCGAGAGCTAATGCTTGGCGTCGTGCTCACAATGGTGGCGATACATAGGCTTAGTCAAGAAAGACTTACGCTGCAGAGCTCTTGGCTCGACAACGGAAATACCCAGCAAGGTAAGTTTGCTGGTGATCCGTTGGGCACTTTTCTTAGTCCGCCTCGCATGCGTACCTGCGACAAAGCTCTCCTGGGCTGCCAACATCTTGAGAAGGAATGCCTGGAAGGGTCCACCCAGAGAAACAACTACCACGGTGGAGCATGTTGCAAACATCGGTGTTTGGACCATCTCTTCGACTCATTGGGATGCATTCTAGCTTCCCAAGGTACGATCTACCAGTGAAGCGATATACGAGCTGAAGCATTACATGGTGTGTACGGCTGTCAATCAGCAAAAAAGATGCCAATTTTTGCATCTTTCCCGTTCACCATGTTCGTGGGGAAGTCGCCGTCTGCATGGAACAGGCTGCCAGCCTGGCTGTTGTTGGGTCAACTCACCTGAATACGAGGTCAGCAACTTGGTACTGGTCTTCTCGTTGTTGCGAGTCCTTCCGTCCTTCCCCTACACGTTGATCCTGTACAGTGGACACGATGTCTTGCTGCTTGGAACGTGATTGTCGCTCCACTACTGGAGGGCGTTCCTGCTACTCGCCTGCGGCATTGAGACAGTCTTCAACGATGTCTGGGAACTCTCAAATCCATACGGCTCATGGCGTTCTGCTGCGAAAACCCCAGGAGCCTTGTCACTAAACGCTCGCCGCTGCCCGATTGACGCAGCATCAGTATAGCATCTATGCGTTACGCAAGTCAGCAAGCCCCCTTGGTCGAAAGTCTGTCACTGTCCACGGAACAGGTCTCGCTGGTCTTGTAGGCAGTCAGCATGCTTAAAAAACCCACCAACAAGAGTTCTGCTGATTGTAGAGTCGTACCAAGCCAGCCACCTCCCAAAAATACGAGTCTCTGCCGGCCAAACAGCTGCATACCATTTTAGCAGGGTGAGGAGGACGCCTTCTCCGTTGTCGTTGTCGAGTGCGGGGCAGAGCGTTGAAGACTCTCGATCGTGGGATATAAAAGACTGCCTTATAGCCCGACTTTGAGACGAAGATCAGAACGCAACAAGACTCCAAGCTCATCCACTACAAACCATCTTCGATCTCAACTTCGAAATTCAACCATCAAACACAATGGCTCGTCTCTCCTGGTTGCTTACTCTCTTCGTCGCCGCTCTCGGTGTCTCCGCCTGCAGCCCAGAGGACAACTGCTCGGATTGCCCCAGGAGTTTCGACCTCTGCACGTGCATCGGTGTGAGTAACACATACCAGTGAATTATGAGGAGGGTCTAGCGGGCATGGCTGACGCGATGTCTCTTGCGATCGAACAACAGTGGGAGAATTGCCAGACAGCAAAATTCAAGTTCGCCAAGATGGTCAAGAAGGACGTCATGGATGATATTGTTGTTGCTGGTCCAAAGCAAGAGTGATGGAAGCGGTGGAGCATCAAAGCGGCCGACAGCCATTCGCTTGGATCTGGATATGGCGGAGAGAAATGGGATGAGCACTCCTTTCGGAGTCTGTTGGGGTGCGTCAGAATATGATTACGCTCCTTGATCATGCAGATAGGAGCCTTGTGCTCACACTATACCAAAAAAACTTTCGGCCGCTTTCGTGTCCATTTTCAATCCTGTACGCCGAGCGCATGAGGCTTCTGAGGCAGACAGTTTCTTCTTGCTCAAGCGCGGGCCATCGTGAGCTTCTACGAAGAACAGGCGATAGCTTCACTTGGCTTGCATCCGGGAAGGCTTTTTACGTCTGAGGAGCATGGAAGTGTATATTCTGAACATTATGCCGCTGGTCGAGAGCGATGCAGCAACGGCCTTGCTGGTATCAAGCTGGGTGGTGTCAACCAGGTCATCAACCATTCCCCGACGACTGCCTTCGTTGACAAAAGGTTGTCGCACATTGTCCTTCGGCTTTATCATACTCTCTCAGAAGTCTGCGACCTGCTGCTTGGTGGTTCATCGTTTGGAGAGTGTCAAGGTCGGTTCGGTGACAACGAGCATGTGAGCAACTCCAGGAAATGGCAGCTATTATCGCTTGCAGATTCTTTGCATGCTGTGTTACCAAATAGAATCACCTTCCACGGAATGAGCGCAGTAAAGAACGAGTTCAGACATTCCACGCAGAAAAATGGTTCGAGGCCGAGAGATGTGATGTTGTTAGTCTTTTGCACAACGACCTGAACAACTCATTCTACGCTGCAATAAGCTCCACGAATCGCAGAGTTTCGGGAAGGCATATCTGCAAACTCGTCAAAATTCGGTTCCATTCGATCCGTTTGTGTCAAGGTTGGTCTCTTGCCTCTGGAGAACCGATGGCGGGCGTCGTCTCGTCTTGTAGGTATTCAACCTTTGTAGAGGCCGACTTAGGGCAGACTGTTGGTAGGAAACCCACGATTGGCCTTTGAGCTTCTATCCTTGCATCTTCTATGCTGCTGAAAGACTGTCAGGCCCAACTTCTGCAGCAGCAAGGCCACTTGCGGTGCGGCATGCAGTTTTCCGTCGCCGAAAACACCCGGCTGCACTGCGGGAGTCAGTTAAGTCTGACACAAGTATAAGAGTTCTCGCGCTGGCCGCGTTCGAGATCGCTATTCGCACCCAACACATCTGAACGATCAGCACGACAAGCCAGCTCAAACTCCAACCCGGAGAAAGCGCTGTGATGGCCCGTACGTCCTGGTTCACCTGCGTTTTCGTTGCCGCTCTCGGTGTCTTTGCCTGCAACTCCGGCGATGCCTGCAACTGCAACGACTTATACGCATACTGCAGATGCAAAGGCGTAAGTTGGCAGTGTTTGACAGCCGAGTAAATCATGGCTGACTGGATGCCTTTGCGGCAACAGATTCCATCATATGAGTGCTATCCCGGCAGCGAAATGGTCAAGCTGGTCAAGAAAACTGTATTGGATGATGTCGTCGCTGGGTCAAAGTAGGAGGTCGTAAACAAAGGCACCACCGCTGGTCTGATGGCAGTGGAAACGGCCGAGAGGATTAAGCCGGACCATCTTCATAGACAGCAAAGATGAGACACGGAATGAAAGTTGACTTCGTCAACGAGTGTGTAGGCTCCTTGAGCTCGAATCTCACGACCTCGACGCCTGCCGCGCCTTGATCGTGCGGTACTGATGCTGGTCGCAGCCTGCCCCAATACTTCCGTGCTTCGGTCTTGACGACATAGGATGCTGTCCTTCGGGGCGTGCGCGTGTGCAGCCGTTCTCCTGTTCCGGGTTCAGTGGGGCCATGTCCAAGCGGGTGATGAATCCTCGTGGCGGACACCATCAAGGGAGGAGCTGATACACGAGTAGATCGGTATTGAGCTGCTGCTCCTTCGTCTTACGGCAACCGTATGAGCCGACGAGCAAACGCAGCCGGCCTCGAGGTCCTCCATCCTGCAGACCAGCAGAGCGTTCTGAGACTCAGCGTCGAATGAATCCAACCGCTGCGATCAGTCGCCTTCCAAGTCTATCCTTCTCCTCTTTCTACTCAGCAGATCTGCGAGTGTCCAGTTCCATCACACCGCGCGGTGTCCAGGCTCGGGCATTGCTCTCGTGTTCACCGCCGCCGTCACGTCCGTTCGCCGCTCCCAATCCTTGCTCCTCTTCCTCTGTTCTGATGCTTCGGTTCACCGGATGCGGGTTGTTCTGGCCCGGCGATGAAGAAGAAGCGTAGATGCAGTCTTGGACGACAACTTCGGGTCAGGAATGGCGGCGCATAGTGCGGAGGGAGAAGTGCAAGGTGGACATTTGGCGAAGAAAGAAGTCTGATGAGAATGGAAGCCAGTAAGTACCGCATGTGAGAAGCAGGAGCAGCAAGGTGCTGTATGAAGTTCCCGCAGTAGGGTTCAAGTTTGATTCGGCATTGACGTCCGCCCAATACCGAGAGGAGATTTGAAGGTTGTTTCACTGAGGGCAGGATGGCAGGCGGACAAGCAGGAACGGTGCGAAATGGCGCAGTAACGAGCGGTAACAAAGACGATTTTGAGAGCGTGGCAGTGCAGATGACTTGAAACGGTCGTGGCATTGAAATCCCGTGAAGTATGTACATGCAATCATCCAACATCGCCCTCTGCACAAGCTCAGCCCCGCGATGGCATTGGTGCTCCTGATCGCAGCTGCGACAGAAAAGCGATCACACCCGTTCGGTAGGTGGTCACATACGACACACTGGAATCATTGTCCGTCTCTTACTCAGGATACTCTGCGTGACCCAACACGACTATTTCGATCGGAGCCGAGGAAGTTGTCGTTGTGGAGCAGGCTCTGTTCAGGCGCACCGGCGGAGGCTGGGTATGGTTGAAATTGACTTGGGACTCGGCAGGTGGGAGACTCGCGAGGTTCTCATTGCTCGTGGGTGCGTGTCGGATGAGCTCGCGCATCATTCCGGCACCTGGATGTGGATCATCCGCGGCAACGCAAATATTCTCCATGGCACGTGAAGCCTGGCGCAAGTTTCTCGAGCAGGCAGGGTCGAAGGCTTGAGGCGGTCAGTGGGTTGCCTGCATAGGCAGTACCGAAGCCCTGTGGTGGTGGCGGGTGTGGACAGCCTTGCGGTGCTGGTGGCAGCCTGTACTGGCCGCCGAAATGCATCGGTTATGGTGAGTGGTACGGCTGAGGGTTGTAGACGTAAGGGCCCGGATCATAAGTTGGCATGTACCGCATGAAAGCTGGGTGTTGTGCCATCGGCATTGGTGGCTGAAAGTACTGCTGGTTTGGAGCTATGGTCATAGCCATACTCTGGCGCCAAGCAGCACGACTCCTGTTTCTCCATCTGGCGGCGAGGGTTTGTGGACGAAGCTCAAGGGCGGTAGTCGGGGAGCTCCGACATAATTGAACTGTTGCGGAACTTGTCGATGATGCAGTCGATGCCCTGAACAGCGCTGTGTGGTCGTGCGAGCGCTGGTTCTTGGTAACGTTGATAGCTGGGAAGGATCCTGCGCGCAAGTCAGACTGCAGTCTGCATCAAAGAGGACAAAAGGAAGCTTACCATCCACCGGCCCAACCGCGCCGCACTGAACACCGTCTCCCGCTGTCGCGAGCGCGACGACGCCTGGCCAGTGAGCAGCAGCCTGTGAAACACGAGTCAGTTGATCCTCCGTTGAGAGTGTGAGGGAGAGCGAAGGAGAAGATGTGCTTGAAGTGAAGATCGAGACCTGCTCTGTCGTGGTGGCTGGGTCTGCTGGTCCTTCACATGCACCTGTTGAGGTAGATATGCATTTGGAAATTGTCTTCACTTCGAAGCGGCGTTCATGGTGAAATGGTAGAGTCTGTAAGTGCTTGGGGAGGTCTTCGACTTACCCGGGCCCAGACGCCGCCGCGCTCCACTTCTCTTCCCAAGTCACAAGACTCGGAAGACAAGATCGGAACTCCAGCACCCAAGAACTGTTTGCGCCGCTTTTCCCTTTTTGCATCATTTTGTCAGTGAGATCTCTCTGGATATTGATCGGGAGGAATGGTGCTGGGGATCAAGACGGCTCTGTGTCTGACATGATGGACTGCTGGAGTGGCAGGGATGTGAAGTCCGCTGCTGACGGCATCTCAGGAACGACGAGGCAGATGGAGCCACCGCGGGTAAAGAAGAGCCAAAGTTGAGCGTTCCATGCGATGAGAAGCGAAGCTGCGAGCAGCTCGCTATCTCACCGCCAGATAAGCCAACGGAGGCGCTGAAGGTGGAGATGGGTGACGGTGTTGTTGAGTGATGACGATGGGGAAGAAAAGGGTAATGCTGCTTACCGCGCGCCCTCCAGAAGCAAGTTCTGGGGCTTGATATCTCTGTGACAGAGGCTTTGCCATGGTGATGCGTAGACGAATGGGCCGTGATGATGCTGTTGACGGAAGTGGAGGAAGAGGAAGAGAAAGAGAAAGAGGAGTTCAAAGTTGGGGGGAAGAACTTTGGCATTTGAGCACGGCCTTCACGCTAGCGGACGTGGCGCGACGTGCCTGCTTCCGTTGTGCTGCCTAAATGGCCTGCCAACGAGCTTGATGAAGGCAATTATTGCTCAAAGGAAGGTGAAGAGGAAGACGATGGAAAGTGGGTTCACGATGCCCTTCTCTGCTTGATCTGCTTCACTCCATGGCACCTTATCGAGTTGAGCGCGGTTCAGTGATCAAGTAGTTTCATTGAAGAGCTTCGAAATCAACCATGCCTCCACCATGCAAGATCAAACGCCACAATCGCGGCTGTCATCTCTCGAGCGCTTCCGAGGCAACGAACATGACGATTTGACATGGTACGAGATTGGCGGCTCCTTCTCTCAGATTCCCATGTCCAATATGAAAATTGCCTTCGGTCCATATCGATCCTGTGTACGGCTTCTTACTCGTCTTCAACGCGCCGCGATGACCGTCAGGCAGCTTTTGCGCCCATCCATCTTGCCGCTAGCTTCACAAACAACAGCTAAACGCAGCACGACGATCTCTGTTGAAGGCACGGAACGCCCATCGTCCTCCTGATCCATGAGTCCTCAACCTACCACTCGACAATCTCAGGATCCCGCATCGCCTGCCGCCGATTTCCCTTTCCTTCACTTCCGCCTGATTGAGCGAGGGCGAGGAACTGTAAGACGATAATCACTCAGAGTACCGAAGAGCGCGCTCGCTTGACTACTACGCGCTTCGCAATTGAAAGACCAGTCCACGACTTCGGTATGATACTTCGTTCCATCCGCACTGCGTACCGCTATTCAGAGTTCGGAAGAACAGCGGCCGCCAAGTTTGCGAGCTGAGGTGGCTTCGTCCTGAAGGATAAAAGGAGCAGGAGGCATACCTTGGATGCAAATACAATCTAGGCAACCGAGAGAAGCCTTGCACAGCGTTTGGGGCGAGCTCTACGCAGCAGGAACATGGGTCTCAGCATGTTCATGGACATACTTCCGCCTTGCTAGCCACCATCATTGACTGCCTCCTCGAATACGACAGGGTATAGGTCTTGTGAACGAACAGCTTGAGGAGCCGCGAAGGTAGAAATGCAATAGGGAACGGGGCTGTGTGGAGGCATAGTCGCCGGCTGCGAACGAATATGACCCAGGACGGATCGTTGCCGACATGGATGGCGCATGATGGGACAATTATACCGATAATGCAGCGAGATAGTTATATCTGCACGACTTCGTGTTCGTCAATTCGATTTTTGCGTATTGTTGTATTTATCGATCATTGTAGTCATTCTACGCTGAGCCCGGGATACCTATTGTTTCCTCTCGTATAGACTATGGCCGCCCAGGACTGTAGCATCCCAGAGTGGCTCACAGTTTCGTTGTTCGCGTTTCCCGTTGCTGGAATCATGTTCCCCTTGCACTTCTCTTTACCTCCATCAAGTCTACGTGTGAGCGCAAAGCTTCTTTCCGTCGTGTTGGGTCCTGGGCAAGCCAAATCACACCATTGTGTATGCCGTATGGCTCACTGTCGAGCTAGAGCCATCCCAAGGAGTTCGAAAGGTACTGCGGTAAAACTTCACCATGTAGTCATGCAGATTTAGGGACGTAAGTCAAGATACCATGCAGTAAGAGCGTGGCCGAATCCAGGCTAGCGAACCATGGTAGCGCCCTTGACGATCCTGGACTCAGACGAGCCAAAACTTACTTCGTTGCCGGCTCGTCTCTTTCATCGCTTGAGCAATGCCGCATGCGGCTTGGACAAGTGTCGAGTCCTTTGTCTGAGCATTCAGGGTATCGAAGAAGGGGACGGATTCTTTGTGCTCAGCAGCATGGCGGACCCAAGACGCGGGCGTGGGCTTGTTAGGATTGCACGACAAGCTTTCCGAATTGGAAGAGCGCTGTCAGGCGTGGATGGGGTATGATTCCTTGTCGTGAAGGAATCTGTGTCATGCTAAAAGTCATTCCTTCGTGCAGCACTCGCCGGCGCCCATCTGCGCTGGAGCTGCGCTGCTCTGTACGGACCAGGAGACCCCAGAGCAAAGCTGCCACGGCATGAACAGACCCTTTACGATGCAGAAATGGAAGCACAAGGAGACGAGCGTCGCATGGTTCCGAGCAAAGATGTTGTGTACACGCGCTATCTGAATCTGGATGTCCTGTCGTGCTTCCCAGCTCCGTTCTACCCGATCGACCATACCGACCGATGGTGGGCCCGCCGAGTGCTTGCTCTTATGGACACTTGAAGCTCCTCGACATTCTCACCGTCTTGTGTTCTGCTCTTGCTGCTGTCGTTGTTGATCGACGGCGCGCTTACGAACACTGGGTTGTTTGTGCGCCGGGCTGGATCGGGGAGAAGACTCCAGGATGCGCCATCGATGTGGGTCTCTGTGGGGAGGGGAGGCATGTTGATGCGCATAAGGAGGCTGCCATGCGGAAAGCGGATCTTCGAGGCCGGCGTCCTGAGTTGTTGCTGGCTGGGGGCGCCGCCGTGGACAGCGGCTTTCGAGCGCAGTCATCGCAAGTTGTAGCTTTGTTGCCCAGCGCTCGAGAGATGTGTTGCAATGGATGAAATGCTGCTGCGAGAGGTTGGAATGCTTTCTGAGCACGCGATTAATGCTTGCGGGTGGAGGGGCATTGATCTGCTGGACAGTCAGTGCCGTCAACGTGGTGGCTGTCACGCTTGAGTGCGGTTCAAGGAGGTGGAGGTCTTCTGATGCTGCAGGCACCTGCGATCTCAGTGAGAGGTACTTTTGCTTGACGAAGTGGTTGTTTTGAGGAGTTCGGTCATCAAGTAGTGAGTGAGGGGCGAGCGTCACTGGTATGACGGCTGGAAACGACTAAGTCCCTCCAGCTGGCAAAACACTTGATGGCGCAAACAACACCGTCCACAACACAATGGCGCGGTCAAAAGAAGCTGAGCATCAAAGGCAATGGATGAAGCAATTTTCGATGTCAATATGGATGCTATTGAGGTGGTTGTTGGCCCGCAATGCTGGGAAAGCAAACAAAGAAGTCGATATCGCGTCGCACAGCCCCAGCTTAAACCACAACACCAACGCGAATCGAACCGCAACACCAAACAAAACAGCAAAAAACCAGCTCCCGAAGGAGCTGGGGAAACTCATCTACTGCATGTTTGCCAGACACAACAGTCATTGATTGGTTTCATTGCCAATAACCCATCCTCCGAACAAGCCTGAAATGAGGACTTACCAGATACGAGTGTTCCATAACACCAATGAGATCTCCGAGATGATCTCGAAAGTTACTGCTGACCCTGGGATATATAAATGTCAAATTCGTGGCGGGGGACTTAGTGGCTGCGTGGCTGAGCAGAGTGAACCGGAGGACTCGAGGAGGGGCTGCGCTGGGCGGGGGAGGATGTTTTGGGGAGTGTTTCTGCACAACAAATGCGGTGGGCTCATCATTGCGGTCGCTCTGAGCTGTAGAATGATTCAGTGCAGACGATTATGCATCTGCTTGAGTCAAGGAGTTCATATGGTGGCTTGAGAAACGTGATTCAGGAGGAGGAGGACAGGAATCCATCGACTTGCTGCAGCCAGGCCGGCTGCTCAGAGAACAACGTGACGGTTACAACTACCACCTTAACTCCAAACCACAGCACAACTGGGAGCTCACAAATGCCCACCTGCTCGGTGCACGAAGTCGTTGCTCCGGGCGGAGATGCGCGACGACGAGGAGAGCAGCAAGCTGCCAGGCTCTCACTCCAGCAAGGAAGGTATTTCCGCACATGGGCAGGAGGGAAACATCCAGTGGCCACAGCCATGACCAGAATAATGTCCAGGCGTAGCACAACCCAAGGCGCATGACCATCGATCTGCTCCCGCACGCACTTGCCGCACTGGCTAGAGAAGCCGAGAGAACAGTTTGACAACGAATATGCACAACTCTTCCTCTCTCAGATCAACTGACAGAGCTACCAAACATATATCTTCTCCCTTGATAGCGCCCAGCATGGTCAGAGTGTGCCTTGACTGAACTAGGAGCCAGCTGCGTTGCCCCTGCTCCCTGTCCAGATCTCACGTTCGCGACAAAGCTTGCCTTCCGATAACCTCCACTCCACGAGAAGCGGTCCGACTCCAAGCGACTTGAAACGGTGTACTCTTCTCAGTCGACTCCCCGCGCAAAGTCCGCCAGCAGCGGCCACGAACAACATCCTGCAAGGCTCAGGCTCGAAGCAGCGCGTCGCCCATACCATCAAGCGGGTCCCATATGGGCGTTTTGTCCACCGAAGCGATCCACACGGCGTGCCCCGAGGCGACATTTTTCCTCTCCACGATGCAACTCACGCAGCCTTTGCCGCAACACTAGATCCTGCGTCTCTGCGATGCTTTAACGCCCCGTCCATCGCTGTACTCGAATGCTTGCGTACAGAAATGGTGAGCCTCTGGAGCGTTCCGCCCCGGCGGCCAACGGAAGTCTTCATTTGCAAGTTTCTTGTGATAACGACGAGGGCGAATTTCTGCGGCGCAGCTGGCACGCAAGAGCAACATCTTTACACCCTGCACAATAGAGTCAACACTGCCACTGGCAGACGCGCCACTTTCCACGAGCCGAGATACACAATGAGGGCCACGAAAGCTTTATGATGAAGGTCTGCGCATGGAGAATGACATGTAAGGAAGCAGCCTATGTCCTTGATCATCGTGGGTCGCACTTGCATGCGATAAAGGATCCAATGCTGAGTGGCTACATTCGAGCTCATACTCAGGATAGAGTCCCAGCTCATCCTTAGATCCACGGATGATCAGACGTTCGCGGCTCTTCTGCAGATTGTAGGTCTATCCCAATTGCGTGTTCAATAGTTGCTTCATCTGAAGGACGAACGACTTTCTCGTTCAGGCAAGTGGAGGATGAAGTGCGTATTGATGTGTGTGATATTCGTGGCGCTGAGTGTTCTCAAGGTAAAGGAGAAGAAGTAATCGTGGCAACTTTGATCGAGAGGCTGACCAAGGCTATGAACGTCTCGTACATGAATTCTACAATCGAATCCAAGACCGCAAGGATTAATCAGTCATTCATTGTCGTTTTGCGAGCAACACAAATTCCATCAGTACGCATCCCCAAGATCATGTTGGTAGCGAGATCGCGATTGCAAAGTTAGTCCAAGACGTTCATAGTTCTCGTGGAGAAGTCGTCCTTCATTGCTTAGCTCTGTTCATCACCATCCCCGAACTCCATCTCATCGCCTTCATCGTATTCCTCGTCAGCCATCTCATCTTCCCAATCACCCTCCTCAAGATCCATCTCGTTGTACTCCAGAATCTCGTCATCCTCGTGATCCAGATCGCCCAGCTCGGCGTCCCGCTCCTTTAGATCCTCCAGCAGTCCCAGCTCCTCTTCCCCAGCCTCTTCGTTTCCCTCCTCTCTTTCAGTCACACCACGCTCCCCAAGCTCCTCTTCCTCCTCCCTTCCTCCTCCTGTAACACAGCTTTCCATCCAACCCTCCTCTCGCCCCACGCGGCCCTAACCCTACACTCAAACCAATCCCGCCCCTCCCTCGCCCTCTCACTCATATCCGGCTCACACTTCTCCACAACATACAAATCCGATTCACCCGTAGCGCCCCCAAGTCCGGGCGTTCCATAGTAGAAAGTCGAATCTCCGCAAGTGTAGCCTGGCATGGCGCGAGCACGAGGATTGGCTTGGAGATCTGCGTGCATTTGGTTGACGCAGGCGAGGAGAGCTGTGGAGTCGGAGGTTGTGGTTGGGGAGGTGTATGTGCGGATTTGGACGCGTGCTGTTGTGGGGTGCGGGGAGGCGAGGAAGAGGAGGATTGTGGTGAGGGCGGAGGTTGAGAGATGCATGTTGGTGGTTGAGTCGAGGTGAGTTGGGTTGTTGGTAGAAAATGGTGTTGAGTTGAGTTGTTGGTAGATAGTTGTGTTGGTGTGTTGCGAATTGAGCTTTAGCAGTTGTGAGATGTTCGATGCCAGGCAGAGCAAGGGACTGTGGTAGTACTTATGGCTACAAGGTTCTAAGGATGGTTCGAGATTTGGTGGTACAGCGAAAAGCTAAAACCTGGAAGCCATCCCCGAGAGCTGAGATTTTCTTTGACTCAAAGCTTGTTGGGGTCAAGCGGCCTCAAACGCAGCATGCGGTGATCCGGAACGTGAAAAGATCTGGTAGCCTATCGCAGGCTGCATTGATAGATCTGGGATCACGGTCCGCCTCGGGATCGCCAGCTGAGAGGATTCATCAGCAAGAGCATTAGGCTATCAGAGGCGCTTGCATTGTGCCCTGTGTATCATAAGACCATACACTTGAGATCGACTCCAATAATACTTGAGTGACTTCGACCCGTGGCGATGCGGGTTCGCGCGAGCTGCATCGTAGGCATAAGAACGTGAAAAGAACCTCGGCAAGTCTTGTGCGTTCCCTAAGAGGAGACCGTACATGCTTTCCGAGGACTGAGAGCGCTGTCTGACCTCGATTGCCAGGTACTGCTGAAATGCTGTGCACCCTGTCCTGGGCTGGAACACATCATGCTGCACATACCTCTCCATCGAGTTCAATAGATATTGGCGATTCGTGCGTGGAGGGCGATACAGTGGCAGGCTCCTGACCATCCTGCCTCTCAAGTCCCCACAAACGCCTTCTCCTTCACCATCGTCCCTCCAATGAACTCCCTCAAAGCCTTCCACCTCTGTTGAATATGTTCTTGTCCTCCACTCCCACCATTACTCTCTCCTGCTCCAGTAGCCACGACCTGCTGACTCTCCGCCTTCGCCAACTCCGCCAAGTTCCGCTTGAACCTCTCCATTTCCCTCTCTTCGAGCACCTTTTTTCGCTTCATACTGCCAGGTCTATGCTTCAGACTCTTCATGACCATCTTGCCTCCTTCTGCAGCAGGAACTTTCCGCCTTCGTCGACGGAGCTTGCTGCCATTTGTTGTACCGCTGAGTGCCATGCTGTCGTCCTCTTGTCCGCCCTCGTTGTTCTGCGATGTATCGGATACGCCTTCCCATTCCCATTGGTCCTCGGCGTATGGACCGCTCTTCTCTGCTCCGTTGTCGCCGCTACTGTTCTCGACTTCCATCTCCACGTCTTCGAGGGCAGATTTCATCTCATCGAGGTCGGTTTTGAGTTTCTTGTTCGGCCGGCGCGTTTTGTTGACCCCATTGCCACTTGATCGGCCGCCTTTGCTGATGCCTGAGCCTTCTCGAACACGAGCGAGCAGGGCATCATGCTTCTGATCTCGTTTGGACTTTTTCGTCAGGCGGGAAGTCCCTTGTTGCGAGAGAAGATATTCGGATTTTAGGTTAGCGAGGGCAGGAGCTGTAGGGGTGGCGGAAGTCGCACGAGAGGCACGCGCCCGAGCCGTGGGACGTTTGGCCATGGCGGAGCGGAGTGGGCAGCGAGGTGGTGGGGTGAAGTGCGTCTACTGTGTACTTGGAAGATCTCGAGATTCGGGAAACATGCGCCTGATGCCTGAGGCAGAAACGCTTGTGAAACAGCTGTGAAGGTTTGAACTTTGACACTTCTCTTTCAACGACATTTCTACCTAACACCCCAGGGCCTTGGGATGGCCGTAAAAGCAGCCTGTCCTAGACAGAGACACGTAAAAGGTCTCGTCCTGGATAACGACGGGAAAAGGTCTCGCCGCCGCGCGAGGGGCCGTCGTGCGGAAGCCGGCGGAGCAAACGCGACGGCGTTGACCTCAGCTACACTTACTATCTAGCACTTCCATCTACCTCACTCGCACTGAGGTAACTAAGTGAGAGCTTAGGAGGTGTCGCCTGTCGATGGAATACGCAGCTATGGCTAGATGGAGTTCTAGAGCGGAGGTAAGAGTTACCACCTCCGGAGCATAGGCTGACAGGAGGCTACAGAACGTCAAGGGAAAACCACCTACAAAACCAGGGGATATGGCGTACGAAAACCATCCGACTCCTGCCTACCTGGAACGTCGACCCAGGCCCGAAGCCGGTGCATCACTTGTCGCCCCTCAGCTGCTGGTCGCGCGGCAGCTGTTAAGAGGAAGTAGGGGGACAGCACAGCTGTTAAGACGACAAGACCGGTGGACGTGTAATTGAGCTAGGCACGAGACAGGACACCCCTGACCTATACGCGCTCTGAGACTAGCAACATGCTGGCGAGGGTAGCCGACTCGTTCCTACTTGCAGTGTAGAAGCTGCACGCGCTGGCTATCAGCGTGAGGAGGCAGGCCACTGCTACAGGCAGAGGACTTGTTCGCCGATGTGGGTTAGAAGCCACACATCCTGCTCGCAGGATGAGGGGACAGGCCACCTCTGTAGCGGACTTGTATAAACAACGAGCATAGGGTTGGTTAGTCGGGTAGGTAAAGAGGTTTCGCTGCCGGCTGGGGCGCTATCTCGATCCTACACGGCGAGACATGGTCGGCCTGCTTCGGGGAGACCTGGGCAGGTAACGCGAAACGACTTCGGTCGCGGGGCGTAGCGCGCAATGGCGGCGACAGAGACACCGTCTGCGCGGCTCGAAAGGACGGATGCGCATGTCGGTACACAAAGAGAAGGAAGCCGCTGGCCCACTCGCACTGGGAGCCTTGTTCATTATGCAAGGTGGTGTCGCCACCAGCGGAGCCTGTGCTGTGTGCTTATGGAGCAAATCTTAGGATAAGGCAGGCGTCCTGAAAGAAAGACGTAATCTGAGATAGGGGTCCTTATGATGGGGGACATGTCCGACCCTATCGCAATCCTAAGGGCCCCTAGCCAGGTGACGGCCAACCAAGACACATAGAGGACACAACGCCACCAACCTTACACCTACTACTACTAACTGTTTCCCCTCAACGCACCCTCGTACTATTAACAAGACACGCTTCACTCGCTGAAGATGGGACAGTGAACACTTGGAGGAGCGACTTCAAGAGAGCTTGTGCACACTAACTTAGTGCGAGTTTCCGGCAACATAGGACAGAAGGAGCAGGAGAACTGAGATAGGACAAACCGAATGGGCTAGTTGGAGTTCAGGAAAATTTCCGGAAGCAATGTGATGACGTAATATCCGTAGTGTGCCCTTTAGGTGCTTAGCGCCGGGCGGAATAAACTCCATCCATCCACTCATCACTAGCAACATAGGACAGAAGGAGCAGGAGAACTGAGATAGGACAAACCGAATGGGCTAGTTGGAGTTCAGGAAAATTTCCGGAAGCAATGTGATGACGTAATATCCGTAGTGTGCCCTTTAGGTGCTTAGCGCCGGGCGGAATAAACTCCATCCATCCATCCATCCATCCATCCATCCATTTCTACCGACGTCTTGAATTGGGGTACTCTGGGCATCACAAGACTACGCCGATCTCATTAACTCGTACTGAAGAGGACTGGGCGACTTGCAGAGGCCTCTACGCCGCTTAAGATGGTGCCAGTCGCTGTGTTCGATCGCTCAAGGCTCGACGTCTATGAGGCGACATAGTTCGCCCCGGAATGCCAACATACCATTCGAGGGTTCCCCCAAAGTGTACTCGATCTTGTCCCATGCCTGAATCCAGGCCAATGCAGAGACCAGTGATCACCTCTGCACAACCCTCGCACGCCCAAGATCGCCGGAGACGAACACCACCAGAACAGCTGCGTACGCTGCTGTAGCTGCGAAGATGTTCTCCCGGGTTGCGTTCGTGCTTACACGGATCCCAACCGCAAACAAGAGAATGAAGAGTATCAATATTCCCAGTCGAGCATCGGGGTCGTGCACAAAATACAGTGTGATAATAGAGCCAGCAAGAAGTAGAGCTGCGATGCTAACGCTGATACTTGACACGACCAGCTGAACACGGCGTTCTTGGAAGTGCTCAATCTTATCATGCATCGATGTAGCAAACTTCTGGAAGAGGTCAGCACATTGTTCCTTGTCCTTGACTAAAGGTCGGTATTCACCCACGGTTGCTGGAAAAGGCCAATGCTCGCGAACGAGATATGACAGCAAATCCACTTCTGGAGGCGGCTTCAACGCGATCAAGTCGGTTTCATTGTCGAGCATAGTCGCAGCTGGGCCTCGAATGTTCATCTGGTCAAAGGCATGCCGGTATGCAGCAGTCACTCTGGCAGATGGGGCCTTCAATCGGGCCATTTCGCTCGCCTGGAGCACGGCTTCTTCTTGTGTCATGATCAGCTGCCACGTCGCATCCTTTGGTATTAGAATTTTGCTCACGGTATTTGTTCAGTTTCATCTGAATTTGTTCGAGGAGATTTACGAGTCTCCTCTCGTCGCCATCGCGCTCGGCAGCAAGCTTGTGCAGCAGTTGCGGGTTCCGCATGCACACACTGAGTTCGCCACTTGCGCTATTGGCGGCCGCATTGCGATCAAATTCCCACAGTTGCTGACGAAGGTCTAGCAGATCGCTTTGAAGGTTGAGAAGATTCCGTGCAGTCAAATCGTTGAACCTACGGAAAATGTATGTTTCGTGGTCCGGATCTCTCGCTATGAATGATGACAAGCCTGGTAAGCCATAAGGACCGCTTCCGACACCCTTCTCGGCGTCACTGTTCATGGCAGTCTTCTGGCCTTTTGTTGCAAGTGTCTAGATATTCTTGATGTTGTGGTGCTCCATATCTGAACCTGCTGACAGAGCGATGCCTATATGTGGTCTTTCGTCAGCGGCGCCGGGGCTGTGAAAGCTGAGCTGGCGGAGCCTTGCACAGCCCCATTTTAACGCTCGCCAAGCTTGTCCTTGCAGAGCACGACTCTACAAAACTGGTTGCTGTCATCTCTTCCTTGTCTTTCAACGGCCAGATCCAAAACCGTGGGCTTTTCGGACATACTGGCGTAAGTGAGCGCGGCTCACTCGGCAGTCGACTCATCGTCAAACGAGGCGCCCGCTCTGACCTTGTTGGAGGCCTGAGAGAAATTGTACGATGGAGGAACATGGTCAACCCTTTCGCATGACCGCATGCACTCCATTTGATGAGCTCACAACAAACAGGCCGGATTCTGACAACGGCACGCCAGCATGGCATGGTCGCGAACGATCGTTGAGTGGACTTAGTTGCATACAGGGCATTGATCTCAAAATGCCAGAGGATGTGTATGGCGAGGAGAAAGCAGTGCGTCAACGAGATCTTGTCACCATGAGCGAGAGGATACGCTGAAAACAAATCTCGTAACAGACGAAGATTTCCACGTCTCGGGCATCAAGTGGTCCATCTTGCCAGCACATTCGGGCTGCTGGTTAGACCCGAGGAGCGAGCTTTCCTATTTTCTTCCTGGTGATACCAAGGGCAACGAGCAAGGACCACGAACTCAGGGGTCGACAACTGGCCTAGTCTCAAGCGAATGTATTGCGACTGGTTGGCTGAATGGCATGCCCGTGGAGGCCCTCGCCGACAGTTGTGCTGGAAACTTCATCAGCGAGGCCTACCTGCGCAATCTGGGCGTCGCGTACGAAAAGAGTAGAGAACGACATATCGTGGTCGGCAATGGGCAGAAGGCGTTCAGGACCCTCGGAATACTTCGTCTAGCCTGGCAATTCAGGGAAGAAAGACACACCGAGTACATCATCGACTTTGATGTCATTCCAGCCCGATTCTGCGACTATGCTGTTACTCTGGGCGGCAGATTTCTGGCAGCAACTAAAACGTTGACTGATCGCTTCAAAGACCGCATTCTTCGACGGCCAAGGCTCTCCACACTCCCTCGCTTGTTCTATCAAGGAGGATCTCACGTCCGTATGAAGGGATTCTGTCAGGGCACTAGCGTGGCCGCTCTGGCTGATACTTGCTCGGATCTGGACCTTTTATCTCCGGGAATGCTTGCAGAAATGGGCTTCATGGAGCAAGACATCTTGACAGACGATGAGCATCGTGTCTTCGTCGAGCTACCGGGTGGACTTATCACCAGAACATCAGGAATAGTCCGTGACGTGGAGTTCCGCTTCGGAGATGGTCGTGCCGGTACTGGCTACATCCGCGACTTCTACATCTTACCGGGACTGCCCGCCGGGGTTCCCATTGGAGATGACTTCTTGTGGGAGAGCGACGCATTTTCCCAATACTCGGAACACTTGATCGAAGTCGATGACGAAGACTGCACGGAACACGTACCTGAAGGCATGTTCCTCAATATCAAGCTGGTCCAGCAGACGAAGTCATTGTTCTCGACGATGAAAAATCAAGGTATACTCGTACTGAAACCGGCCATTTGACAATGATTGACGTATTCTAGCTGTCGATAACTCCGTTCCTCAAGCACGTGTCAAGTGGCAAGTCCAATGCAAAGAGGTACTCGATGAGATCGAAGCCGTACACTACACTGATATGTCACCCGATGCCATGAGAGATGAAATTCTTAGGCTGGAGCAGAAGTACCGACAGTTGATGCAGAATCCCCCAACGCCAGTCACTCAGGCGGGAGGGCAACATAAGCCCCGGCAAAATCCTGCATCGTTGAACTCACAGGCTATGGTACAGGCACGCAACTCAGCCGGGCACGTCTCCTCGACTGGAAACCCACGTGTGCCTGCAACTAGGATCGCCAATACGTGATGCCACGGAACTCAGTTGTACGCACACGACACGCCGCAGTTTGTTGGCCCTGGAGTACAGTTGCCGAACTTTGACTTGATGGCTGATGGACCCTCTTGAAAGCTACTATTGCAATGATACAATGCAAGCACCAACACCATGTACGACGGGTTTACGGTGCTTTGGACTTTTCTATTACATGCTTGGACCTCATTGCACAGCGCCGCCTTGATCAATTACATCAATGAATACAAGTACATTAGAATAAGCATTCATTCTGCCTGTCCAAGATTTTGGGTTAGCTACTTATCTTTAACACAGATAAGGAGGCCTATACCGGCCACCTCGCCACTACGTTACTTTCGCGATTCTTAGTTTACTCTATTACTATTGTCGCACTTCTACCTCTACTACCTTAATTAATATAATAATAACGACAATCGCTATATATTTAGGTAAAGGGGCCTTGGGATGGCCGTAAAAGCAGCCTGTCCTAGACAGAGACACGTAAAAGGTCTCGTCCTGGATAACGACGGGAAAAGGTCTCGCCGCCGCGCGAGGGGCCGTCGTGCGGAAGCCGGCGGAGCAAACGCGACGGCGTTGACCTCAGCTACACTTACTATCTAGCACTTCCATCTACCTCACTCGCACTGAGGTAACTAAGTGAGAGCTTAGGAGGTGTCGCCTGTCGATGGAATACGCAGCTATGGCTAGATGGAGTTCTAGAGCGGAGGTAAGAGTTACCACCTCCGGAGCACAGGCTGACAGGAGGCTACAGAACGTCAAGGGAAAACCACCTACAAAACCAGGGGATATGGCGTACGAAAACCATCCGACTCCTGCCTACCTGGAACGTCGACCCAGGCCCGAAGCCGGTGCATCACTTGTCGCCCCTCAGCTGCTGGTCGCGCGGCAGCTGTTAAGAGGAAGTAGGGGGACAGCACAGCTGTTAAGACGACAAGACCGGTGGACGTGTAATTGAGCTAGGCACGAGACAGGACACCCTGACCTATACGCGCTCTGAGACTAGCAACATGCTGGCGAGGGTAGCCGACTCGTTCCTACTTGCAGTGTAGAAGCTGCACGCGCTGGCTATCAGCGTGAGGAGGCAGGCCACTGCTACAGGCAGAGGACTTGTTCGCCGATGTGGGTTAGAAGCCACACATCCTGCTCGCAGGATGAGGGGACAGGCCACCTCTGTAGCGGACTTGTATAAACAACGAGCATAGGGTTGGTTAGTCGGGTAGGTAAAGAGGTTTCGCTGCCGGCTGGGGCGCTATCTCGATCCTACACGGCGAGACATGGTCGGCCTGCTTCGGGGAGACCTGGGCAGGTAACGCGAAACGACTTCGGTCGCGGGGCGTAGCGCGCAATGGCGGCGACAGAGACACCGTCTGCGCGGCTCGAAAGGACGGATGCGCATGTCGGTACACAAAGAGAAGGAAGCCGCTGGCCCACTCGCACTGGGAGCCTTGTTCATTATGCAAGGTGGTGTCGCCACCAGCGGAGCCTGTGCTGTGTGCTTATGGAGCAAATCTTAGGATAAGGCAGGCGTCCTGAAAGAAAGACGTAATCTGAGATAGGGGTCCTTATGATGGGGGACATGTCCGACCCTATCGCAATCCTAAGGGCCTAGGATACCACCCAACCAGGTGGCGAAGCTCGATAACGGTAGTGCTCCGAAAGCCCCAGAAGCCCGACTACACACAACCTAAAGCATATCGACCAATAGCACTTCTGAACACTATGGCCAAACTGCTCGAGGCTATCGTAGCAAGGCGAATGTCCGAGCTCGCAGAAGAACGCAAACTCCTACCAGAAACCCAAATGGGAGCCAGACCCGGAAGGTCGACGCTATCGGCGCTAGAATCACTTGTCGAACAGGTCCGTACCGCGTGGGGCCAAGGGAACAACAAGGTGGTATCCATGCTCTGCCTCGACATCTCTGGAGCATTCGACAAGGTCTCCCACGAACGACTACTATACATCCTCCAGTGCAAGGGCTTCCCGCAATGGACAAGAAACTTCATCGAATCGTTCCTAAAGAACCGCACGACAAGCATCCGCATTGGGGGATTTACTAGCCCCGAACGCCCGACAGAGACAGGCATCCCGCAGGGGTCGACGATCTCACCGATCCTGTTCCTATTCTTCGCATCTGGCCTCCTACCCGAACTGGAAAGCGAAGATACATCGGCAATCGGATTTGTAGATGACACAAACATACTCGCATTCGGCGAAACGACGGAAGGCAACTGTAAGAGGCTGGAACGGGCACACGAGAAGTGTGTAGAGTGGGCAGCGAGACACGGGGCGAAGTTCGCCCCAGAAAAGTACCAACTAATCCACTTTACCCGTACCCGCACACGTAAACGCGAACGACACAACAGAAAGGCACGTACCCGAATCCCCGGCTTCGAGGGCGCCCCAGCAGAGTCGCTCCGGTTCCTCGGGGTCCAAGTGGATTCCAAGCTCAACTGGAAGGCCAACTTGAAGGCGGCAAAAGCAAAAGGGGAACACATAACACAGGCGCTCCGGAGCCTTACGCAGTCCACCTGGGGAGCCGGTCTCCTCCGAACGAGACAGATATACACGACCATAATCAGGCCAGCTCTCACATACGGGTGCCAAATCTGGGCCCCGCAAGCAGGAAACGGCATAAACAGCATTGCTAAAGTGCAACACGCTAACCTCCGGCAGATCGTTGGGGCGTACAGAACTACCCCCACGATTGCACTCCACAAAGAAGCAGGGATTCCCCCTTAAAGAATACACAGACGCAATGGCGGCCGAGTATTCAACCAAGTCGAACATGACAGAGGCGACTAAGGAAATACGGCGGCGGTGCCAGAAGATCCAAGCCCGCCTTAGATACAGAACAGCCCAATGCACGCCGTACACGCTTCAAAGGGATAGAATCCTAGCACAGCAGGAGGACGCACAAAGAGACAAGAGCACTAAGTTCCCCCGGTGGGATAAGACCTGGGAAACGACTGCAAGGGAAAAAAGGGCACAGTCTAGCAAACACCCGCCAACATGGTGGGCGCAGGGACGAAACGACAAGGCGCGTCACCGCCTACACAAGGGACTTTCAAGACCTGAAAGCACGATATCTACGCTCTTACGAACGGAGCACATCGGATTGAAGGCATACCTCTACAGGAGAAAGGTCCCAGGAATTACGAGCGGAGCCTGCGAATGCGGTGAGCCACAGCAAACAGGCAAGCACATACTACTCTTCTGCCCTCGCACGGCGAAGGGCAGGCAGGAAATGTTCCAGAAGATCGGAAGCACAGCGTACCGCGACATTCTAACAAGCACGAGGGGTATGAAAATTGCAGCGAGATATATACTCCAGACGGGAATCCTAGAACAATTCAGGCTTATACAGGAGCAGGAGGAGAGACAAAAGGCGAGAGAAAGGAGGCGAAGCGAGGACGGACGTACACCGGAGGAGGAGTAGGTCCCGAGGACCGCCGAAAACAAAGGCGGTACTGCCGAGAAGGAGCACAATACACCATGGGCGCAGTGACGCGCGCCACACATCGCAGAGAAGGGGTTTTCGTCCGGAGAGGTTTCGCCCTACGTAACTAGTATAGATAGCCTGCGTGGACCTAGATAGGAACCGGTTCAGGAATACAAGACTTTATCTATCTATCTATATATTTAGGTAATTCGCTATTATGCGCTCTTAATAATAGCGTCGCTAATCTATATTAGCGCTACTACTACCGCCTATAACTATTTCCGCGATACGCATACGATTACTTCTATACTATAGCTACTAACGGCGACGGCGATACTAATATAGTTTCGTATATAGAGTTTGTCTTCTACTATTTATAATTATTTATAGCTTCGCTAACGCCTTATAGTATACTCGCTGCTATATTCGGCGCACTTATTAATAGTACGTAGCCGTAGGACGGTAATTAGACGAATAATAAGAATAGCGATAGTACTAATAGCTATAATAGTACTACTTCTAGGTACGTAAAATTATACGTCTCTAAGTAATTACTAAGGCCTCGCTAATGTTACGTCCTGCCTGTCCGTCGGCAGCCTAACCCTAATCTGATATGGGGTTGGCCTAGGAAGTGTCGATCCTCGCAATGTCCTCGTGGTATATCAGAGAAGGTCCTGAAAGGTTTGTAACATAACCCTAAGAGAGTTGTATTGAGTTGAGCACGAGGCTCCTATCTACTCGGTAGAGAGCGTCGTCTATATAGTGTTATGTCCTAGCGCATCCCACAGCTTCTCCCGCCCTGTCGCTCTGTCCGCTCTGTCGCTCTGTCCGCTCTGTCGCTCTGTCCGCTCTGTCGCTCTGTCCGCTCTGTCGCTCTGTCCGCTCTGTCGCTCTGTCCGCTCTGTCGCTCTGTCCGCTCTGTCGCTCTGTCCGCTCTGTCGCTCTGTCCGCTCTGTCGCTCTGTCCGCTCTGTCGGGAGAGAGCAGAGAGCGCTCTGTTGTCACGTGACTACCCGGGCAGGCGAGTGGCTGTGGGCTTCTTTTAGTGTTCGCAGCACGATCCGTAACAGCTAACTATAATAGACCTCCTCTACCGCCTCCTATACCTCTAGTTAATCCGTAAACTCTCCTCTGCTCTACTACTACGAATATTTAGGACTTTTAGTATTATAATACTAGTAAGTAGTAGTAATAGCTCGACGAGTATAATAGCGAGGATAAAGCGAAGAAGAGAGTAGCTAGTAATAATCTACGTAAGTTTAATTACGCTTAGCGTATTATAGAAATATCTAAGAGTATTATAGCTATAATACTATACTATTAGTATACTAGGCCTAGTAATATATAAGTTTATAAGGTATTAAATAAGCCTAGAGAGGTTACTTGCGCTTATTATAAGTATATAGGCAGGGGTAGCTATTATACTAGTAAGGTAGAGGATTTTAATAATAAAGATAACGAGGCTATTGTGACGAGCCGTTCTGAGTGACCTCGTATATTCGGAAGTTTACGTACGAGTCTACTAAGAGGTCCTAGGGACGGAGTGTTTATATACGCGAGGCACGGCTGCCAAGCCGGAGCGGGCCGAGCCACCCACGTGACTCAGGTGAATCCATTCTCTGCCCGTGACAGCTATAGCGATTACTCGTCGATTAGATATACTAGAGAGTACTGTTAGTATACTTATAGATAAGGTAGCTATTCTATAAGGTAGAATAGATCGTATTAAGAGCTAGAAATTAATACTTAATAAGTCTATCGAGGCTATTAGCGAGGCGGTAGTAATTATACGTAATAACGTTATTACGATTTAGTATAAAGTATAGCCTTAGGTATAGAGTAATCTTAATAACTCTACTAACTTTAGAACGTACTAGATAGCTAGGTAGCTACTAGCAATTAAGACTTAAATAGGCGGCGAGTACTTAGAGACGCAATTAAAGGCTATATTATACTTATATTTAACTCTATTCTAAACTCTATAAATTTACTAAATCCTATATACCTATCTATACTTAAACTCCTAGCCTTTATACTCTAACTATATAGAAGCCTATATAGCCTTTATATAACGATTTATTAAATTATAGCGTCGGATAGGCTTATAGGTAGGTATAAAACGTAGTAGAAGTAGAGATAATAAGTAGGAACTAACTATATTAATTATATTAGTTAGTTATAGGTTATATCTTACTCCTAAGATAGGTATTAGCTAAGTTATATAACCTAGTGTTATATAACCTATATTACCTAATCCTAATCTCTAAAGTATCTCTTAGAATATCTAACTAGACTATACTTTCTAATACTTCTACTTAGGCTAGATAGTCTTCTGCTTATATATAAAACTATTCTCTAATTATAATTAGTTATCTAAGTTATAGGCTAATAGATATAGTTAGTAGAATAAGTAAGAATTATCTTAATTCTACTATCTCTAACTAAAAGGCAAAAATGCCTTCTATAAGATTAAACTAAGACCTATATTAGGTAATTATTCTACCTTTCTAAGATATAAGTTTCCTTCTCCTTTATTATAGTATATACTAACTTATCTTTAGTAAACTTAAGCTCTTAGAGTATAGCTTATTCTATTCTAGAATAGGGCTAATATCCCTTACCTATAGTTAAATAATATATATTTAAATATAGTTACTCTTCTCTATTCTCTAGTAGAGGTATCTAAGTACCTTCTAGCTATAGAGATAGACTATACTATTAAAGAAGTCTATAATATAATAAAGTTTCTTTAGTAAGAAGGAAATAATAGTATAGTAGTTTAGTAGGTAGACTTAGAGAATATTAGTAGTATAGAGAGAGCTAAGATTATAGCTCTACTTAGGGAGTATATTAACTCTTAGTAATATATAATCCTTAATTTAATCTTCTCTTTTTAATCTTTTTATTCTTTTTTTAGTAGTCTATTATTAGAATCCTCCTTTTAAATAGGATATAGTTCTCTTATATTTAAATCTAAAAAACATAAACACGCCCTAATAGGCGACGACGACGGCGGGAGGCCTCGGGGCCTCCTAATACGCGACGACACCCCCGACCGACACCGCGACGTTGCGAGCGGAAGAGGGAGCCTAGGAGAAGGAGGTTGCGTCTTGTTACGGTTTGATGGAGGAGCGACAGCACCGCCTCTCCTCCGCCTGTCGCTCTCAACTTAACACGTCACCAGGGCTGCGGTCACGTGACTACCAGCGAGCGAAAGGAGCGAGCAAGGCGACCGCGTCGCACGCCGCGCTCACGATCGCTCGTGTCGCAGTATGCGCCAAGGTGCAGCGCTATATAGACAACGCTCTTTACCGTAGGATAGGAGCTTCGTGCTCAACTCAATACAACTCTCTTAGGGTTATGTTACAAACCTTTCAGGACCTTCTCTGATATACCACGAGGACATTGCGAGGATCGACACTTCCCAGGCCAACCCCATATCAGATTAGGGTTAGGCTGCCGACGGACAGGCAGGACGTAACAACTTTGAGCACCAAAAGCCGAAGGGAAGCGCTATCGATCAATGTCAAGAAAGACTCAGGACGTTGCCGACACAAGAAGTCCATCACGACAACAGCTATCGACTGGAATCACGGAACGAATGAGCAATATGTCGATTAACGGAAGCGGGAAACAATCGACTCCCACTATGAGCACAGCGGGCTCATACGAGTCAACCCACGCACCTAAGATATCCACGCCGGAGACGTTCGACGGGACTAAGGAGAAGTTGGAGAACTTCCAGCTGCAGGTTCAGCTGTACCTCCACTTTAACGCACACCAGTTTCATAGCGAGGCCGACAAGGTCTTGTATGCCGCATCCTTCCTACGAGGAAGAGCCGCCAGAGGATTCCGAGCATACCTGAAGGACTGGCTCGTCTGCCAGAATTCAGATGATGAACCAGAAACGGAAACCAGAAGAATCTTCCACAGCTACGACAAGTTCGAAGAAAAACTTAATGATCTATACGGGATACCCAACGAAGAGGCACACGCCGATCGCCATATCCGACAACTCCGACAAACCACTTCTGTCGCCGCCTATGCGTCAGAATTCCAAGGATACCAGGCCGATCTCGAGTGGAACGACGCTGCCTATCGTTCGCAGTTTTACCTGGGACTGAAGGATTCAGTCAAGGCCGAATTATCCCGAAACTCCAGCATGACCACGCTCGGTGCAATGATCAAAGCAGCAAAGGAAATCGACGAGAGACTCCAGGAGCTGAGATACGACCGAATCGTACAGCCTGGACACCGGATACCCGCTCGAGGCGGAGGAGGGGGCTTCAAGGCCAGAAGTCAGGACCCTGATTACGGAGATCCAATGGAGTTGGATGCTACCGAACGTACGCGAGGAAGGAAGCTGAAGAGCAAAGGCTTCACCTGCTACGAGTGTGGCGAGGAAGGCCACTACGCGCGGAACTGCAGAAAGAAGAACAAGGTCAGCCGTGAAGTGAATACCATGGCTCGGGCAACAGCATACCGGGAATGCGAGGAAGACTCCTCGAAATCCGACTAATTCGGAGGGACAACCCCGAAGGGCTCATCGAACCGCGGTCTCTTGGTTCGATGACCTAGGTAGAAAGAGATCAGTACAAGGACAACGGAAGAAACGACGAAATGGACTACGACAAAACCAAGGAACATACTTCTCGGGGTCCGGAGTGGCCAGATATGTGTCCCACGACAGATACGAGGGTACGGAGGTATCCCACGCCTCCGGAGGAAGCGAAAGGATCTCGGAGCCAGGGAAAGACAAGTCAGGAAGTGACAGGAGGGAGGGCGCCTCCTCCGCCTCCGCTTCGGCGATACGTTCCGACTCGTTCTGGATCGCCTCACGCTCTTTGTCATCGGCACGATGGAGCTGTTTCCTCAGCCGGCGGACCTTCGCTCGGGCAGTACGAATCTCCTCGAGGGCACGTTCTTCAACCTCCTCGAGATGTTCCTCTGCTTCGCGAAGCTGCCTCTGAAACCTCTCCTTCGCGGCCGATAGTTTGTTAAACTCCGAAAGGGTGACTCGGAGGTCACAGGTTTTGTGTGCAGCGACGCAGTTCTGACAACGACCGGAGGAGACGTCTACGAGACACTCGAGGCTACGGTCTCGACAGAGCTTGCAGGGTGTGGGCATGGTCTCTCCGCGTCGGGCAATCACTCTGGAAAGGTTAGCGATTCTTTCGCTGACTGGGTGACGTTTGGGAGGCATCGCAAGAAGGACGAACCTAGGGAAAAGAGAAGGATCACGGACACACTAAGTAATAAGCTTCGGGGCGAAGCTAGGCTAAAAGGGGGATGGTGTTACGGTTTGATGGAGGAGCGACAGCACCGCCTCTCCTCCGCCTGTCGCTCTCAACTTAACACGTCACCAGGGCTGCGGTCACGTGACTACCAGCGAGCGAAAGGAGCGAGCAAGGCGACCGCGTCGCACGCCGCGCTCACGATCGCTCGTGTCGCAGTATGCGCCAAGGTGCAGCGCTATATAGACAACGCTCTTTACCGTAGGATAGGAGCTTCGTGCTCAACTCAATACAACTCTCTTAGGGTTATGTTACAAACCTTTCAGGACCTTCTCTGATATACCACGAGGACATTGCGAGGATCGACACTTCCCAGGCGAACCCCATATCAGATTAGGGTTAGGCTGCCGACGGACAGGCAGGACGTAACACTACTCTAGTTCTAGATAGAAGCCGAGGTTAGCCTAAAGGAAGTAGAAGGAATCCTAAGGAGACTACCTAATAATAAGGCCCTAGGACCTAACTAGGTACTAAACCTCCTACTTAAGGAATATAAGGAATAGCTTATACTAACTTTAGCTAAGCTCTTTTCTGCCTACTTAAGAATAGTATACTACCCTATGTCGTGCGGGGGCGTCGGACAGGCTCGTATTGTAGGTATAATACGCAGTAGAAGTAGAGGCGATAAGTAGGAACCAACCGAGTTGATTGTGTTAGTTAGTTATAGGTTGCATCTCACTCCTGAGATGGGCATCAGCTGAGTCATGTGACCTAATGTCACATGACCTAAGTCACCTGATCCTGATCCCCAAAGTGTCCCTCAGAATGTCTAACTGGACTGCACTTTCCAACACTCCCACTCAGGCCAGATGGTCTTCTGCCTGCATTTAAATCCATCCCCAAATCATGATGAGTCATCAGGTGCTGTGGTCACATGGTTGGAGCTGTGTACCCAATCCATCTTGGTTCAACTCCTTGGCCTGGTGCTGCATTGAATTCGCCCTGCCAGAGTAGGGTGGAATTCAGTGCCTTTTGCTCTTTTGCCTAGGCTCCCTTTTGAACCATATATGGATTCCCAGATTCTGATTACTCATCAAGAGTGGCAAGCCACTTCTTCCATGGTGCAACTCCTGGGCTTGGTTTGGGGGCTTGAAGTGGACAACGTTCACTTTCAATCCCCTTTGATTTTTGCGTTCCCAAGGTCTAGGGTTCAATCCACAGTTGGGGCAGGAATCTTTTGCCTTTCCTTATGCAAGTTGGAGTTGTCTTACAAACTCCTGAAACTGTGGCCCATTCTTTGGTTTGGTCAGGCCATCAGCAACCATCTCTTTTGTTGGAACATATTCCACTGCAACCTTCCTTTGCCACCAGAGATGCCTGACATGGTTGTATGCAATATCAATGTGTTTGGATCTCTCATGGGTATGTGCATCCTTGACAAGGGTCAAGGCTGCCTGATTGTCTCCCATGATTTGCACTGGCCTCAGCTCTTTCACTGTGTCAGGATGGGCTTTGACAGTTGGCTGGAATGGGCATTCTCCCACCAGCCTTGCACAGTCCATCTCTCTCAAGAGTGCTGCCAAGAATTGAGATTGCTTTGCACATGCATTCATAGCCATGTACTCAGCTTCCATTGTTGATGTTGCAACAGACTTCTGCTTTCTGCTCATCCAAGAAACTGGGGCTCCACAAAGGAAGAAGATGCTTCCAAGGATTGAGACTCTGTCTGCTTTGTCCATTGCATAGTTAGAGTCTGAATACCCTATCAGCTTTCCTCCATTTCTTCTGAACATCAGTCCCAAGTCTTGGGATGATCTCAGGTACCTGGCCAGTTTCTTCAGAGCTTGCAAGTGTCTCTTAGCTGGGTCTGAGACATATGAGCTCAGCCTTCCAAGAGAGAAAGCAATGTCTGGTCTTGTCATAACCATGGGCCACATCCAGGTACCAGTTTGGCTTTGGTACTCTGTCCTGTTCCCCCTCTCATCATACAAGCCTGTTGGTCTCAGACTGTCATAGCTGTCCATTGGTGAGAGAGTTGGGTTGGCCATCTCCTTGGTCATTCCCAGCTTTGCAAGGTTCTCCTGGATAAAGTGTTCTTGATCAAGCTTCAAAGTTCCAGCTTGTCTGTCTCTTGTTAACCTTATCCCAAGGATCTTCTCTGGTTCTCCAAGATCTTTGATCTTGAACACCTTGCCCAGCTGTTCCTTGAACCAAAGCACATCTTCCAGCTTTGGTGCTGCAATAGGAATATCATCCACATGTGTTAGGATCAAGATGTTCCTTTCTCTGTGGATGAGAAGGCATGGGTCCACCTCTGATTGTATGAACCCAATCTGTTTCAACTTTGAGACACAGAGTTTGTTCCAGTCTCTTGCTGCTTGCTTTAGTCCATACAAGCTTCTCAGAATCTGCAGGACCATGTTAGGTGGAATCTCAACTCCTGGAGGTGGGATCATGAAGATTTCTTCCTGAAGCTTGCTCTCAGTGAATGCATTGTTCACATCCACTTAGTGAAGTTCCAGATCCTTCTCACAAACCACAGCCATAAACACCCTTAAGGTATCATGCCTAACTGTTGGTGCAAAGGTCTCCTAGAAGTCAACTCCAAATTTCTGAGAGAAACCTCTTGCAACTAGTCTTGCCTTGAATTTCTCAATGGCTCCACTAATTGATCTCTTCACATCAAACACCCACTTAGATGTGACAAGGTTTGCTCCTTTGGGTGGAACAACCTCTGTCCAGGTGTTGTTGCTTCTTAATGCAGTTAGTTCCTTTTGGACTGCATCTTCCCACATATGTCCCCATTTGGGATCCTGAATTGCCTCCTTGTAGGACTTTGGAATAGGCACCTCTTGTCTCTGTGCAGAGATTTGAGGGGCAATTGCTGCAAATGCAGACTCTTGAACCTCTAACAGGGCTTCCCAAATCCACTCCCATTCTTGGCCTTGGACTTGGCTGAGGAATGCCCTGTGATGCTTGGCACTTGGCTCCTCCTCCTGTCCATGTTCTCTCTGTCTCTTCTGAAGCACTTGTCTTGTAACCATGCTGTGAGCTTTTGGCTCTGGGCCTGGTCCTTCATCTGAGACAGATCTCCTTCTCTTTTGGCCATGGGTCTGGTCTTGGTTCCCCTCCTGATCCCTGTGTCCTTGTGGGTCCTGCTGTGCAACAGTTGATCCTTTTGCTTTAGGATGCAGTCTCCCACTAGTGCCAGGACTGGCTTGTCTATTGATTTCCTGGCTTGACTCAGGTGGTTCAGTAGTTCCACTTTTCTCCTGCTGGGGTTGTAGTTCCCCAGAGTTTTCTTCTTCTAGATCCTCCATCCTCTGGTACTCCTCCTTGTCCTTTAGTGGAGGTGGCAACTGCACAAAGAGTGTTTGGCTGGGACCTGCAGGTTTGGTTGCTATAGCTGCAGGTGCAGCAGCTGCAGAGGGTGCAACTGCTGTTGGCTTCTTTGGAGGTCTGCCAACTGGGTTTCTAACAGGTGCACTGCTTGCTTAATTGAGCTTGGGAACATTCAGCTCCATATCTCCTCCTTTCTCATGCTTAAACCAAGTTGCAGTGTTGTGGGCCTTGATAGCCCTCATGTCAGGCTCCCAGAAGAGCCACATTTTGGCAGTGTTAGGGACATACCCAATAAACACAGCATCTTTGCCTCTATTCATTAGTTTGTCTAATCTCATCCCAGCTGGCTAGGACTTGGGATCCATGTAGACCACTGCTTTGCAACCCCAGACTCTAAAGTGTAACACAGAGGGTTGGATGCCTAAAAAGGCTTCCTTAGGTGACACTTTGAATCCATCAATTTCTAGGCCATTAGGAAGAGAATTTCTGACAACCATGCAGGCTGCCAAGGCTTCTGGCCAGAATTCAATGGGCATGTGAGCATCCTCCAGCATTGCTCTCACATGGTCTTTAGAGGTTTGGATTGACCTCTCAACTACTCCATTCTGGATAGAGTTGTATGCCTCAGTTGTGTGGAAGGAGATTCCATATTCCTTCTCCCACTGCTTCAGCACAGCAAGAAGCTCTCTTGCTCCATCACTCCTTACAATCTGGAGGGATTCCCTAATTGCAGCTTAGCTTTCACCTTCCAGTCTCTAAGGATACTTAGTGCATCTTCTCTGGACTTCATTAGGAAAGTCCATTTCTTTCTTGAGAAGTTGTCAACAATCTCAAGCCACCATTTGTATCCTAGTCTTGAGACAGGCAAAGGACCACAGACATCAACAGAAACAAGAGACAGCCTTTGAGGCTTCCTCTCAGTTTCTTTTCCTCTATGTTTCTTCATCTTTGCCAAGGAACATACCCTGCAAGGTTGGTGTTCCTTCGGAATAGGAATCTGAGCCTTCAAGTCAGATACCTTGTGCAGGTTTCTGAGAAGACCCTCTCCAAAATGTGCAAGTCTCCTATGCCAGAGCTCCTACTGTTCTTAGGACTTCTCTTGGGCTTCAAAGGCATAGGGTTGTTGAATAGTTCCCTGTGCAGTGCATGCCATTGCAGACATCTTATGGAATGCACTCCCTATCTCATTAATAAAGGGAACTCCTCCTATCATCTTTGTCTAGAAAAGAGGTTTTCCAGAGGGTGAATTAAGTGAAAAGTCTGGCAGTTTGAGACCAAACGGCCTGCAAAGTTGGCTGACAGAAACAAGATTAACTCTAAGACTAGGTACAAACAGCACATCCTTTAGAACTCCAGGATCTCCCAGGCTTGCACTCATTACAGCATCTCCTACATGTGTTGCTCTAATAAAGCCTCTACCAACCTTGATCCACTTCTTCCCTTAGAGGGGCTTCAGTTTCCTGAAGAGTGATTCTTAGTCAGTTATGTAGGAGGAAGCACCAGTGTTAACCAGCCAGTATAATGGTCTTGACTTGCCTTTTGCTTCCACTGCTAAGTGGCCTGTCTCTTCCACATCATCCTCCTCTAAGGGATGGTCCGATGTTTCAGATCCTCCTGCAGAAGGTCCTGCCTCTTCTTGGGCAGCATGGGCCTTCTTGAAGGGTTTCCTCAGGTTTTGTCTCTTCCTAAGGGACTGGACTTCTAGGCTGAGTTTCTTTACCATTTCTTTCAGTGCTTCTTTGTCTAGTAAAGACCTCCTCCTAAAGGTGCTCTCTCTGGGTGGTGATCTTCTCTTCTCCGCCCTGCTGCTCTGTCTTGGGTTGACAGTTCTCTTGGCTTTGTCAAGGTGTGGACACTTGGCAACACCTCCAAAATGCTCCTAGTTACATAGGTAACATTTTAGCATTGTGCCTTGGATCCCTCTTCCCTTGGCAAACATTCCTGTTTCCTGGCTATTACCATGCAAGATTGCTTCCTCTGCTTCAAGATATTGGAGGACTTGTTTATAGTTAGGGTCTTCTTGCATCTAAACAATCTGCCTTATGCTTCTATACTCCATAGGCAAGGAGTGTAGCAGGTGGTCAAGTCTGGTCCTGGGTTCTTAGTAGAACTTGTAATTTGAGTCCACTTTAGCTATCCTTCTCCCAAGTTTTGTTAGATGCTCCTATGCTTCTCTAATTGTCATGTCCCCTTGCATCTTGAATAAGGTATACTCCTTAACAAGCTTCATTGCATTAGCTTTCTAAGTCTTCCTATATTTTGTCTTAAGCTTGTCCTAGATGTTCTTGGCCTTTGCTTCTGCTAGAGCTAGGCTCTGATCATCCTTGCTGAGGCAAATCAGCATTTCATACTTTGCCTCTGCATTTGCCTTTGTCCATCTTGGACCAAACTCTAACTCCTTAAGGGTGGGGAATGGTGATGATGACTTTGATGAACTTGGTGTCCCATCCTCTACAATTGGTGCCTTTCCCTTGGTAATAATCCAATGCAAGTCCTTGCTGATAAGGTGCAACTCTATTAGGCTGAACCACAGCTCCCAGTTTTCTCTTGTCAAGACTGGTGCAGCTCCCTTCTTTGCCTTGTATCCACTCTCTGAATCCATTACTGCAAAATCAAACAAACAAATCCAACTCCAGAAAACACAGGCTCTTTCAATCTGATTGGCAGCTTCTGGATTTCTGCCTTCCCTGGTTGCTAAGACTCTTCTCTCTCAGCTGAGGTGTCCAAGGACTCTTCTCTCTTAGGGGAGTTGGTTAGGTTCTTGGGTGGAGAACCTCCAAAAGATCCACCTTCTCAGAAGGGCACTACTAGCCAGTTCTAAGGTATTGGCAGTACTTGGTGCTTGGGCCTAGTCTTATCCTTTTGGGTGCTGCAGTCCAAGACTAATCCTTTCCTCTTTACACTCCTTTGGTATGCCTCTCTTTCAAAGCAGAGTGTGCCTTACTAGGCTTTTCTCTGTCTTACCTGCCCTTTGGGAACTTCTAGTTAGCAACTAGGATCTTCCAAAGCTTCTAGGCAGTGCAGATGGGATATGCCTCTAGTCTCCCTTGTGCTCTTTTCCTGCTTCTCTGTCCGGTTGATACTGCAGGTCCTGCAAGAGGTGACAGGTGTCACTTTAAGGATAAGAAGGCTAACTCTTTCTACTTAGGGCCTCTCTGCAAACCCGGGCTTATAACCTGTCGTGCGGGGGCGTCGGACAGGCTCGTATTGTAGGTATAATACGCAGTAGAAGTAGAGGCGATAAGTAGGAACCAACCGAGTTGATTGTGTTAGTTAGTTATAGGTTGCATCTCACTCCTGAGATGGGCATTAGCTGAGTCATGTGACCTAATGTCACATGACCTAAGTTACCTAATCCTAATCCCTAAAGTGTCCCTTAGAATGTCTAACTGGACTGCACTTTCCAACACCCTAGGCTATTTAAGCACTCTACTATAGTAGTGCTTAGGAAGCTATAGAAGCTAGACTATATAAAGCTAGGAGTATATAGACTAATTGCTCTACTTAATATAATAGTAAAGGTCTTAGAAGTATTATAGTTCTACCCGCCGAGGGATCGACCGACTAATTAGAGTCGGGCAGGCGTAGTAGCTAAATAGAGCACCTATTAGGTAGACGCCGGGCGCTCTGCTACTACCCGCTCTATGCTCTATCGCGCTCTATAATATAGAGCGCGAGAGCGCTATAGAGTAGACGGCTAAGGACGAGTAGTCTCCTTTGTATTTAGTAGCGATAAGTATCGCCTCTCTAGATAGTTATTGCGTATAACTTACTATTCTATCTTACTAATTAGAATTAAGTAACTTTTCCTACTTCGTTGCCTTCCTTAAGACTACCCGACAAGCTTAAACCCCGATCGAGCTTAAGCTTCTACTTAGTAAGATCTTAGGTTATTAGCCTAGTATAGATATACCTAATAGCTTTATACGCCCTTAAGGATGTCTACCGTAGGAAGCTCTAGAGGGAATCCCGCCTCTAGCGAAGTGTTACGGATCGTGCTGCGAACACTAAAAGAAGCCTATAGCTACTCGCCTGCCCGGGTAGTTACGTAACAACAGAGCGCTCTCTGCTCTCTCCCGACAGAGCGGACAGAGCGACAGAGCGGACAGAGCGACAGAGCGGATAGAGCGACAGAGCGGACAGAGCGACAGAGCGGACAGAGCGACAGAGCGGACAGAGCGACAGAGCGGACAGAGCGACAGAGCGGACAGAGCGACAGAGCGGACAGAGCGACAGGGCGGGAGAAGCTGTGGGATGCGCTAGGACATAACACTATATAGACGACGCTCTCTACCGAGTAGATAGGAGCCTCGTGCTCAACTCAATACAACTCTCTTAGGGTTATGTTACAAACCTTTCAGGACCTTCTCTGATATACCACGAGGACATTGCGAGGATCGACACTTCCCAGGCCAACCCCATATCAGATTAGGGTTAGGCTGCCGACGGACAGGCAGGACGTAACATAAGGTAGCGATAAGACCTATTATAGCTATAGTAAACTAGGCTACTTCGCGAGGGATTATCGTTCTAAGAACATAGTATAGCGACAATCTATTAATATAATATAACAAAAGGAAGAAAGACGAGGAGGTTATAACGATAATAACTTACCTTAGGAGGTCCGACTCCTAGGTATAATATAACGAAAATCGGAAAAGATACTAATCCTACTAGAATAGATTAAACGAGAAAAGAATATCGAGCGGGACTACGTAAACCTTAATAAACGACTAGAATAGGATCGACTAATCGACCTAGTCCGCGAAAGAGAAGACTCGCTTAGATAGTAAGGATAATAACGAACCGAGCTAACCTATAAACTTCGCGACTTCTATAACTATATCGTAGGAGAAAGGAATAAGGTCGTTTAAGAAATAAATCGACAGATCCGAATAGGTTAATCTTCCGATAATACCTAGAGAGACGTAAGGACCTTCGGTATAATTACCTAGAAGAGAGAAAACGGGGCGACTACCGAAGAAGACGACTAGCTTATACTACTCGATCGACTTACCCGATAGATAAGCGCGATCGAGAACGAGATATACCCTCTTACTTCGAAGACCGGGCTATAGTTAGACTAGGAATATAAGCAATTTAAGGAACTAATCCGGTAGTATAGTAGAATAACTAACGAACTCGAAGTACTAAGGGACGTAATAGTTAAAGAACCTACGACTAAACGGACTTTTAGGATAATATAGCGACGAAGTATCCCGATACAGATCCGCTAGGAAGAACGTTACGGATACGGAAGCCTTTATTAGCGATTCTATTACGATAATATATGCTAAATATATATCTCTTCTAAGAGGGAGAACAACTTCTTCCCGATCGAACCGATTCGAGAAGAAGATCCTCTAATCCGGCAATATAATAACAGAAGTAGGCCTTTGCCTATTCTAGAGGAGCTATAAGAACTAGTACTATACCTTAGACTCGCCGAGGAAGAAACTAACGAATCTTGTTATAAAAACTAAGAGAATATCCCTCCTAAAATCGACTCCGAGAAGGAAGAATAAGACTCGTCCGTAGACGAAGAAGACGTATCTAAAGAATTATCCGACAAAGAATTAGACCTAGACGACGAAATTATAATATTTACGTATACCTAGGTAGGAATAATACGTAAGGTTATACTATTCCTAGCTATGCGATAATGTGACGAGCCGTTCTAAGTGACCTCGTATATTCGGAAGTTTACGTACGAGTCTACTAAGAGGTCCTAGGGACGGAGTGTTTATATACGCGAGGCACGGCTGCCAAGCCGGAGCGGGCCGAGCCACCCACGTGACTCAGGTGAATCCATTCTCTGCCCGTGACACTACCCCCCCTTCGCAGGTTGCGTTCCATCGCAACAACCTTGTGCAACACGCATCGCATGCGCGAACACCTTGTCGTTTTCCATGCCTTCATCCTCCATCTCCAAGTCCTCACCACCAGAATCCTCAGAGTCCATATCCACGCCGCTATCAGAGGCGTATCCCGAGTGCTGCGGCGACATACAGCAAGCGTCGCTTGAGTGTGCAGTCTTGGCTTCGTACGTCGACAGAGCTGAATACCCGACACCAGCATCCTGTGCTGGCCGCTGTTGTTCAGATGTGATTTCGGAATCAGGACTGCCATCGCTCTGTCGCTTGTCGCAGCCGATTGTCTGTCCAAAGTCACCTTTATTGAAGCAAGACCTCTGAGCAATGCTTCTGCCTGATGAGCTTGGTACTGATGTGCCTTGGAAGGACGGTTTTGAGGGCCCAACACCAGTGACTACTGGCTGCTGCCAATCAATCGTTTCCGGCGACAATGTTCGCAAAGCTTGTAGCGGTGGTTGCCCTCCAACGACATTCGATGCCGCGTGCGTAGCACGTCGAGTAAACTCGTTTGGAATCCAGCCATCAGGGGCAATCACAACATCAGGTTTGGACTTCGTGGGGTAGTTGTGGTGGAAATCCGCGACAGAGGCGGCAGCGTGCTCGGTCACCTCCTCAGCTCGTTGCCATGTCGCTTCGTCCAATCCATAACCCTGCCACTTGATCTTATACCACAATTGCTTCTGCTTTCCGCCTCGAGGTGCCCGTCCGCGCGGCGTGCGCCATTCAGAGTCAATTACTTCCTCCACCACGTATTCCTTGTCAACCACACCGTCCTCTCTCTCAACTTCAACAGGTGGAGGAGGCGGTGGGTTCTGCCCTGGCAAAGGATCATTAGCAGCAGGTCGGAGTAACGACGTGTGGAATGTATTGGCGACACGTATCGTTGGTGGCAACTCGAGCCTGCAGGCACCTTCCAGAACTGCCGTTACTGGGTAAGGTCCAGCCCATTTATCATCAAGTTTCTTCGTTGGCCGTGCTGTCTTCCAGTTCTTGGTGCTGACAAAGACCAAATCGCCAACTCGAAACTGTGGTGCCGGATTCCTGTGTCGATCAGCGTAATCCGCCTGCGTCGCTTGAGACAATGCCATATTCTCACGTAGCCACTCTTGCATCTGCTTCATACGTCCTGCAAACCGGTCTGCCGCTTCAGCGTCGAGTCGTTGACGTTGTGGAAGAAGAGGAAGAGGGATCGCAGTGTTGAAATCAGTGCGTGGGTTCCGTGCGGTGTCTGCAAAGAATGCCGAGACGCCCGTGCTTTCTGACACGTGATTATTCAAGGCAAACTCGCACAAGGCCAGCCAGTCGACCCAGTCATCCTGTGCGTATGTCACAAACGCTCGGAGGTACTGTTCCATTGCCTTGTTCGTGTTTTCTGCTTGTCCGTCGGTCTCAGGGTGATATGCTGACGACATGGCTTGCTCAATCTGCAACAGCTGGCATAGCCGCTTCCAGAATGCTGATACCCACTGTGATCCTCTGTCGGAGGTAATGCGCAGTGGCAAGCCATGATGTTTGTACACTCTATTGACGAACACCAGCGCGCAGTGTTCAGCGGTCATCGAGTCTACCTCAATCAGGTGCTTGCCCTTTCCGAGCCGGTCAGTCACCGTGAGGATGTTGCGATACTCGTTATGATTGAGGCTGCTGCGGCTAGGGGGTAGATCAACCACAAAGTCCATCGCAATGTCATCCCACAAGTTGAACGGTATTGGCAACGGTCGCAGGAGTCCAGAATACTGATCCTGTGATGGTTTTGTTCGTCGACATGTCCTGCAGTTATTGATGTATTGCCGCACAGACTGAGAGATTCCAGGCCAGTGGTATGATCGAGCGAGAAGATCGAGAGTCTTGGCCCTACCAGGATGACCAGCCGAAGGCACGTCGTGACAAGCTTCAATCACTCGCGTACGGACCTTATTAGTCGGGTCATCACTCGGTGGCAGGTACAAGCACAGCTTTCCATATCGATTCTTCACATAGATCAGTCCTTCAGCAGTCGTCGCATCTCGGATCTTGTGTCGGCGTAGCATTGGACATGGTTCGCCTGCTTCCAGCTGTCTGACAGCCTTCTGCACTTCCTCATCTGACGCGTACAGCTGCTGTATTGCGAGATTCAAGGGGATTTCCTCTTCCTCTTGAGGCGCGCCAGCAGCGTCGGCAGTGGGGTCTGTTGCGAGAGGCTCCTCAGTCGCTAGTTCTTGGACCGTGTTGGCGGCAGTGTACAGAAATCGATCCGGTGACAGCAGTATCCGCTCCTGGTGCTTGACACGTTCATCATCACTGCCCGCTGGCAGATCCTGAGTACGTCTGGTCAAGCTGTCAGGTTTGGTGCCCTGTGCCCCCGGTCGGTAGGTGATCTTAAAGTTGAAACCGGACAAGAACTCGGCCCAGCGTGCTTGTCTGCGGTTGAGCTGCTTGGTTGACATAAAGTATTCGAGGTTCTTGTGGTCAGACAGGACTAAAATCGGCTTGTCTTGATCTCCAGGAAGGTTCTCGAACTCTTCAACATGTTCAGCAGCAGACAACTCGGGCCTCCATTCTTCGAATGCCTTGACGATGGCCATCAGTTCCTTGTCGTAGATGTCGTAGTTGCATTCAGCTGGTGTCATCTTCTTAGACAAGAAGGCTACCGGCCTGAGGATGCCATCACGACCTCTCTGTGACAACACTGCGGCAGTGACAAAGTCAGAGGCATCAGTTTCCAGAACAGTCTCCAAGCCGGGTTCGAACATAGCCAGAATTGGCGCCTCCGAGAAAGCCTTTTTCAAGCCTTCGAACGCGCGCTGACACTCTTCTGTCCACAACCACGGTGGTGGGTTCTTGGTCTTAGTCAGTGCCACCATTGGTGACACTATGCGGCTGAAGTTCTTGACGAAGCGACGGTAGAAACCAGCAAATCCAAGGAACGCCAATATGTCGTTTGGTTTCTGAGGGGTTTGCCACTCTTGAATCGCTCGTACCTTCTCTGGATCCATGCGTATGCCATCCTTGCCGATGATCAAGCCCAGGTACTTTGTCTCTTGCACGTGGAATTCGCATTTGTCGATATCCAATTGCAGCCCAGCTTTTGCCATTTTCTCTAAGACGGATGCCACATGGACTTTATGCTCTTCCAGAGTGTCGCTGAAAATCAACAAGTCATCGATGTATGCTGACACGAAGTCATCCAAGAATTCGCGAACAGAGTCGTTCACGTAAGATTGGAACGTGCCGGGTGCATTGCACAGCCCGAAGGGCATCACCAGGCATTCGAACTGTCCATATCTTGTCGTAAACGCTGTCTTCCATTCGTGACCTTGTGCAATCCGGACTCTGTTGAATGCAGCGATCACATCAAGCTTTGTGAACCACTTCTTGCCGCTGATCCGGTTCAGGGTGTCTTGCATCAAAGGGATGGGATATCTTGACTTCACCGTAATCGCGTTCAACGCACGGTAGTCGATACACACCCGCAAGCCACCACCTGGTTTCTTGACGATAATGACTGGTGACGCCGCTGGGGAGTTGCTCTTTTGAATGTTGCCTTTCTCCAGTTGTTCGTCGATCCATTTCTTTACCACGTCATTCTCTGCGTTCGACATAGGGTAAGGTCTCTTGAACGGTGGCTGGGCATCGTCCTTGAGCTTGATTTCCATGTCGATATTTGGTCGGTGTGGTGGTAGCTCATCTGCAGCCCTGCGAGAAAACACCTCCTTCCAGTCGCTGTACTCAGCAGGCAGCTTTGAAGGTGCTTGGTCTTTATCCTTCCCGTTCATGAACACTTCAACATCAGAGGCTGACAGTGCGCTGGCCCTCAACAAGAAGGTCGAGCTGTCTACTGCCTCTGCAACGCTGTTGTCGATGTACATGGCACAGGCGAAGGCTTCATTGCTGGTCTTCGTCCTTCGAGCTGTCATGCCGTGAGCCATCAGAGTCATCGCGGTGACAGGATCAGCAGGGGTCTTGAATTGGTTGCTTTCTTGCGGGTTGATGTACACAAGATGCACTTCAGCACCCTGTTGTCGCGACATCATAGCGCAAGCCTGCAAACCAACCTCCTGTATGTCGATAGAGTCATCGCCTCCTACACGCTCAATGCCTACCGGAACCGGTGCCTTTGGCAGTGGTTTTCCAGGTAGGGCACCTCTCACCATAGGCACTGTTACCATCTGTCCTCCGCTGCAATCAGCAATGCAGCGCGTATCACGGAATTCCACCAAGCCGTCACGGTACAGCTTTGTCGGTTCGTGATCTTCATGCCAGGACTTACCCAAGGTAATGTCGTAGTCGATATCGGCAACCCAGCATCGTATATCTTCCTTATGTTCACCGAGCTGGAGTGAGAACTCCGCATATTCAGTGATCAAGTAAGACGACGTGCTGCCATCGGCTAGTCCGAGAACCAAGGGGTGATCCAGTCTCTTTGTTTCAATGTTGTTCCGGGGATTATGCGCAAAAGACGTGTTTACATAAGTTGAGTTGGCACCATCATCAAGGAATGTGTTTGCATGTTTTCCGTTTACGCTACCTGCGACCACTACGTGATCAGTGATCCTAGGCAGTGAAGGTACCGCTGCGGGCATCTTCACTGATGGTTTCTTCTCAACTTCTCGTAACTCGTCATTTGGTCCGCCGCTCCTTGCGCTTGAGGGGCAGACTAGGCATTTCCCTGGTCGGTGCCAGCTTCGGTGTTGATGTTGGACGAAGAGGCGTTCGCTTTCTTCTGGTCCTCGTTAACATTCTTCGGCATGCCGTAAGCGAACAGCGGACAGGCCTCATCATTCTTGACGTGACCCTGTTGCTGGCACTTGTGGCACTTGCCTTCCTTCATCAACTTAGTGCGATGAGCCTTCGTGTTTGCTGGAAGGTTCTTGAACGCGGCTGGACGGCTCTCCCATGGCAACTTGGGGTTGGCGTTGTCGTCAGGCTTGTTTCCTTGACCACGGCCACCCTTCTTATTGCCATCCTTCTTGTCGTCCTTCTTGTCATCCTTCTTCGATTTCGAACCCATTCTGTCCAAGTCGCTCTCGATCTTGTAGCACTTCTGAACCAAGGACTGCATCGAGTCGGGGTATTCGCCAACAAACCGATCCTGGAACTTGTCGCTGAGTTTGTTCTGGAACATGTAGATCTCAGTCTGCGTGTCCAAGCGAACATGGGCGCGTGCAGCCTGGTATTTGCGGTAGAAGGTGGTGAACTTCTCGGTCTCACCCATCTTCAGATTGTGCCACTCATTGTGTGCCTTACCAGCCTTGTCACGAATGCCGTAGTGTTCGTTGATGTACTTTAGCATTTCGCGAACTGACTTGAAGGCATCTGCTGCGACTTCCTCGCCTTGCAGTTTAGTCGGCACCATAGGTTCAAGCTGATCGAACACATCGCCACCTGTCCAATTGTGGATGCTGCGCAGTGCGGAGCCGGTGTCCTTGAAGACAGTGTTGTCGAGCTTATTCTCAACCTGTGACTGCCACTGAGCATGTGACAGCTCCTTGTCGTTCTTGAAGAGCTTGACTGTCAGGCCTCGAGCCAGTTCCTTCATGTTGGCGATCAGCGTGGCGTCGTACATCACCAAACCAGTGTCGTCGCTAGCAACCGTGCTGTCGTCGGGGATGACGATCGAGTCTTCCTTTCGAGAACCCTTCTGACTCTTCTTGACTTTTGGTTGACCACGGCGGCCGCGGGGCTCAGTGTCGGAGTCGGTCTCAGAATCAGAGTGATCAGAGGGGTTGGGATCAGGGTTGCCACCTTGTCGCTGCTTGCGCTGCTGATTGCGCTTGCGAAAGCGATCCATGTCTTCCTCAGACGGTGTGCGCTTGTCAGTGCCTTTCTTCTTCAGGTCGTTGACCTGCTTCTGAAGATCGGCGATTTGCTCGCTGTATGACTTATTCAACTCATCCAGGTCTTCTTGCGTGAAGGCCCCGGCTTCTTGATTCTCAGTCTGAGCAGCTACCACGTCTTCTTTGAGTTCTGCAACCCATCCCTTGTATTTCTCAAGCTGAACGGTCAAATCCTTGAAGCGTGTATCGGGGTCCTTCTTCAGCAGTCCTTCCAGCTCCGCAAGCTTCGCGCCGGAAGCTTGGTGCTGAGTGGCCATATGCTCAATCTTTTCCTTGTTGAGGTTATTGGCCTGTTGAAGGATCTGGAACACCTCGAGTAGCTTCTCGTGGTCTACCTGCATTGTGTACAGGAGGGCGTGCACCAGTTCGGGGCTGTTCTGGACTTCCTTGACAAACTCGGTGACTGTCAGGTTCTGCCACTGCGTGACAGGAACACTTCGAGTGACCTCATCACCAAGTCCGTTGAAAGCGAAGTCGACAGTGATACGGGGTACACCCTTGTCGTCTGTGACAATGTCTTGTGGTCGAGCGAAGTACGCGAGGTTGATACGGCTTGAATCAGTGGTTTCTGGTTCCTCGGTTTCTTCCTCCAGAGTAGGTAGCTTATCTGCGATAATACCTTCTCGCTCCAAGTACTCCGTCAAGTCCGGGTATCCGGGGTTGTTCGTGTCGAAAGTCTGCGACTCTCTGTTGTTGAAGAGGGAATCACGCTGCACGCTCGGTCTCGAGCGGCGCTGCGCGCTGCTGCCGTACGGTCGCACCATGTTGAAGGTGTCGGACTCGTGGATCAGTAAGCTTGTAGATTCCTACCTCGTTCTGCACTCAAGTCGCCTGCAACGACTTCATTGATTGCGGTTCTGGGTTTCTGGGTACTTGTCGCCTACAACGATCAAGTACGAGCGGCGCCGGTCACCTACAATGACCAAGTGCTGCTTGGGGATTTCTGCGACACTCGAGTCACCTTCAGTGATCAAGTGCGCCTTGTTTCTGGGTTTCTGCGCTTCCGCGCTTGTTGTCTGCGTCCGTGGTGACGCTGGGGTGGTACGTAAAAGTGTGACGAGCCGTTCTGAGTGACCTCGTATATTCGGAAGTTTACGTACGAGTCTACTAAGAGGTCCTAGGGATGGATGGATGGAGTTTATTCCGCCCGGCGCTAAGCACCTAAAGGGCACACTACGGATATTACGTCATCAAATCACTTCCTGAAGACTTCCTGCACTCCTAATAGCCCAGTTGGTTTGTCCTATCTCAGTCTGTCATGCCGATCCTTCTGTCCTACATTGCCGCAAATTCGCACTAAGTTAGTGTTGCACAAGCTCTCTTGAAGTCGCTCCTCCAAATGTTCACTGTCCTATCTTCAGCGAGTGAAGCGTGTCTTGTTAATAGTACGAGGGTGCGTTGTGGGGAAACCGTTAGTAATAGTAGGTGTAAGGTTGGTGGCGTTGTGTCCTCTATGTGTCTTGGTTAGCCGTCACCTGGCTAGGGGAAGGTTGGTACGATGAGCTCTCGAGACGGCCTGTAGCTATAGCGAACTGGATTGTCGCCAGGACTGCGTCTATTGCCGGTTTCCACTTCTCGTTGTCCGATGCTGCCTTTCCTCCAAGGAAAAAGGAGAGGTTGCCTCTCATAGTGTCCGTATGTTGTAGCATCTGTAGTCGGAGATCATCCCATAGACGGCACCGGAATAAGAAATGCTCGACGGTTTCACTTGCTTGTGTGCATACGCACTGGTCTGATTCTGCAGCTCCTATCCGGTAAAGGTAACTATTCAGTCGTGACATTCCGGTTCGGAGCTGTGCCAACACGCTCGCTTGTTTGCTTCCGAGGCGATCGTATATCTTTCGTGTGTGTGGACCAGGTATTGCGGTGTCGATTCGTCGTATATGCTTTCCCACCCCTTCGATCGGTTGGCGTCTTTTCCTTGTTTCTGCTCTGAAGTGGCTCACAACAGTCGACTTAGCTGCCGGTCGGGTCGACAGTGGTGTTCGACCGGGCTCTGTCGCAGCTTTCGCCGCTTCTTTCGCTTTCTGGCCAAGTTCAAACTCGGGAGTGGGACACCACGCCAACCGGACAGTATTGCGGCCCTGCAAGGCCCCCACGCTCCTGTAGATCTGTTGTATGGTCTCCTGTCCTGACTGGTGTCTAGGACTGCATACGGCTTGCAGTGCGGCTCGGTTGTCTGAAAATAGATGTATGTTCCGCGAGACTGTAGACGGGGGTATTTGTGCAAGGCCTTCTGCCAACGCTATCAAGGCGGCTGTGTACGGATTGTGCTCGGTCCTTGCTGATACTGTAGTCGAGACGACGATGGATGGAAGCTCTCCCCGCTCGGTGTCCTGTATGGCGACTCCTGCCCCGACGATACTGTTCCTCGCGGAGGAGCTCGTTGCGACGCAGATACCTACGCTCTGCTTGGCAGCGCGTACCGCTTCCTCTGTTGTCTCCTTCGCGTCCGCTGCCAGTCGCGGATGCCAAGGCGCTATTGTGTATGGCGCGATGATTTCTATGCCTTTGGTCGAAATCTTGTGGGTAATTGCAATCTGCTGTAGCGGCGAGCGGAACCTCCGGGTCGGCTTATGCGTCGACTTCGACAGCGGGTTGGTTATGGGCAGCGAGAGAATATCAACCCATGTACTCGTTGCCTGTGCCGCGTGTCGTTGTTGGACCGTGCGGATACTTGCCTCAGCTTCGGCCACTGTTCTTGCGACTGTGCGGAAGCAGCCTATAACTGCTTGTGCGCCGATCCCTTGGACTCGGTTCATCCCAGACGCAAGTCGCCCTTTACACTTATGCATCCACACAGGCGATGCGTAGTCGACTACTGGCGCCACCGTTGCCTCGAACAGTCTGCGGGCAGTGGACGGTGCCAACCCTCGCAATCGCTTCAGTGCCATTGCAGCAATGAGACCCTTCGTGGCTGCTCTTGCGATATGCTGTTGAAATCGAAGTTCGGAGTCCATAACCACCCCTAAGATCTTTGTGCTGGTCACAGGCTCCACCTCTTGTCCCTTTACTATAACTGATTGGGCGCTACTTCGGCACGGTGCTCGCGTGAAGTGGATAAACGCTGTCTTCTCACCTTCAAAGGTAGCCCCGCTTCGTCCTTCCCACTCTATCGCTTGGTCGACAATCGCCTGGATCCTGCCGTGGTTTGCTTCTGCAGAGGGGCCTGTGACCCACGCTGTGTAGTCGTCGACAAATGCTATAGCACCGCCGTTGCTATCGATCTTGCGCTGGACGAGGTCCGCATTAAAGAAGAGGAACAGGATCGGAGACAATGGCGACCCCTGTGGCAATCCTGCTTGCTGTAGCGCTTGTCGTTCCGCTGCCTGACCATTGACTACGATTGTAGCCGACCGGTCCGAGCAGAAGGCATCGATCCATTTAACTAGCATTGCGGGAATGCCCCTTGCTTGAAGTCGCTGCAGAAGTCTTTCCTTACACACTCCATTATATGCACCTTTCACGTCGAAGCTGATCAAGCTCAGAACCTTCCTGTTACGCCATGCCTTATAGATATGTTCCTGCAAGAGGAGGAGCGCCTGTACTGCCGATCGTCTCTTCCGAGCTCCAAAGTGGTTTGTCGGCAGGAGGCCTGCGGTTTCGACTGCATGCGATATCCTTTCCGCTACTACTGCTTCTAGGGCTTTGCCAAGCGTGGGAAGCAGCGAAATGGGTCGCCACGCCTTCGCAGCTGTATAATCGTCTTTGTTTGGTTTCTTTAGTGGGATAATTTTGGCTGTCTTCCATTGAGCCGGCAGTACTCCCTCTCTCAGCGACGTTCGAAAGAGTATTAGGACCCTCTCCTTCACGGCCGGCCATACCTGTTTCCACACTATCGCCGGCAGCCCATCCTCTCCTGCTGCTTTCCACGACTGGGCTGCGAACACGCTCCGTTCAACTTCGTCCATAGTAAGCGGAGGCATATGGACAGGCCTCCTCTGCTTTCGCTGCCCTTCGTCCTCGATCAAGGGGGAAGGGGTGGAAAGAATGTTGATAGCAACTCCGTCGCCTGCTCTCGTTTACCACTTGTAATCGACCCATCTCTTCTCGTAAGGGGCGGGATCTGGGACGAGCCTAGACTGGTATCGGCCTTTAGATACTTCGCCGCCTGCCAGATGTTGTTAGTGTCGTCCAGGAATTCTTCCCAGTGCCTCCTCTGCTGCTGACGGACGGCATCATGATATTCCTTGGAAGCGATCCGTGTCTGTTTCTCGAGTTGTTCGCTGTAGGTGCCCGCCCTACGATAGCTCCTTGCCCTGTTCCTCCAATGGGTATAGATCTGACGAAGCTTGGTAAGGTCACGTGTCCACCACCTTTTGGCATACGGCGACGGTTTCGCGACAGGAGTAAGTGCGTGAACTGCTGCAAGTACCGCACTCATGAGTTGGTCGGCCTGCGTCTGTACATCCACTTGTACATGCCCGTATACGTTTACGGCCAATGGTTGGAGTGTGGTAGTAATCCTCGCACGGATCTCCTTCCAGGGTGCATTCTTGAATAGCAGTCGTGGCTGGACTATATGCTCTGGCGTGTCGACATTAATGGTGGTCTCGATCGCGTGGTGGTCCGATCCGTGCTCGGTCCCATAAATCCTGCACCGGACTAGTGCGGCGGCCAGTTCCTCGGAGGCTAGCACCAGATCGATGGTGCTTTCGTACCTGCCATTCTGCCACGTCTTGGTACCCCTCGGCAGGAGACTGCGCAGCGCACAGTCGTTCATAAAGTCCACGAGTCCGTTGGCCTCTCCTTGTCTGGCAGGTGAGATGTCGTCCCCACCCCATAGCTGGTCATGTTGATTGAAGTCGCCAGTGAGAAGTATATCCATTCTTTCCCTCGTCACCCGTCTCCTTGCAGTGTCCACGCTTTGCCGCAGGCGCTGTATCGTCTCCGCGAGTGCTTGCGGGTTGGCTGGCACCACGTAGACCGATGCGATGAACACCGACCGATCGGGTAGATGCAGCAGCGCTGCAGTGATATCGGGAGAAGGCACCGGGACTGGCTCACTCTCTATTCCCTTCTGAATCCAGAGCATACTTCCAATTATCCGCCTGCCTTCGCGTGTTTCCGTAGGTATCATCTTGGTCCAGTGTGGATGGTGTAGCGGCGCCGTGAACACCTTGCCCTCTCTTACAAACGAGCAAGGTTCTGATAATGCGATGACTCCGAAGTCCTCGAGGTCTGTATCATTCATTACGCTATGCTGCACCACTCGTCGCTTGCCGACATTTAGTGAGAGAACCTTCAAGACGCTAGGCATTAGCGACGGGAGGAGGATACAGTATTCGACAGTTCTTGCTATACGATTCGTGGGGTCCACCGCATGGGATGCACTTTGGAACCAAACCCTCGGTATTGCATTCGGTGTGGCGGTGGCCTTCCTGCGCGCACCTGGCACACCTCTGTGGTTTGCTGCACGTGTGTGCGATGTGGCCCATCTCCTGGCACCTGTAGCACTGCATTGGTCGTCGGCGCGGTTCACATATCCGGGTGTATGCGGACTCTCCTGCCACGTGGAAGTATTGGTCTTGTAACAGGCGTGCCGCGTCGTCGCCTTTAGTCAGGTAGACGATCATCGAACCGTATGCCTTCATACTGTCTTTTCGGCTGATCCATACAATCTTGGCGATTTTGGTCTCGTTCTCTTTTTCCAGCATCTCCATCACTCCCGGTCGGAGGTCCCCCGTCTCGGTGATCACGGCTGTGCGGTTGGCATTGTCGACCTTGATCGGGTAGAGCTGATCCCGGAGTACGCGGCTTCCTGGTGTCGCCGCCGCGGTCTTCAGCATCGCCTCTTTGACTTGCATCAACTCGTCCTCGTTCCTGCACGCTACACGGATCCGGTCGGCGTTGCGTGGGTCCTTGGTGACTGCCACACAGCGCCACCGTTCTTGTCCTTCGACTCCTCGCATCTCTTTCTCTACACATTCCCGGACCACGCCGGGGTGGGTCTTCGCTTTCTCGGCCTCATCGGCTCTCGAGAGGTCTATCGTGCAGTAGAGGGAGTTAGTGAAAGCTGATGGGGTTGTGCTCATACTTAGGCTGCGGATGTTGCTGGGTTGACTGTCTGGGGGTGTGCGTGCTACCTCCGCATATGAGCTACTTCCGTTAGTAGGCACGGCCATAGCGGCCAGCTGTTGCTGGAGGCTCGCTGTTACTTGCTCTTGTACGATAGTTGTAAATTGTTCAATTGTTGGCATCTTCGCTATTTGTTCTTCAAGCTGCTTTACCCGCTCCTCTGCCTGTTTTGCTCGCTCTTCTGCCTGCTTCATTTGCTTACTTATAGACATGACGTGGTTCAGTACCTGCAACAGCATTTGCATCTGTGGTGTGTTGTCGCTAGCCGCTGCTACCATGGGCTGCATGCTCTCTCTAGGTTGTTCTGCTGTCTCCGTTCTCTTCTCTCCTGAGGCCCTAGACTTTGTCGCATTCAGAGCGTGTGTGCCGCGATGCAGGCTCCGGTAGTTGATGGTGCCGTGCGATGCTACCCGTTTGGGGCGCACGGTGATATACTCTTCGTCTCCCGGGGGTTCTGCCATCCTCCTCTTTCTCGCTCGTCTCCGGTCGTCCCGGCCGTCTATGCCTCGTATTTGGTGTCTTCGTTCGTCCTTCCGGCGGTCCTACACAGAGTGGTAGAATAGAATCGAGGTCCTAGGGACGGAGTGTTTATATACGCGAGGCACGGCTGCCAAGCCGGAGCGGGCCGAGCCACCCACGTGACTCAGGTGAATCCATTCTCTGCCCGTGACACTAAACTAAAGAATAGGCTATAGTTTTAGGAGTTTATAAGATAACTCTAACTTATATAGGAAAGGGCAAAAGAATTCTGCCCTAACTATAGATTAAACTCTAGACCTTAGGAGGGCAAAACAAAGGATCTAGTCTATATAGGCTAAGTGTTTAACTATATAGACCGGAAAACTAAGCCTAGGAGTTGCACTATAGGAGAAGTAGCTTGCTATACTTAATAAGTAATTAGGATCTAAGAATCTATATATAGTTTAAGAACTATAGACCTTAGGAAGGCAAAAGGACGATCTATATAAAACCCTAAGGCTTATATAGACTCGTAATACTAGTGTTACGTCCTGCCTGTCCGTCGGCAGCCTAACCCTAATCTGATATGGGGTTGGCCTGGGAAGTGTCGATCCTCGTAATGTCCTCGTAGTATATCAAAGAAGGTCCTGAAAGGTTTGTAACATAACCCCAAGGGAGTTGTATTGAGTTGAGCACGAGGCTCCTATCTACTCGGTAGAGAGCGTCGTCTATATAGTGTTATGTCCTAGCGCATCCCACAGCTTCTCCCGCCCTGTCGCTCTGTCCGCTCTGTCGCTCTGTCCGCTCTGTCGCTCTGTCCGCTCTGTCGCTCTGTCCGCCCTGTCGCTCTGTCCGCCCTGTCGCTCTGTCCGCTCTGTCGCTCTGTCCGCTCTGTCGCTCTGTCCGCTCTGTCGCTCTGTCCGCTCTGTCGGGAGAGAGCAGAGAGCGCTCTGTTGTCACGTGACTACCCGGGCAGGCGAGTGGCTGTGGGCTTCTTTTAGTGTTCGCAGCACGATCCGTAACACCATCCCCCTTCTAGCCTAGCTTCGTCCCGAAGCTTACAAAGTAAACCCCGTTTCCATGTTCGTCATGCTGATCTCTTTTGCCTAGGTCATCGAACCAAGAGACCGCGGTTCGATGAGCCCTTCGGGGTTGTCTCTCCGAACTAGTCGGATTTCGAGGAGTTCTCCTCGCATTCCCGGTATGCTGTTGTCCGAGCCATGGTGTTCACTTCACGGCTGACCTTGTTCTTCTTTCTGCAGTTCCGCGCGTAGTGGCCTTCCTTGCCACACTCGTAGCAGGTGAAGCCTTTGCTCTTCAGCTTCCTTCCTCGCGTACGTTCGGTAGCATCCAACTCCATTGGATCTCCGTAATCAGGGTCCTGACTTCTGGCCTTGAAGCCCCCTCCTCCGCCTCGAGCGGGTATCCGGTGTCCAGGCTGTACGATTCGGTCGTATCTCAGCTCCTGGAGTCTCTCGTCGATTTCCTTTGCTGCTTTGATCATTGCACCAAGCGTGGTCATGCTGGAGTTTCGGGATAATTCGGCCTTGACTGAATCCTTCAGTCCTAGGTAAAACTGCGAGCGATAGGCAGCGTCGTTCCACTCGAGATCGGCCTGGTATCCTTGGAATTCTGACGCATAGGCGGCGACAGAAGTGGTTTGTCGGAGTTGTCGGATATGGCGATCGGCGTGTGCCTCTTCGTTGGGTATCCCGTATAGATCATTAAGTTTCTCTTCGAACTTGTCGTAGCTGTGGAAGATTCTTCTGGTTTCCGTTTCTGGTTCATCATCTGAACTCTGGCAGACGAGCCAGTCCTTCAGGTATGCTCGGAATCCTCTGGCGGCTCTTCCCCGTAGGAAGGATGCGGCATACAAGACCTTGTCGGCCTCGCTATGAAACTGGTGCGCATTGAAGTGGAGGTACAGCTGGACCTGCAGCTGGAAGTTCTCCAACTTCTCCTTAGTCCCGTCGAACGTCTCCGGCGTGGATATCTTAGGTGCGTGGGTTGACTCGTATGAGCCCGCTGTGCTCATAGTGGGAGTCGATTGTTTCCCGCTTCCGTTAATCGACATATTGCTCATTCGTTCCGTGATTCCAGTCGATAGCTGTTGTCGTGATGGACTTCTTGTGTCGGCAACGTCCTGAGTCTTTCTTGACATTGATCGATAGCGCTTCCCTTCGGCTTTTGGTGCTCAAAGTTGTTACGTCCTGCCTGTCCGTCGGCAGCCTAACCCTAATCTGATATGGGGTTGGCCTGGGAAGTGTCGATCCTCGTAATGTCCTCGTAGTATATCAAAGAAGGTCCTGAAAGGTTTGTAACATAACCCCAAGGGAGTTGTATTGAGTTGAGCACGAGGCTCCTATCTACTCGGTAGAGAGCGTCGTCTATATAGTGTTATGTCCTAGCGCATCCCACAGCTTCTCCCGCCCTGTCGCTCTGTCCGCTCTGTCGCTCTGTCCGCTCTGTCGCTCTGTCCGCTCTGTCGCTCTGTCCGCCCTGTCGCTCTGTCCGCCCTGTCGCTCTGTCCGCTCTGTCGCTCTGTCCGCTCTGTCGCTCTGTCCGCTCTGTCGGGAGAGAGCAGAGAGCGCTCTGTTGTCACGTGACTACCCGGGCAGGCGAGTGGCTGTGGGCTTCTTTTAGTGTTCGCAGCACGATCCGTAACAACTAGGCCTTAGAGTTAAACTAAGATAGATTAGGTATATAGCTCCAACTATATAACTATAGTACCTAATAACTTATTATAATTTAGGGATAGATTTGAATATAGGAATGCAGGTAGAAGACTATCTAGCCTAAGTAGAAGTGTTAGAAAGTGCAGTCTAGTTAGATATTCTAAGAGACACTTTAGGGATTAGGATTAGGTAATATAGGTTATATAATAATAGGTTATATAACTTAGCTAATGCCCATCTTAGGAGTAAGATAGATAGATAGATAAAGTCTTGTATTCCTGAACCGGTTCCTATCTAGGTCCACGCAGGCTATCTATACTAGTTACGTAGGGCGAAACCTCTCCGGACGAAAACCCCTTCTCTGCGATGTGTGGCGCGCGTCACTGCGCCCATGGTGTATTGTGCTCCTTCTCGGCAGTACCGCCTTTGTTTTCGGCGGTCCTCGGGACCTACTCCTCCTCCGGTGTACGTCCGTCCTCACTTCGCCTCCTTTCTCTCGCCTTTTGTCTCTCCTCCTGCTCCTGTATAAGCCTGAATTGTTCTAGGATTCCCGTCTGGAGTATATATCTCGCTGCAATTTTCATACCCCTCGTGCTTGTTAGAATGTCGCGGTACGCTGTGCTTCCGATCTTCTGGAACATTTCCTGCCTGCCCTTCGCCGTGCGAGGGCAGAAGAGTAGTATGTGCTTGCCTGTTTGCTGTAGCTCACCGCATTCGCAGGCTCCGCTCGTAATTCCTGGGACCTTTCTCCTGTAGAGGTATGCCTTCAATCCGATGTGCTCCGTTCGTAAGAGCGTAGATATCGTGCTTTCAGGTCTTGAAAGTCCCTTGTGTAGGCGGTGACGCGCCTTGTCGTTTCGTCCCTGCGCCCACCATGTTGGCGGGTGTTTGCTAGACTGTGCCCTTTTTTCCCTTGCAGTCGTTTCCCAGGTCTTCTCCCACCGGGGGAACTTAGTGCTCTTGTCTCTTTGTGCGTCCTCCTGCTGTGCTAGGATTCTATCCCTTTGAAGCGTGTACGGCGTGCATTGGGCTGTTCTGTATCTAAGGCGGGCTTGGATCTTCTGGCACCGCCGCCGTATTTCCTTAGTCGCCTCTGTCATGTTCGACTTGGTTGAATACTCGGCCGCCATTGCGTCTGTGTATTCTTTAAGGGGGGAATCCCTGCTTCTTTGTGGAGTGCAATCGTGGGGGTAGTTCTGTACGCCCCAACGATCTGCCGGAGGTTAGCGTGTTGCACTTTAGCAATGCTGTTTATGCCGTTTCCTGCTTGCGGGGCCCAGATTTGGCACCCGTATGTGAGAGCTGGCCTGATTATGGTCGTGTATATCTGTCTCGTTCGGAGGAGACCGGCTCCCCAGGTGGACTGCGTAAGGCTCCGGAGCGCCTGTGTTATGTGTTCCCCTTTTGCTTTTGCCGCCTTCAAGTTGGCCTTCCAGTTGAGCTTGGAATCCACTTGGACCCCGAGGAACCGGAGCGACTCTGCTGGGGCGCCCTCGAAGCCGGGGATTCGGGTACGTGCCTTTCTGTTGTGTCGTTCGCGTTTACGTGTGCGGGTACGGGTAAAGTGGATTAGTTGGTACTTTTCTGGGGCGAACTTCGCCCCGTGTCTCGCTGCCCACTCTACACACTTCTCGTGTGCCCGTTCCAGCCTCTTACAGTTGCCTTCCGTCGTTTCGCCGAATGCGAGTATGTTTGTGTCATCTACAAATCCGATTGCCGATGTATCTTCGCTTTCCAGTTCGGGTAGGAGGCCAGATGCGAAGAATAGGAACAGGATCGGTGAGATCGTCGACCCCTGCGGGATGCCTGTCTCTGTCGGGCGTTCGGGGCTAGTAAATCCCCCAATGCGGATGCTTGTCGTGCGGTTCTTTAGGAACGATTCGATGAAGTTTCTTGTCCATTGCGGGAAGCCCTTGCACTGGAGGATGTATAGTAGTCGTTCGTGGGAGACCTTGTCGAATGCTCCAGAGATGTCGAGGCAGAGCATGGATACCACCTTGTTGTTCCCTTGGCCCCACGCGGTACGGACCTGTTCGACAAGTGATTCTAGCGCCGATAGCGTCGACCTTCCGGGTCTGGCTCCCATTTGGGTTTCTGGTAGGAGTTTGCGTTCTTCTGCGAGCTCGGACATTCGCCTTGCTACGATAGCCTCGAGCAGTTTGGCCATAGTGTTCAGAAGTGCTATTGGTCGATATGCTTTAGGTTGTGTGTAGTCGGGCTTCTGGGGCTTTCGGAGCACTACCGTTATCGAGCTTCGCCACCTGGTTGGGTGGTATCCTAGGCGTAGGCAGGCGGTGAATATGTTGCTTAGGGGGTGCTAGTACGTCGGCGCATTCCTTGAGTGCTTCGTTCGGTATCTCGTCCGGCCCTGGGGCCTTGTTCCGGGGAAGGCGTTTGATCGCCTTCTTGACGTCCTCTTCTAATACTGTCGGTTCTATTGGCAGCAGCTCGGCCTGTGTCCCTTCGTCCGTAATGTCGCTTAGGTCCGCTATTACTGGGGGTGGGAAGAAGTGCGCCGCTAGGGCCTCTGCCTTCCCCTCCTCGGTAGTTTGTAGTGTTCCATTAGCTGCGCGGATCGCTGGGAATTGCGGGAGTGTATTCTCTTTAGGTTGTTTCGCCCAACGCGTAAGCTTCCAGAATTTGTTCGGGTCGGCCATTACGTCCTGTACTGTGTTGCGCCATGCGATTGTTGTGTCCTTGCGGATTTGGCGTTTCTTCCGGTTCTCGACCTTCCGGTATGCGACGTAGTCGTCGAGCAGCCCTGTCTTCCGCCATTCTCGTTTTGCCCTCCGAGCCTGTTTTACAAGGTCGGTGCACTCCTGGGTCCACCGGATGCTCGCGTACGGTGATGGTCGCGCTGTTGGTATATTCTCCCGTAGGGCAGTCTGGACGGTGGCCTGGAGGTTCGCTACGGCCTCGTCGATCTGTTCTCTCGTCTGTAGGGTGTGGTTCGGGATTGAGTTTGTTGCTTCCAGGATAGCGTTCCCTATCGTGATCCAGTCGGCTTTCTTCCACTGTGGGCGACCCGGCCGTTCCGCCGTCGCCGTTGTAGCGATAAGTTCGGTAAGGACAGGCTGGTGGTCGGAACCTGCGTCCAGCTCTTTAGCTTCGCGGCATTGTATGATTCTCCTCGATATGTCTCTGCTTATCCAGCAAAGGTCGAGGGTTTGTTTGCTCCTCGGTGATTCCCAGGTGACTAGGCCTTGGGGCGTAGCGAGTTCGATATGTTTGCCATCCATTATCTGGATTAGCTGGTCCGCCATTTTGTGGGGGCGGCTATTGTTTCCGGACCACTGAGCATGGTGAAGGTTGAAGTCCCCGACGACTATATGGCTACCAATGTCTAGGAGACAGTCGTCGAGCTGTGTGAGCGTGCCGGCGTTTGTCTCGTTTATCGGCTGGGGTGGGTTATAGCAGTTTATGATCCGAATAGGGCCTCTTCCGGTGTCGACCGTAATCGCTACGATGTCGTCTTCAGTTCGTTCTGGCCGCCATTTCTGCGGCGGAATGTCTTTCGATACGTATGTGCACGTGCGGGCTATTCCTGTATTTGATTGGACGCAGTAGTATCCTGGCGCTTGAACTGTTAGGCTCGTTCTTGGGTTTATCCACGGTTCTTGGATAGCGATAATCTGGTGGGTTTTAGGGTCGAGCGCCTGTAGGAACGGCAGCATGACCTTTTCGCGGCTGTGGTTCGTGTTGTACTGTACGATGGTAAGGGTCTGCGTGTCTTTACTCGTCATCTTCTTCCATGTAGGTGTCGTTTCGTTCGGGTGCGCTGGATACTATTGTAGTTTCCGTCTCCGGCTCCTCCTGTCTCTTGCCGAAGGTCGTGATCTGGCTTTGGCTGCGGCTCCTCGGTGTTCTAGAGACGTCCGACAGACGTGGTCGTCCTGGGCCTCGTCTCTGCACCGGTGGGCCCATTACAGGCTCAGATGGTCGTAGTGTCCGTTGCATTTGGGCCAGCGCTAGTGATGTTGACGGCGGAGGGGATTCTACTCTCGGCCGCTTCTGTCCCGTTGTGCGTAGTGCTTCCGGGGGGCCGTTTGTGGTCGGCCGTGCCTGACCCTTCGCGTTGCCTGCTTCGAACAGTCCACATAGTGCCGCTCGCTCCCTGTGCGTCCTCTCCTTCCATACTTGTGTAATACCGCACTCCGCTCGCCATGGGGCGTGTGGGCCTCCGCAGTTGGCGCATTTCGTTTGTGTTGCTGTGCACCCCGCTTCCTTATGTCGCCCTGCGCATCTTCCGCATCTAGTCGGAGATTTGCAGTGTTTTTCAACGTGTCCCCACTGGTAGCAGTTCCTGCACTGTACCGGTCGGCACTTAGTAGAGTGTGGCTCTGCGCACAGGATCGTGCCCTCATATGACAGCCCGCGCTTGTAGATGCTTCTAGCGATGTCGAAGTTTTCTACCTCTATAATGACGCTGGTGGATCGTTGGCCAGTTCTCCTAGCCTTTCCTTTATAGAAGAAGGCTTGGCTGACCTTTATCCCTGGGTGGAGTCGGTGGTTGTCTTTCTCGATCGTTTCTGCGATCTTATTGGCGGGTGTTTCTGCGCCCTGTATCGGTACCGCGTGCACTAGCATTTGGTGTTTAGGTGTCCGCACTACCGCCTTCTTTCCTAGAACCTTCACCCACTCCCCATCTTTCTTCATCTTTTCCAGACTATCCGCGCTCGACGCGAACACTCTGATTTCTCCGGACTTGGACTTCCGGATCCCAGCGACGTCGGCTCCAGCCTCCCTAAGGCCAGCCGCAATCTCTGCGAATGTCTTCTTTCGGGCTGCATCCCGTTCCTCTCCTTCAGGTATGTATGCTGTAATCACGTGACTGACTACAGGTTCCGGAATTGAGGTGGTGCTGCGCCCGGTGTCGTTCGGTGTGGTGGTTGTATTGGGGGCTCGTTGGCCTCCCTGGGTCAGTTTGCTTACCTCTCGGGTGAGCGTCTCGATGTGGTTGCTCTCGTGGGAGCGGAGGAGGAGGATAGACGCGGTTTCGCACGCGTCTCGGAGGGCATGGAGGAGGGCCTCCCGGGTTTGGGAGGGTTCGGTCTCGAGGACCTCTCTAGCTCGGTTCAATCTGTGGGTTAGGTCCTTCTGTATATTCGTTGTCAGTTTGGCTCTGGTGTGGTAGTTGTCCGGGCGCGTCGTCGCGCCCGGTTGGCTCGCCCGCGGGAGTGCTGGCGGAGGACGTGGTTGACCGCCCCTCCCTCCGTCAGCGCCCTCACGGGTCTGCTCTTGTCGTGGTCTGTACGTCTGGCTGCCCTGAGGCGGCCTCTGGTGCTCGTCGTCGCCGTCGTGCATGTTTTTTTTATTAGGAGTAAGATATAACCTATAACTAACTAATATAATTAACTCGGTTAGTTCCTACTTATCGCCTCTACTTCTACTACGTATTATACCTATAATACGAGCCTGTCCGACGCCCCCGCACGACAGAATATTCTCTTTATACCTAGCTTAGGAGTAAATCTTGTTTCTTAGAACTAATTTAGCTAGTAGTATAGTATTTAACTACTAAAATTTATACTTATTTTATTATCTAGGAAACTAGTTATCTAGACTAAATTATTAGAAGGAGTACTATTTATTAAGGAGATTAATAATATATTATAAGAGCTTGTAATATTATACTTTAATTAAAATTAAGAGAATAAAGCCTATACCTTTAAAGCCTAAGAGAAGTTCTAAGAATAGTAGGAGCTTTAGTATAGAAGACTTATATATTTTAGAGAGAGTCTTCTTAGAAACCTATATAAGGTATCTAACTTAAAGGCTTAGATTCCTATTCTAAAGGAATACTAACTCTATAGAGTATACTCCTTAGTAAAGATAAAAAAGTATAGAGAGAAGGAAACTAAAAGGAAACCTTAAAGGTTATTTCTTATTTCTATTAATATCTATAGTCCTTTACCTATCTTAAGACTAGGATATAAATAGTAGCTCAAGATTATTAATAACTTCTTAAAGAAGAAATAGACTTTCCTAATAAAGTCTAAGGAAGATATACTAAGTATCCTTAGAGACTAGAAGTTAAAAGCTAAGCTATAATTAGGAAATTCCTTCTAGATTATAAAGAGTAATAGAGTAAGAGAGCTTCTTGCTATACTAAAGCAGTAGGAGATATATATACCGCCGTAGCTCTACCGCCGTATCGAACTCCGACCTAAAATATATACTACGCGACTCGTCGTATCGAAAGCTCTCTTTTAAGCTACCGAACACCTCGCTAGCCTCTAAAACTATCGAGATATCGCCGTCCCTTTCTACTACTACTCCTAGTATATCGCGATATATAAATTCTTCTCGCGGACGGCCCGCCGGCCCGGCTCGCACCGAACCGTTCCTATAGAGCCTTAAACTTAGCTAGATACTACCTTATTCTACTATAAAACACTCTAACTTTAAACGCTAATTATAATACGAAACGCTAACCGATTCTAACGCCGAGTATACTATTTAAAAGAGCTTGTTCGCCTCTATAAAAGACGTACTAAAGTCGGAACGGTAGTGTCACGACCTCGCCTGCGACATGGTGGTGAACGGTCTTGACGACACGTGACCCCGTGGGTTTGTCGCGGCACGGTACGTCCCGCGACGCGTCTCTTGTATTTAGTCGCGCGTTCTCTCGCGCTCTTCTTAGATACCTTGTCTTACGACTTCTGTTCTACTACGACACTATGCACTGTTACACTTCGTAAGACCAATCTACACGACCAGGTTCACACGTTCTTACACGGTACACGGCACACGGCACACGGTAGGGCGCTGCAATCGAGCGCTACGTCGAGAGTCACACGGTACACAGCACAAACACGGTAGGTCGCCGCAAGAAGCGCGACTCTCTCTCTCTTCACACGTACACGGTTCACAGTCGTTATCTCAACGATGGCGAAGCCGAGTGGTACTGGCGGCCAAGGCAGCCGCCGCCGCCACTCCTTCCGCGTGTCGCTCTCAAATGAGCCCGCCGAATCACAGTCACAGACCCAGGGCCGCGACCCAGACGGCACGTTCGCTCGACGCCAGAAGGCTATTAAGGAACGTCTCGCCGCTGTCGAAGAAGCCACCGAACCCGAAGACCAAGAACCGATTAACCTCGAGTTTCAACCCGAACTGGCTACAGAAGTAGCTGTTACCTTCCAAGACGAGACAGGTAATGACGTCCTCGTTCCTACTGCACAGCTGGAGAGCCTGAGCGCCTTCAAGCTCCGTGACCAGTCCAAGGCCACTCCAGAGGGTGTCCACAGTGTCATCCGTCACCTTTACTTCGATCACCGTATGGCCCTCCATCAACTCGAGGGTCTCCAGTCTGCGTACGACCTCAACCTAGAGAAGTACCAGAATCTCTCCAAGCAGGCAGACCGCCTTGAGTCCGACAACGCCGCTCTCGAGAAGCAACTCGAAGAGCTCGCCAAGCTTCCAGCCGACGAAGCATCCAAGAAGATAGCCGAGAATCTTCAGGCTAGCAAGAGCAAGTACAAGGAAATGGCAGTGCACTATCGCACCCAGAGTAAGGACGCTGAGGCCAAGATCAAGGAACTCGAAGCGAACATCACTCAACTCAAGGAGCAAGAGTCGGCTGAGAGCCAGGACATGGACGAGGCACTGGCAGTGCTGAGGAATGACAACGCGACCTTGACCAAGAAGCTTGAGAAAGCCAACAAGAAGCTGAAGGCCAGCAAGGACGGCGACAAGCGCGGCTGTAAGCAGCGTCGTTCTCTTTCTCCTTGGTCTCGCGACCAGCGTGGCCATTCCAACCCAGGTTCCGACGACTCTGATTCCAGCTCAGAGTCTGACTCCCACCACAGCCGTGACGGCAGTCGCGATCCACCACGTAGCCGCGACGGCGGCGCCCCACTCACCAACATTCGCGGCCGCTGCATCCGCTTCGACACACCAGGCGCCGATTCAAACGCTACCACCCTGTCACGTATCGACCCGCACCTCAAGGCTGGCATGGAGACCAACCGTGGTGTCCGTGACCCTGACAAGTTCGGCGCCGATGGAGAGCCCGAGTTCGACGAGTGGTTGGGCGACGTCGACAACAAACTCGGCGTTACCACCTTCCAGTCCAAGGACCAGTCTATGAGCTGGTTGCTATCTAAGACTAAGGGCGAAGTCCGCGCTCTGCTCAAGCCACGTGTACCAACACGCCTCTCTTCCTATGTCAAACACTCGTCTATGACTGACATGTTCGCTTCCATCGAGGAAATGATTGACCTGCTCATCGACCGCTTCGGTCAGCGCGATGTGTCCAACAAGTCCTTCCTCGAGCTCGCCAAGCTCAAGCAGTCTGAGAAGCAGACCTTCACTGAGCACTACACTAAGTTCCAGCGCCTCCGTGCCTGCGTCTCTATGACCGAGGAGAACGAGATGCAGACACTCGAAAACTCGCTCAGCTACCGCTACCAGAACCGCCTCGTCAGTGGTGCACCGCCTGAGACCCTCAAGGAGCTCGTTAAGACGCTGTACCACATCGAAAACGGCTTCACACGCCTCGACATGAACAAGCCTCCTCCCAAGAAGGATGGCAACACGGGCAACAGCAACGGCGGTGGCAACGGCAATGGCAACGGTGGTCGCAACCGTGGCGGCGGCGGTCGAGGTAACGGAGGTCAAAACAACTCCAACCTGCTTCCGTACGCCGACCTCCCTGACAAATACAAGAACTTGAAGCCGCTGTCTGAGGATCAGCGCCGTGAACTGATCCGCAGCGACAAGTGCCTCCGCTGCCGCGAACCAGGACACCACTCCCGTGACCCAGTCTGTATTCTCAAGAAGTACGCTGGACCAAACGCTAACTCCATGACTGCGAGCACTAGCGACACCACGGCTGGCAACACTGCCGGCACCACTCAGAACCAGGGAAATGCCTAGACCTTCTCTCGGGCACGACGAGCGAAGGTCATGGCGATGAAGTCAATATACAGGAAAAGAAGACACTGAAGGCGCACTCACTTACCACGCTGGGTACAGCTGAGAGCCTTGGCGTGACACCAGAGATCACCAACCAGTTCATCATAGACGCAGTGGTTAATGGTATCCAGGCAAAGGCCCACCTTGACTGCGGTGCAAATTCCCGTTACATTGACTCATCTTTCGTGCACAAACACAATTTCCCTTTGATCCCCCTCGAACGAGCCAGAAAACTCGGACTGGAATCTGAGGTTATGGCACCATCGGACATCACCTCTGTCGCCGAGGTCAAACTGGACATTGGCGACCACAAAGAGCTGTTCTATGCCTTTGTTACACACCTGAGCCCTGCGTATGATCTTGTCCTTGGCAAAGGATGGTTCAGTCAACACGACCCCGATATCGCGTGGCCACAAGATCAGGTCACCTTCCCCAAATGCGACAAATGCCGCGAGCACACGGCCTGCCACCCTGTAGAAGTCTCAAGCGAACATGTGTCAGGGGGCGTACCAGCTGTTGACATCGAAGAAATCAGTCCAACCGCGCTGCACCGCATGGCGCGACAGCAAGGGACTGAAGTCCACGCAATGTGGATGGCAGGACCAGACGAGAGGCGTCAAATACCTCTTGATGGCTTGACCGCGTGTGCAATGAGGACGATCAAGTCTCAAACTGCACCATGCCAAGGAGGGTCCGCCGCAATCGTGATTGATCAGCACGTCCGACAAGCGCATGCCAGTGCTATAGCGGCGGCTGACTTTGAGAAGTTCATGACTGGAACGACAAACCAGGTCGATCTACAATCTATCTCTGACCGCCTACCAGCAGAGTACCAGGACTTTGCCGACCTGTTCGACAGACGTGAAGCTGACAAGCTACCGCCGCACCGCCCTGGCTCTGATCACGAAATCAAGCTCAAGGAGGGTGCTGTCCCACCGTTCAAACGACCATATCCCATGTCACAGCAGCAGAACGAGGTCATTAAGAAATGGATTGATGACCAGCTTGAGAAGGGCAACATTCGAGCCTCTGTGTCACCCGCGGCAGCCCCCGTCCTGATCGTAAAGAAGCCTAATGGCGGCTTGCGAGTGTGTCTTGACTACCGAGGATTGAATGCCCTGACGATCAAGTCACGGTACCCTATCCCGCTTGTTCAAGAAACACTGGACAGAATTGCTGGGAAGGAGTGGTTTACCAAGATGGACGTAATAGCAGCGTTCAACCGTATCCGTGTCGCGGCTGGAGATGAATGGAAAACAGCCTTCACCACCCGATATGGACAGTTTGAGTGCGTAGTGATGCCCTTTGGCCTCTGCAACGCGCCTGGAACATTCCAGAGCTATATCAATGACACGCTGAGGGAGTTTCTTGATGACTTTTGCTCGGCCTACCTGGATGATTGTCTTGTCTTTTCCGATTCACGCGAACAGCACGTACAACACGTGCGGCGTGTAATGGAGCGACTCCGAGCAGCAGGACTACAGCTGGACATCGATAAGTGCGAGTTCTTCGTACATGAGACAAAGTACTTGGGCATGATTATCGGCCGCGATGGCGTCCGCATGGACCCAGAGAAGGTTCAAGCGGTACAAGATTGGCAGACACCAAGCTGCGTCAAAGATGTTCAAGCATTCTTGGGGTTTGCGAACTTCTACCGCAAGTTTATCGACAAGTTTGGACGACTCGCTGCCCCACTGACAGCCCTTACCAAGAAAGAAACCGACACGACTTCCGACAAAAAGAAGTACGTGCAGTTCGTGTGGTCACAAGCATGCGAGGAGGCGTTTCAGGCACTGAAGCTGGCCTTCCTCAATGCGCCAGTCCTCGCGCTGTTCCGACCTGGCTGGAAGACGCTGCTCGAGACAGATGCGTCCGACTTTGTTACTGCAGCTGTGTTATCGCAGCAAAATCCTGAGACTGGTACCTGGCACCCTGTGGCGTACATGTCCAAGAAGATGTCGCCAGCAGAATGCAACTATGAGATATATGACAAGGAACTCCTGGCCATAGTGCAAGCTTTTGAAGAATGGCGCCCTGAACTCATGACAGAGGGGGAAGACGACAGCGACTTTGAACGTTTCCAAGATGATGGACACATCCAAGTCCTGTCTGATCACAAGAACCTTGAGTATTTCATGACGACCAAACAGCTCAACCGCCGTCAAGCGAGATGGGCTGAATTCTTGTCACAGTTCAATTTCAAGATCACCTACAGACCTGGTGTTCAAGGCACCAAACCTGACAGCTTGACGAGGAGATCTCAAGATCTCCCTTCGTCACCAGACGATCCACGCAATCAGCACCAGAACCAAGTCTTGCTACCCGAACATCGCCTTGACCTGCTTACGGCAGCAGCGATGACCCTGGAAGATGACGGGGACGAGCCAGAATCTCCCCCACTTGCAGTTATGATCGAGCAGCTATACCAAGAACCGTTGGTACAGCAAGCCCTTCGGCAATATCAAAAGGGAGAAACTGTTGATATGCTAAGACGTCACAAGATAGACCAAGCATTGGTCAAGGTACAGCAGGACAGATTCTTCATTACCAACCGATACGGTGAACTGAGCCTGTTGATTCCGCCGTCCGACTCTGATGCCATGCATCTGGTGCGTACGGAAATCATTCGGAACTGCCATGACAAACCACTGGCGGGCCACCCTGGAGTTGCGAAGACATTCGAACTAGTCACGAGAGCGTACCTGTGGCCCTACGCCCAGCAGACAATCAAACGCTACATCCGCAATTGCAAGACATGTCGGACCACCAAGACAACACACCAGGCTTATAGTGGGCTCCTCGCTCCGCTGCCGGTACCGTACAAGCCCTGGCAAGACATAGCTATGGACTTTATTGTCGATCTGCCTCCGAGCAAGAGCGTTGAGGGTGTGACCTACAAGAACATCTTGACGGTCACTGACAGGTTCACAAAGGAGAGGCACTTTATCCCTGCACAAAAGCTGGAGGCTGAATACGTTGCCTGCCTGTTCGTCAAGTACGTGGTGTCAAGACATGGGCCATGCCAAACTATGGTTATTGACAGGGGAACCAACTGGCTCTCGACTTTCTTCAAGAGAGTTAGCGTCATCCTAGGGACTAAGCAGAAGCCTTCAACAGCCTTCCACCCTGAGACTGATGGTCAATCCGAGAACTCGAACAAAGGCCTGGAGCAGTACCTGCGGACATTCTGCAACTACGCTCAAACCGACTGGGTTGATCAGCTGCCGGTCGCCGAGTTCGCGATCAACAACCACGTCTCAGAGACTACATCCGTGTCACCCTTCTTCGCCAACTACGGCTACAACCCAAGCCTAGCTGGCGGCTCGGATATAGCCAACACGGAAGCTGTCCACGGCGCTGTATTGCCTCCCGGAAAGGCTCGCCTCGACTTCGCTGCCGCGAATGCATTCGGCAATCGACTGAACCAAGTCCACCAATTTGTCCGACAAAACATGCACTTGGCACAGGCTCTTCAAGCAGACAATGCCAATCGACACCGCCTGCCTGCCCCTACGTATCAGGTAGGTGAATTGGTGTACGTAAGCACTGAGAACTGGGCGACGCACAGACCCGCCAAGAAACTTGACTTCAAATTCTCGGGCCCACACAAAGTGCTCGAAGTACTTCCACACAATGCCTATCGCATTGACCTTCCACCTGACATCCAGAGGCATCCGGTCTTCCACTCGAACCTCCTGCGCAAGGCCGACAACGATCCGCTGCCTGGACAAGAGTCACCCGCAGCCGGCCCACCTCCACCGATCGAAGTCACTCGAGAGGATGGAACCGAGGAAGAATGGGAGGTTGAAGAGATTACTAATAGCGCGGTGCGCCAACCAGCGCGTGCACAATGGAAGGAGCTGGGCAAGGAACCGAGACTGATGTACAAGGTGAAATGGATTGGACACACCAAGCCGACTTGGGAGCCGATGGAATATCTCGAAGGAGCATCCGAAGAGGTAGCAGCGTTCCATGCGAGGCAACTCGACAGTGTGTCCACACACCCTGACCCTGACCAGGCGACAGAAGCAAAGGAGTTCAGCGAATCCAGCAAGCGACGTGTTACTCCGAGCGTGGAGGCGCGACGTGTAACACGTTCGACGGCTTCAGCCTCTGCACGAGCGAGCACCATCTCGACTCCAGACCGCGCTGCGACACGGACAAGCTGCTTTACGCTAAGGCTCCAAGGGGATCAGCAGGTACCTGCACCAAGTTCAGACCTACGTGGAAGCGCTACCCCTTGGAGTGGTACCTTTAGCACGAGTGCACCAGTGGAGGCTGGCAGCTACCTGGTGGAGGCCAGCAGCGAGCGCGATGTAATGGACTACACGCACGAGTACCAGACTGGCCAAGTTGGCGGCACGCCGGGATGGCAGGATTCAGACGGAAGTTCAGACGGAGATTCGGATGAAGGGGTTTGGGTTGGCAAACCAGGCGTTTGGCGTGGTCAACAACAAGTTGGAGGTATTTCTGAGGCTCTGATTGGTCAACCTCTGAGGACAGAGGCATGTTTGGAGGGGGGTAGTGTCACGACCTCGCCTGCGACATGGTGGTGAACGGTCTTGACGACACGTGACCCCGTGGGTTTGTCGCGGCACGGTACGTCCCGCGACGCGTCTCTTGTATTTAGTCGCGCGTTCTCTCGCGCTCTTCTTAGATACCTTGTCTTACGACTTCTGTTCTACTACGACACTATGCACTGTTACAGGTAGCGCTAACTACGACGTCGCTATTATAGTAGAAAGAGTACGACTCTATAAAACTAATAAACCCCTCTCTCTCTCGTTATATATTCTATACTAGGGTAACCTAGAGTCTACGATAGGGTCGGATTAGAGTAGATTAGCAAAGGAATAAAGGATTTATAGGTAGTACTTGCACTGCTTGTTACGTCCTGCCTGTCCGTCGGCAGCCTAACCCTAATCTGATATGGGGTTGGCCTGGGAAGTGTCGATCCTCGCAATGTCCTCGTGGTATATCAGAGAAGGTCCTGAAAGGTTTGTAACATAACCCTAAGAGAGTTGTATTGAGTTGAGCACGAAGCTCCTATCTACTCGGTAAAGAGCGTCGTCTATATAGTACTTCTTACCCTAGCGGTCGCTTGCGGTCGTGGTCGCACTGGATGGATGGATGGAGTTTATTCCGCCCGGCGCTAAGCACCTAAAGGGCACACTACGGATATTACGTCATCAAATCACTTCCTGAAGACTTCCTGCACTCCTAATAGCCCAGTTGGTTTGTCCTATCTCAGTCTGTCATGCCGATCCTTCTGTCCTACATTGCCGCAAATTCGCACTAAGTTAGTGTTGCACAAGCTCTCTTGAAGTCGCTCCTCCAAATGTTCACTGTCCTATCTTCAGCGAGTGAAGCGTGTCTTGTTAATAGTACGAGGGTGCGTTGTGGGGAAACCGTTAGTAATAGTAGGTGTAAGGTTGGTGGCGTTGTGTCCTCTATGTGTCTTGGTTAGCCGTCACCTGGCTAGGGGAAGGTTGGTACGATGAGCTCTCGAGACGGCCTGTAGCTATAGCGAACTGGATTGTCGCCAGGACTGCGTCTATTGCCGGTTTCCACTTCTCGTTGTCCGATGCTGCCTTTCCTCCAAGGAAAAAGGAGAGGTTGCCTCTCATAGTGTCCGTATGTTGTAGCATCTGTAGTCGGAGATCATCCCATAGACGGCACCGGAATAAGAAATGCTCGACGGTTTCACTTGCTTGTGTGCATACGCACTGGTCTGATTCTGCAGCTCCTATCCGGTAAAGGTAACTATTCAGTCGTGACATTCCGGTTCGGAGCTGTGCCAACACGCTCGCTTGTTTGCTTCCGAGGCGATCGTATATCTTTCGTGTGTGTGGACCAGGTATTGCGGTGTCGATTCGTCGTATATGCTTTCCCACCCCTTCGATCGGTTGGCGTCTTTTCCTTGTTTCTGCTCTGAAGTGGCTCACAACAGTCGACTTAGCTGCCGGTCGGGTCGACAGTGGTGTTCGACCGGGCTCTGTCGCAGCTTTCGCCGCTTCTTTCGCTTTCTGGCCAAGTTCAAACTCGGGAGTGGGACACCACGCCAACCGGACAGTATTGCGGCCCTGCAAGGCCCCCACGCTCCTGTAGATCTGTTGTATGGTCTCCTGTCCTGACTGGTGTCTAGGACTGCATACGGCTTGCAGTGCGGCTCGGTTGTCTGAAAATAGATGTATGTTCCGCGAGACTGTAGACGGGGGTATTTGTGCAAGGCCTTCTGCCAACGCTATCAAGGCGGCTGTGTACGGATTGTGCTCGGTCCTTGCTGATACTGTAGTCGAGACGACGATGGATGGAAGCTCTCCCCGCTCGGTGTCCTGTATGGCGACTCCTGCCCCGACGATACTGTTCCTCGCGGAGGAGCTCGTTGCGACGCAGATACCTACGCTCTGCTTGGCAGCGCGTACCGCTTCCTCTGTTGTCTCCTTCGCGTCCGCTGCCAGTCGCGGATGCCAAGGCGCTATTGTGTATGGCGCGATGATTTCTATGCCTTTGGTCGAAATCTTGTGGGTAATTGCAATCTGCTGTAGCGGCGAGCGGAACCTCCGGGTCGGCTTATGCGTCGACTTCGACAGCGGGTTGGTTATGGGCAGCGAGAGAATATCAACCCATGTACTCGTTGCCTGTGCCGCGTGTCGTTGTTGGACCGTGCGGATACTTGCCTCAGCTTCGGCCACTGTTCTTGCGACTGTGCGGAAGCAGCCTATAACTGCTTGTGCGCCGATCCCTTGGACTCGGTTCATCCCAGACGCAAGTCGCCCTTTACACTTATGCATCCACACAGGCGATGCGTAGTCGACTACTGGCGCCACCGTTGCCTCGAACAGTCTGCGGGCAGTGGACGGTGCCAACCCTCGCAATCGCTTCAGTGCCATTGCAGCAATGAGACCCTTCGTGGCTGCTCTTGCGATATGCTGTTGAAATCGAAGTTCGGAGTCCATAACCACCCCTAAGATCTTTGTGCTGGTCACAGGCTCCACCTCTTGTCCCTTTACTATAACTGATTGGGCGCTACTTCGGCACGGTGCTCGCGTGAAGTGGATAAACGCTGTCTTCTCACCTTCAAAGGTAGCCCCGCTTCGTCCTTCCCACTCTATCGCTTGGTCGACAATCGCCTGGATCCTGCCGTGGTTTGCTTCTGCAGAGGGGCCTGTGACCCACGCTGTGTAGTCGTCGACAAATGCTATAGCACCGCCGTTGCTATCGATCTTGCGCTGGACGAGGTCCGCATTAAAGAAGAGGAACAGGATCGGAGACAATGGCGACCCCTGTGGCAATCCTGCTTGCTGTAGCGCTTGTCGTTCCGCTGCCTGACCATTGACTACGATTGTAGCCGACCGGTCCGAGCAGAAGGCATCGATCCATTTAACTAGCATTGCGGGAATGCCCCTTGCTTGAAGTCGCTGCAGAAGTCTTTCCTTACACACTCCATTATATGCACCTTTCACGTCGAAGCTGATCAAGCTCAGAACCTTCCTGTTACGCCATGCCTTATAGATATGTTCCTGCAAGAGGAGGAGCGCCTGTACTGCCGATCGTCTCTTCCGAGCTCCAAAGTGGTTTGTCGGCAGGAGGCCTGCGGTTTCGACTGCATGCGATATCCTTTCCGCTACTACTGCTTCTAGGGCTTTGCCAAGCGTGGGAAGCAGCGAAATGGGTCGCCACGCCTTCGCAGCTGTATAATCGTCTTTGTTTGGTTTCTTTAGTGGGATAATTTTGGCTGTCTTCCATTGAGCCGGCAGTACTCCCTCTCTCAGCGACGTTCGAAAGAGTATTAGGACCCTCTCCTTCACGGCCGGCCATACCTGTTTCCACACTATCGCCGGCAGCCCATCCTCTCCTGCTGCTTTCCACGACTGGGCTGCGAACACGCTCCGTTCAACTTCGTCCATAGTAAGCGGAGGCATATGGACAGGCCTCCTCTGCTTTCGCTGCCCTTCGTCCTCGATCAAGGGGGAAGGGGTGGAAAGAATGTTGATAGCAACTCCGTCGCCTGCTCTCGTTTACCACTTGTAATCGACCCATCTCTTCTCGTAAGGGGCGGGATCTGGGACGAGCCTAGACTGGTATCGGCCTTTAGATACTTCGCCGCCTGCCAGATGTTGTTAGTGTCGTCCAGGAATTCTTCCCAGTGCCTCCTCTGCTGCTGACGGACGGCATCATGATATTCCTTGGAAGCGATCCGTGTCTGTTTCTCGAGTTGTTCGCTGTAGGTGCCCGCCCTACGATAGCTCCTTGCCCTGTTCCTCCAATGGGTATAGATCTGACGAAGCTTGGTAAGGTCACGTGTCCACCACCTTTTGGCATACGGCGACGGTTTCGCGACAGGAGTAAGTGCGTGAACTGCTGCAAGTACCGCACTCATGAGTTGGTCGGCCTGCGTCTGTACATCCACTTGTACATGCCCGTATACGTTTACGGCCAATGGTTGGAGTGTGGTAGTAATCCTCGCACGGATCTCCTTCCAGGGTGCATTCTTGAATAGCAGTCGTGGCTGGACTATATGCTCTGGCGTGTCGACATTAATGGTGGTCTCGATCGCGTGGTGGTCCGATCCGTGCTCGGTCCCATAAATCCTGCACCGGACTAGTGCGGCGGCCAGTTCCTCGGAGGCTAGCACCAGATCGATGGTGCTTTCGTACCTGCCATTCTGCCACGTCTTGGTACCCCTCGGCAGGAGACTGCGCAGCGCACAGTCGTTCATAAAGTCCACGAGTCCGTTGGCCTCTCCTTGTCTGGCAGGTGAGATGTCGTCCCCACCCCATAGCTGGTCATGTTGATTGAAGTCGCCAGTGAGAAGTATATCCATTCTTTCCCTCGTCACCCGTCTCCTTGCAGTGTCCACGCTTTGCCGCAGGCGCTGTATCGTCTCCGCGAGTGCTTGCGGGTTGGCTGGCACCACGTAGACCGATGCGATGAACACCGACCGATCGGGTAGATGCAGCAGCGCTGCAGTGATATCGGGAGAAGGCACCGGGACTGGCTCACTCTCTATTCCCTTCTGAATCCAGAGCATACTTCCAATTATCCGCCTGCCTTCGCGTGTTTCCGTAGGTATCATCTTGGTCCAGTGTGGATGGTGTAGCGGCGCCGTGAACACCTTGCCCTCTCTTACAAACGAGCAAGGTTCTGATAATGCGATGACTCCGAAGTCCTCGAGGTCTGTATCATTCATTACGCTATGCTGCACCACTCGTCGCTTGCCGACATTTAGTGAGAGAACCTTCAAGACGCTAGGCATTAGCGACGGGAGGAGGATACAGTATTCGACAGTTCTTGCTATACGATTCGTGGGGTCCACCGCATGGGATGCACTTTGGAACCAAACCCTCGGTATTGCATTCGGTGTGGCGGTGGCCTTCCTGCGCGCACCTGGCACACCTCTGTGGTTTGCTGCACGTGTGTGCGATGTGGCCCATCTCCTGGCACCTGTAGCACTGCATTGGTCGTCGGCGCGGTTCACATATCCGGGTGTATGCGGACTCTCCTGCCACGTGGAAGTATTGGTCTTGTAACAGGCGTGCCGCGTCGTCGCCTTTAGTCAGGTAGACGATCATCGAACCGTATGCCTTCATACTGTCTTTTCGGCTGATCCATACAATCTTGGCGATTTTGGTCTCGTTCTCTTTTTCCAGCATCTCCATCACTCCCGGTCGGAGGTCCCCCGTCTCGGTGATCACGGCTGTGCGGTTGGCATTGTCGACCTTGATCGGGTAGAGCTGATCCCGGAGTACGCGGCTTCCTGGTGTCGCCGCCGCGGTCTTCAGCATCGCCTCTTTGACTTGCATCAACTCGTCCTCGTTCCTGCACGCTACACGGATCCGGTCGGCGTTGCGTGGGTCCTTGGTGACTGCCACACAGCGCCACCGTTCTTGTCCTTCGACTCCTCGCATCTCTTTCTCTACACATTCCCGGACCACGCCGGGGTGGGTCTTCGCTTTCTCGGCCTCATCGGCTCTCGAGAGGTCTATCGTGCAGTAGAGGGAGTTAGTGAAAGCTGATGGGGTTGTGCTCATACTTAGGCTGCGGATGTTGCTGGGTTGACTGTCTGGGGGTGTGCGTGCTACCTCCGCATATGAGCTACTTCCGTTAGTAGGCACGGCCATAGCGGCCAGCTGTTGCTGGAGGCTCGCTGTTACTTGCTCTTGTACGATAGTTGTAAATTGTTCAATTGTTGGCATCTTCGCTATTTGTTCTTCAAGCTGCTTTACCCGCTCCTCTGCCTGTTTTGCTCGCTCTTCTGCCTGCTTCATTTGCTTACTTATAGACATGACGTGGTTCAGTACCTGCAACAGCATTTGCATCTGTGGTGTGTTGTCGCTAGCCGCTGCTACCATGGGCTGCATGCTCTCTCTAGGTTGTTCTGCTGTCTCCGTTCTCTTCTCTCCTGAGGCCCTAGACTTTGTCGCATTCAGAGCGTGTGTGCCGCGATGCAGGCTCCGGTAGTTGATGGTGCCGTGCGATGCTACCCGTTTGGGGCGCACGGTGATATACTCTTCGTCTCCCGGGGGTTCTGCCATCCTCCTCTTTCTCGCTCGTCTCCGGTCGTCCCGGCCGTCTATGCCTCGTATTTGGTGTCTTCGTTCGTCCTTCCGGCGGTCCTACACAGAGTGGTAGAATAGAATGGTGGTCGCACTGGTCGCGCTGGTCGCGCTGGTCGCGGTCGCACTGGTCGCGCTGGTCGCGGTCTTGGCGACCGTCCCTGGATCACGGATTGGCTACTTCCTGGCCGGAAGGACCAGACCGTAACACCATCCCCTTCTTAGCCTAGCTCCGCCCCGGAGCTTATTATCAGGGTCCCCGCTTTCCCTCTTTTTAATTCGTCATCTGCTTCATCATGTCCTCTTCGACTTCCATTCGTCGCAATCGCCGTCTTGCTCGCATCTTCGCGAGCCCTTTCACGACACCTACTCCTTGTGATCAGTGTTCTCTCCGTGGTCGTACCTGTATCTTCATTTCTGATTTCTCCCTCATGGCCTGCAGCGAGTGCACGCGCCTAGGTCGTCCCTGCGTGACCTCCAGCATCACTCGTCTTGACAAGGTAGTTGACAAGTTGTCATCGAAGATCGCTTCGGATGAACAAGAGCTAGCCAAGAGTCTCGACTCCATGGGGATCCTCCTCGAGAAGATCCAGGATCTCCGCCGTCGCATTGCCACGAACAAGACCATCCGTCAGGCAAACAACGACAAGCTGGACAACGATGTTCGTCACCTCGTTGAATCCGAATCGAATGCCGCCCTGAACGAGGGTTTGTCCGCGAGTGTGGATGTCGATCGTTCTCTCCGTGATCTCGGAATGGATGACTTGTTTGACTGGTCCTTCGAACCCTTTGTCCCTTCCGAGTCTCCTCAGTATGTGGTGTGTCCGTTTTCAATATCCGTGTTGCTGATCTCTTTCTGCCTAGGTCATTGAACCAAGAGACCGCGGTTCAATGAGCCCTTCGGGGTTGTCCCTCCGAATTAGTCGGATTTCGAGGAGTCTTCCTCGCATTCCCGGTATGCTGTTGCCCGAGCCATGGTATTCACTTCACGGCTGACCTTGTTCTTCTTTCTGCAGTTCCGCGCGTAGTGGCCTTCCTCGCCACACTCGTAGCAGGTGAAGCCTTTGCTCTTCAGCTTCCTTCCTCGCGTACGTTCGGTAGCATCCAACTCCATTGGATCTCCGTAATCAGGGTCCTGACTTCTGGCCTTGAAGCCCCCTCCTCCGCCTCGAGCGGGTATCCGGTGTCCAGGCTGTACGATTCGGTCGTATCTCAGCTCCTGGAGTCTCTCGTCGATTTCCTTTGCTGCTTTGATCATTGCACCGAGCGTGGTCATGCTGGAGTTTCGGGATAATTCGGCCTTGACTGAATCCTTCAGTCCCAGGTAAAACTGCGAGCGATAGGCAGCGTCGTTCCACTCGAGATCGGCCTGGTATCCTTGGAATTCTGACGCATAGGCGGCGACAGAAGTGGTTTGTCGGAGTTGTCGGATATGGCGATCGGCGTGTGCCTCTTCGTTGGGTATCCCGTATAGATCATTAAGTTTTTCTTCGAACTTGTCGTAGCTGTGGAAGATTCTTCTGGTTTCCGTTTCTGGTTCATCATCTGAATTCTGGCAGACGAGCCAGTCCTTCAGGTATGCTCGGAATCCTCTGGCGGCTCTTCCTCGTAGGAAGGATGCGGCATACAAGACCTTGTCGGCCTCGCTATGAAACTGGTGCGCGTTGAAGTGGAGGTACAGCTGAACCTGCAGCTGGAAGTTCTCCAACTTCTCCTTAGTCCCGTCGAACGTCTCCGGCGTGGATATCTTAGGTGCGTGGGTTGACTCGTATGAGCCCGCTGTGCTCATAGTGGGAGTCGATTGTTTCCCGCTTCCGTTAATCGACATGTTGCTCATTCGTTCCGTGATTCCAGTTGATAGCTGTTGTCGTGATGGACTTCTTGTGTCGGCAACGTCCTGAGTCTTTCTTGACATTGATCGATAGCGCTTCCCTTCGGCTTTTGGTGCTCAAAGTTGTTACGTCCTGCCTGTCCGTCGGCAGCCTAACCCTAATCTGATATGGGGTTGGCCTGGGAAGTGTCGATCCTCGTAATGTCCTCGTAGTATATCAAAGAAGGTCCTGAAAGGTTTGTAACATAACCCCAAGGGAGTTGTATTGAGTTGAGCACGAGGCTCCTATCCTACTCGGTAGAGAGCGTCGTCTATATAGTGTCATGTCCTTGGCGCATCCTGCGACACGAGCGATCGTGAGCGCGGCGTGCGACGCGGTCGCCTTGTTCGCTCCTTTCGCTCGCTGGTAGTCACGTGACCGCAGCCCTGGTGACGTGTTAAGTTGAGAGCGACAGGCGGAGGAGAGGCGGTGCTGTCGCTCCTCCATCAAACCGTAACATATAGCTAATAATCTTCTATATAATACTATCTAGTCCTAGAGTCTTGCCTTTTACTTTCGTAGTAGAGTATACTAAGCGTAGTTCGTCGTCTATTACTAGTATCTAGTCCTAGTCCCTAACTCTATACGAGCTCTAATAGGCCCGAAGGCCGTTATCGGAGAAGAGCTATAGAAAAAGTCTATTTTAGAATATATTATATTTACCGGTAAATAAGGTCTCGCCTTAAATTGTCGGTACGAGACCTTACGTCCTAGGTTTCGTATACGATATAGCTTTAAAGATTGTCTTAGAATTAGTCCTTTCGAGGAACTTATTCTAGTATTCGCGCTTTGTGTCACGGGCTGGGCCCGTAGACATAGGACTGCCTGGAAGTCGGCGGAAGATAGTAACGCCGGCCCCGGCTCACGTGCGCGGGAAGCACGGGAGCGCCTGTACACTTGTGCGCTCGAAGAGAGAAGGCCTCCCCTTCTGCTCTTCGAGCTACGTCCTGTCAAGAAGGGCTACCCATAGGGTAGCACAGTGTCTGTAAAGCCTGTCCGTAGCACTCTGTACCTGTTGCGACATTACCTACCTTTCCTGCCCGTCCCCGCCCGTGACACTACGTAGCTCCTACCCTTAGGTGCTGTCGCACTCCCGATGTCCCAGCGACCTTCGCCGCCTCAGGCGGTAGACCAGCCTACCGACCTTGTGCAACGCGTACAGGAGAGCCCTACCGAGTGGCTCTTCTATCTCCGCAACCTCGACGCCTATATTTCGGGCCTCGAGGAAGAGCTGCAAAACGCACGCGAAAGCGCTCAGGGAGCGCAATCGCTAGCTTCCCGATACCAGAAAGAGCTAGAGGATAAGAACGCTATTATCCAGTACCAGGGACAAGAGATCGAAGCTGCCCGGCGCCAGGCCTTCGCTGCTGAAACCGAGAGAGATAGGGTGTTCGCTGCAGCGCGCGAAAACCCTACACCTACTGTACCGACTCCCGATTCTCCGCCTGTCTCTACCGCTGCTAAGGCCGCCGAAGATGTTGCAGCAAGAGAGGCTACGCCTGCTCTTGCCACACCTTCCAAGCTATCTCTTTCCGAACGCCTCCCTGACCCGGTCCAGTTCAACGGCGAAAGGAAGGACCTCCGCCGTTTCGTCCAGCAGATTTACGCTAAAATGACCGCCAACTTAGACCGCTTCCCCTCCGCTGCCTCCCGCCTTACGTACGTTGCTGGCCGCCTCCAAGGCGACGCGTATAACCTCCTACTACCGAAGATGAAATACGGTGTGCCCCAGTTTGTCGACTACCAGCAACTCCTAGAGTTCCTCGAATCTGCCTACGGTGATCCCGACCGCGTTCAGAACGCTCAGAACACCCTATACCGCCTTAAACAACGCAACCAGGAGTTTAGCACCTTTATCGCCGAATTCGACCGACTTGCCCAGGAAGGAGAAATGGCCGAAGAGGCCCTAGCTCCGCTACTTACGCAGGCTATCTCCCGTGAACTCCAAGATATGCTCCTGCACAATGAAGCCCCTACGCAGGAATACCGCGCTTATACCCGACACCTACAGAAGCTCGATAACCGGTACCGTCAACACCAACGCCAGACCGAACGCCCCCGCCTACCGACGAACTCTAGCACTCGTACTGCTGCACCCGACAACCGCCCTCGCACCCCGCAGCCTACCCGACAAGAGAAGAGCCCTGTTGCTAAGCTTAAGAATACGGGCGACCCTATGGATCTAGACGTAGGTCGTAAGACCGACAAAGAGCTTGGGAACTGTTACCGTTGCCACAAACCCGGACACCGGGTCGCCGACTGTCCTGAACCTGACCGCCGTCCCCTAGCTACCCAGAAGCGCGACGCCGAACGCCGCCGCGCAGCTGCTGCTATATCTCCCTCGAGAGGTCGATCTCCGCCGAGCCCACAACGCACTATCTCTCCTCCTTCTCCTCCGCCGTCGGAAAACGGAGTACGCCTGGCTTTAGTCGCAGCCCGGCGTTAGGTCCGCGCAGCCCTGCCCTGCCTGAAGTAATCCGCGTCTCCCGCTCCTCGATCGAACCACTACTTGCTGTTCCGTACAAACACGACCGCTCTACGTCACCGAAGATCCCGTTTTCAATCTCCCTAGATGGGAGGATTGTCTCCGACTACGCTTTAGTCGATACTGGTAGCGAAGCCTATGCAATGATGGACCTACAATGGGCTAAGGCCCAGGGCCTTAACGTCCAACCTCTAGAGAGAGAGGTTATTATGCTGCCGTTTGACGCCGATAGCGACGCCGAGGGAGTAGCTATCCGCTATGGCACTCGTTGTGCACTCCGAATTAACGACCACCTAGAGGAGGAAGTCGTTTTCCGCCTTACAGAGATAGGAGGAAGTCCTATTATCTTAGGGTACCCGTGGCTTGAGGTCCACGACCCCGACATCCGTCCGAGCCGCTCTACCCTCCAGTTTAGGAGCGAGCACTGTAAGAAACACTGCTCTGTCCCTGCCGAGTCTCTACCTGTCCAGATGTATACGAAACGTCTCCCCGGATCCAAGAAGGGAAACGTCAGACTATCGACGTGTTTAATATATCGTTCCGAGCTGCTACTAGGTATGCCGCCCCACAAATGCAACGGAAAGGATACCGCCTCTGCTATACGACGATCGAGGACCTACAGTCGATATTTACCTCCGAAGAAAAGGCCGATATCGAAGGACAGCTACCCGAGTGCCTCCGTGACTTCAGCTCTGTATTTTCTCCGAAGCTAGCTGACCAGCTTCCCCCGCACCGCCCGTACGACCACGATATCAAGCTAAAGGAGGGCGCCGAACCGCCTTTCGGCCCTCTCTACGGAATGTCCCGAGACGAACTGCAAGCTTTAAAGGAGTGGCTCGACGAGAACCTCCAGAAAGGCTTTATCCGGCCAAGCTCCTCTCCAGTCGCCTCCCCCGTCCTGTTCGTTAAGAAGCCCGGAGGTGGCCTACGACTCTGCGTAGACTACCGCGCGATAAACGAACTTACTGTTAAGGATCGTTATCCGCTCCCGCTAACAACCGAGACCCTGAACAACCTAAGCGGGATGAAGTACTTCACGAAGATCGACATTATCTCTGCTTTTAACAATGTACGTATGAAGGAAGGGCAAGAGTACCTTACTGCATTCCGGACCCGTTTCGGGCTATTTGAGAGCCTTGTAATGCCTTTTGGACTTACCGGTGCGCCGGGAACCTTTCAGCGGTTTATTAACGACACCCTGCGCGAATTCCTCGACCAGTTCTGCTCAGCCTATCTAGACGACATCTTGATTTACAGCCGAACCCGGGAAGAACACGAGAAACACGTCCGAGCCGTTCTGCAAAAGCTGCAAGACGCAGGCCTCTACGCAAAGCTATCGAAGTGCGAGTTTTTCAACACGAGACCAAGTTCCTAGGAATGATCGTAGGCCGAAACGGTATCCGGATGGACCCCGAAAAGATTCAGACAATCCAGAACTGGCCCGAACCAAAGAATGTTACCGATGTCCAATCCTACCTAGGGTTTGCGAACTTCTACCGCCGCTTTATACGGAACTTCTCGAAAATCTGCCAGCCGCTTACAGCTCTTACGCGCAAGGACATCCCGTTCGCCTGGACTCCTGCCTGCCAGAAAGCCTTCGACGACCTAAAGCAAGCCTTCGTAGAAGGCCCGATACTCGCCCCGTTTGATTGGACTAAAGAAGTTATCGTCGAAACCGACGCCTCTGACTACGTATCCGCTGGGATCCTCTCCCAATACGATAACGAAGGGATACTACGACCTATCGCCTTTTTCTCAAAGAAGCATAGCCCTGCCGAATGCAACTACGAGATCTACGATAAAGAGCTGCTTGCTATTATCCGCTGCTTTGAAGAGTGGCGTCCTGAACTCGAAGGAGCCGAACACCCGATCAAAGTCTTGTCCGACCATAAGAACCTGGAATACTTTACGACAACAAAGCAACTTAACCGCCGTCAAGCGCGCTGGTCCGAATTTCTGTCCCGTTTCCGCTTCCAAATTACCTACCGACCAGGGAAACAAGGCCAGAAACCCGACTCTCTGACCAGGAGGTCAGACGACCTGCCTAAAGAGGGGGATGAACGCCTGCAGCACCAGAGCCAAACGATTCTGAAACGAGAAAACCTCCCTACTCCTAAGGAACAGAAACGAGTATCGTTCTCTGACCAGGTTACGATTCATACGCTGCCAACGCTAGAACCGCAGCTATACGTATTTCCAATCCGAACAAGAGAACAGTCCCCGCCGAGAGACGCCACCAGTACAGTACAGATTCCCGAAGAACTCCAGGAAACAATAAGGCAAGGATACCGAACCGACGAGGCCCTCCGCGAGATAATAGACGCAATACGAGAAGGGAAAAGCCGTTACCCGACAATCCAGCTCGCGCAGTGCGAGCTACGAGAGGACCTGCTCTTCTACCGAAGCCGGCTCTATATACCGAACGACGAAGAGCTCTACGACCTAGTTCTCCGCCTCTGCCACGAAACACCAGCTGCCGGACACCCTGGAAGAGCCCGTACATACCAGATCGTATCTAGGGACTACTACTGGCCAGGTATGAGCGCGTATATTCGCCGCTGGGTCCAGAACTGCCACGTCTGTAGTAGGATCAAGCCTAGCCGACAACGAAATCGAGGACTCCTACAACCGTTACCGACACCCGACCGTGCCTGGGATTCGATTTCGATGGACTTTATTACGCACCTGCCTAAGTCCGAAGGGTTCGACGCTATCTTCGTAGTTGTCGATCGCCTTACGAAGCTACGCCACTATGTCCCGTGCCTTACGACCGACGGCGCCGAAGAGATCGCTCGCCTGTTTGTTAAGAATATCTTCCGACTCCACGGGAAACCGATTAACATTGTCTCTGATCGGGACGCCAAGTTTATGTCTGACTTTTGGAAACACCTTACGCGGAAACTAAGGATTACCTGCTCCCCGTCGACCGCCTACCACCCGCAGACAGACGGCCAGACCGAGAGGCTGAATGCAGTCCTCGAACAACACCTGCGCGCGTACGTTTCGTACCTACAAGATGACTGGGTAGAATGGCTACCGCTAGCAGAATTCTCAGCGAACTCAGTATTCTCCGAAACTACCGGCCTGTCTCCGTTCCTAGCTACCTACGGTTTCCAACCCCTCCTAGGGACCGAAGTCCTACAGCATACGACCGACGCCCCTGCAAGCCGGGAAGCAGAATCCTTCGTCGCAGATATGAAGGCAATTACCGACTTCCTAAAGGCCGAAACCAGCCTTGTACAGTCCCGATACGAGGAGGCTGCTAATCGACATCGTAGCGCCTCGTATAAGTTCTCAGTCGGGGATCAGGTCTGGCTCGACGCTAGTAATGTCAAGACTCTCCGCCCTACGAAGAAACTCGACTGGAAGAACTTAGGCCCGTTCCGCGTCCTCGAAGTGAAACCATATACCTGCCGACTAGACCTGCCTGCAACGATGAAGCTGCACCCGGTGTTTAACAACGATCTGCTTACTCCCGCCGCGAGTAACCCGCATAACTACCAGCACACGCCCCCGCCGCCACCTGTTATCGTCGACGGAGTCGAGGAATGGGAGATCGAAGAGATCGTCGACTCGAAGGTCGACCGCCGCGGCCGCGGCGGCAAGGAACGACTGCGTTACGTAGTAAAATGGAAAGGCTACGACGTACCGACTACAGAACCTGCCGATACGATTATCGAAGATGTGCCACACCTCGTCCGGAACTTCCACCGTCGGTACCCGCTAAAGCCAGCGCCCCGTCAGATGCCAGTATAAGAAGCAAAAGTTCAGCACGACATTGAAGCACCGCCGGCGCTATCAATGTTATACATAGCCCGTCTGGGGTTCGAACCCAGAGCGTCAAACACAGCTACAGAAGAAACGACGCGTTGTTTCTCTGCCTGCACCTGTGCCCCAGACCAACTGGACGAGCTGACAAAGCACGATTCCGGCCGCCATATAATGCCTGAAATCCGTTAGACGCTGAAGACTTGCGCTAGCATACGGCTGCAGCAACACCCGCTAGAGGTTACACGAGCCCACTTCGATCGCAGATTTACCCGCGCATACAGACCCGAGAAAAGTCACGTGACCTCTTGGCACACCCGCCCGCTCCGCCAGCTACCCCCTCTGACCTATTGCGACCCGAACTCGCACCCGACACCCTGCCCCCACTGGGGATTGAACCCGTGACCTCGAGAAGATTGGCCTCCCCGCCGAGAAGGGCCATATCTTACCCGTCGTTGCCGGGAAAAATGTCCCGACTTCACTGCCTACACGCACATGACCCCTGCTACGCGCCTACACCCCGAACCGCCCGAAATCCGATACTTGGTTCCTGCCCCTACCGAGGATTGAACCCGAGACCCCAGATTCCTGCTGGACAATCATAACCACTGCACCAGGGAAGCAACCTGGATTCTGAAGAGTTATGTTGGATCTGGAATCCTCTGCTTGCAACCAATCAGACAAACTGACTATGGGGCCCCTCCGGGGGTTCCCATAAATTGAGGGGCTGCATATGAGACTGGCCTGACCACCCAGTAACTCTAGTGCAGTAAGAGGGCCGTCCTGACCACGAAGTACTGTGTACAGTAAAGCTCCGGTATTGTCTTTGGATTCTATGCACTTAGTCGCAGCAGCGATGTGGGATTGGGTTCTTCGAGCGGGCTGTGCATACCAAAGGCAATACCGTGGAAGGCTCCTGCTTGCAGGAGCTAACCTGTTTGCTCCGCTGCCGTAAAGCATCTGTTTTGTTTTGTTTTGCCCTCGGGTAGGACCCGAGGAAGAGGAGCTGCGTGCTGCCTAGGAAGGGAGTGCGCTGCACCTGCCTATTTTGAAAGAACGTGACCCGGAGCGTCACTGCTAGGAAGGGAGTAATGTCACGGGCTGGGCCCGTAGACATAGGACTGCCTGGAAGTCGGCGGAAGATAGTAACGCCGGCCCCGGCTCACGTGCGCGGGAAGCACGGGAGCGCCTGTACACTTGTGCGCTCGAAGAGAGAAGGCCTCCCCTTCTGCTCTTCGAGCTACGTCCTGTCAAGAAGGGCTACCCATAGGGTAGCACAGTGTCTGTAAAGCCTGTCCGTAGCACTCTGTACCTGTTGCGACATTACCTACCTTTCCTGCCCGTCCCCGCCCGTGACACTTTGCTCGTTTAATAGCAAGGAAGTACGTATTCTTTACTAGAAGATACTCTGCCTTTTCTTTAGTAATAGGCTCTCGGCTATAGCTAAATACCCGGTTATATATACGCTATTGTTACGGTTTGATGGAGGAGCGACAGCACCGCCTCTCCTCCGCCTGTCGCTCTCAACTTAACACGTCACCAGGGCTGCGGTCACGTGACTACCAGCGAGCGAAAGGAGCGAACAAGGCGACCGCGTCGCACGCCGCGCTCACGATCGCTCGTGTCGCAGTATGCGCCAAGGTGCAGCGCTATATAGACAACGCTCTTTACCGTAGGATAGGAGCTTCGTGCTCAACTCAATACAACTCTCTTAGGGTTATGTTACAAACCTTTCAGGACCTTCTCTGATATACCACGAGGACATTGCGAGGATCGACACTTCCTAGGCCAACCCCATATCAGATTAGGGTTAGGCTGCCGACGGACAGGCAGGACGTAACAACTTTGAGCACCAAAAGCCGAAGGGAAGCGCTATCGATCAATGTCAAGAAAGACTCAGGACGTTGCCGACACAAGAAGTCCATCACGACAACAGCTATCGACTGGAATCACGGAACGAATGAGCAACATGTCGATTAACGGAAGCGGGAAACAATCGACTCCCACTATGAGCACAGCGGGCTCATACGAGTCAACCCACGCACCTAAGATATCCACGCCGGAGACGTTCGACGGGACTAAGGAGAAGTTGGAGAACTTCCAGCTGCAGGTTCAGCTGTACCTCCACTTCAACGCGCACCAGTTTCATAGCGAGGCCGACAAGGTCTTGTATGCCGCATCCTTCCTACGAGGAAGAGCCGCCAGAGGATTCCGAGCATACCTGAAGGACTGGCTCGTCTGCCAGAATTCAGATGACGAACCAGAAACGGAAACCAGAAGAATCTTCCACAGCTACGACAAGTTCGAAGAGAAACTTAATGATCTATACGGGATACCCAACGAAGAGGCACACGCCGATCGCCATATCCGACAACTCCGACAAACCACTTCTGTCGCCGCCTATGCGTCAGAATTCCAAGGATACCAGGCCGATCTCGAGTGGAACGACGCTGCCTATCGTTCGCAGTTTTACCTGGGACTGAAGGATTCAGTCAAGGCCGAATTATCCCGAAACTCCAGCATGACCACGCTCGGTGCAATGATCAAAGCAGCAAAGGAAATCGACGAGAGACTCCAGGAGCTGAGATACGACCGAATCGTACAGCCTGGACACCGGATACCCGCTCGAGGCGGAGGAGGGGGCTTCAAGGCCAGAAGTCAGGACCCTGATTACGGAGATCCAATGGAGTTGGATGCTACCGAACGTACGCGAGGAAGGAAGCTGAAGAGCAAAGGCTTCACCTGCTACGAGTGTGGCGAGGAAGGCCACTACGCGCGGAACTGCAGAAAGAAGAACAAGGTCAGCCGTGAAATGAACACCATGGCTCGGACAACAGCATACCGGGAATGCGAGGAAGACTCCTCGAAATCCGACTAGTTCGGAGGGACAACCCCGAAGGGCTCATTGAACCGCGGTCTCTTGGTTCAATGACCTAGGCAGAAAGAGATCAGCAACACGGATATTGAAAACGGACACACCACATACTGAGGAGACTCGGAAGGGACAAAGGGTTCGAAGGACCAGTCAAACAAGTCATCCATTCCGAGATCACGGAGAGAACGATCGACATCCACACTCGCGGACAAACCCTCGTTCAGGGCGGCATTCGATTCGGATTCAACGAGGTGACGAACATCGTTGTCCAGCTTGTCGTTGTTTGCCTGACGGATGGTCTTGTTCGTGGCAATGCGACGGCGGAGATCCTGGATCTTCTCGAGGAGGATCCCCATGGAGTCGAGACTCTTGGCTAGCTCTTGTTCATCCGAAGCGATCTTCGATGACAACTTGTCAACTACCTTGTCAAGACGAGTGATGCTGGAGGTCACGCAGGGACGACCTAGGCGCGTGCACTCGCTGCAGGCCATGAGGGAGAAATCAGAAATGAAGATACAGGTACGACCACGGAGAGAACACTGATCACAAGGAGTAGGTGTCGTGAAAGGGCTCGCGAAGATGCGAGCAAGACGGCGATTGCGACGAATGGAAGTCGAAGAGGACATGATGAAGCAGATGACGAATTAAAAAGAGGGAAAGCGGGGACCCTGATAATAAGCTCCGGGGCGGAGCTGGGCTAAGAAGGGGATGGTGTTACGGTCTGGTCCTTCCGGCCAGGAAGTAGCCAATCCGTGATCCAGGGACGGTCGCCAAGACCGCGACCAGCGCGACCAGTGCGACCGCGACCAGCGCGACCAGCGCGACCAGTGCGACCACCATTCTATTCTACCACTCTGTGTAGGACCGCCGGAAGGACGAACGAAGACACCAAATACGAGGCATAGACGGCCGGGACGACCGGAGACGAGCGAGAAAGAGGAGGATGGCAGAACCCCCGGGAGACGAAGAGTATATCACCGTGCGCCCCAAACGGGTAGCATCGCACGGCACCATCAACTACCGGAGCCTGCATCGCGGCACACACGCTCTGAATGCGACAAAGTCTAGGGCCTCAGGAGAGAAGAGAACGGAGACAGCAGAACAACCTAGAGAGAGCATGCAGCCCATGGTAGCAGCGGCTAGCGACAACACACCACAGATGCAAATGCTGTTGCAGGTACTGAACCACGTCATGTCTATAAGTAAGCAAATGAAGCAGGCAGAAGAGCGAGCAAAACAGGCAGAGGAGCGGGTAAAGCAGCTTGAAGAACAAATAGCGAAGATGCCAACAATTGAACAATTTACAACTATCGTACAAGAGCAAGTAACAGCGAGCCTCCAGCAACAGCTGGCCGCTATGGCCGTGCCTACTAACGGAAGTAGCTCATATGCGGAGGTAGCACGCACACCCCCAGACAGTCAACCCAGCAACATCCGCAGCCTAAGTATGAGCACAACCCCATCAGCTTTCACTAACTCCCTCTACTGCACGATAGACCTCTCGAGAGCCGATGAGGCCGAGAAAGCGAAGACCCACCCCGGCGTGGTCCGGGAATGTGTAGAGAAAAGAGATGCGAGGAGTCGAAGGACAAGAACGGTGGCGCTGTGTGGCAGTCACCAAGGACCCACGCAACGCCGACCGGATCCGTGTAGCGTGCAGGAACGAGGACGAGTTGATGCAAGTCAAAGAGGCGATGCTGAAGACCGCGGCGGCGACACCAGGAAGCCGCGTACTCCGGGATCAGCTCTACCCGATCAAGGTCGACAATGCCAACCGCACAGCCGTGATCACCGAGACGGGGGACCTCCGACCGGGAGTGATGGAGATGCTGGAAAAAGAGAACGAGACCAAAATCGCCAAGATTGTATGGATCAGCCGAAAAGACAGTATGAAGGCATACGGTTCGATGATCGTCTACCTGACTAAAGGCGACGACGCGGCACGCCTGTTACAAGACCAATACTTCCACGTGGCAGGAGAGTCCGCATACACCCGGATATGTGAACCGCGCCGACGACCAATGCAGTGCTACAGGTGCCAGGAGATGGGCCACATCGCACACACGTGCAGCAAACCACAGAGGTGTGCCAGGTGCGCGCAGGAAGGCCACCGCCACACCGAATGCAATACCGAGGGTTTGGTTCCAAAGTGCATCCCATGCGGTGGACCCCACGAATCGTATAGCAAGAACTGTCGAATACTGTATCCTCCTCCCGTCGCTAATGCCTAGCGTCTTGAAGGTTCTCTCACTAAATGTCGGCAAGCGACGAGTGGTGCAGCATAGCGTAATGAATGATACAGACCTCGAGGACTTCGGAGTCATCGCATTATCAGAACCTTGCTCGTTTGTAAGAGAGGGCAAGGTGTTCACGGCGCCGCTACACCATCCACACTGGACCAAGATGATACCTACGGAAACACGCGAAGGCAGGCGGATAATTGGAAGTATGCTCTGGATTCAGAAGGGAATAGAGAGTGAGCCAGTCCCGGTGCCTTCTCCCGATATCACTGCAGCGCTGCTGCATCTACCCGATCGGTCGGTGTTCATCGCATCGGTCTACGTGGTGCCAGCCAACCCGCAAGCACTCGCGGAGACGATACAGCGCCTGCGGCAAAGCGTGGACACTGCAAGGAGACGGGTGACGAGGAAAGAATGGATATACTTCTCACTGGCGACTTCAATCAACATGACCAGCTATGGGGTGGGGACGACATCTCACCTGCCAGACAAGGAGAGGCCAACGGACTCGTGGACTTTATGAACGACTGTGCGCTGCGCAGTCTCCTGCCGAGGGGTACCAAGACGTGGCAGAATGGCAGGTACGAAAGCACCATCGATCTGGTGCTAGCCTCCGAGGAACTGGCCGCCGCACTAGTCCGGTGCAGGATTTATGGGACCGAGCACGGATCGGACCACCACGCGATCGAGACCACCATTAATGTCGACACGCCAGAGCATATAGTCCAGCCACGACTGCTATTCAAGAATGCACCCTGGAAGGAGATCCGTGCGAGGATTACTACCACACTCCAACCATTGGCCGTAAACGTATACGGGCATGTACAAGTGGATGTACAGACGCAGGCCGACCAACTCATGAGTGCGGTACTTGCAGCAGTTCACGCACTTACTCCTGTCGCGAAACCGTCGCCGTATGCCAAAAGGTGGTGGACACGTGACCTTACCAAGCTTCGTCAGATCTATACCCATTGGAGGAACAGGGCAAGGAGCTATCGTAGGGCGGGCACCTACAGCGAACAACTCGAGAAACAGACACGGATCGCTTCCAAGGAATATCATGATGCCGTCCGTCAGCAGCAGAGGAGGCACTGGGAAGAATTCCTGGACGACACTAACAACATCTGGCAGGCGGCGAAGTATCTAAAGGCCGATACCAGTCTAGGCTCGTCCCAGATCCCGCCCCTTACGAGAAGAGATGGGTCGATTACAAGTGGTAAACGAGAGCAGGCGACGGAGTTGCTATCAACATTCTTTCCACCCTTCCCCCTTGATCGAGGACGAAGGGCAGCGAAAGCAGAGGAGGCCTGTCCATATGCCTCCGCTTACTATGGACGAAGTTGAACGGAGCGTGTTCGCAGCCCAGTCGTGGAAAGCAGCAGGAGAGGATGGGCTGCCGGCGATAGTGTGGAAACAGGTATGGCCGGCCGTGAAGGAGAGGGTCCTAATACTCTTTCGAACGTCGCTGAGAGAGGGAGTACTGCCGGCTCAATGGAGAGACAGCCAAAATTATCCCACTAAAGAAACCAAACAAAGACGATTATACAGCTGCGAAGGCGTGGCGACCCATTTCGCTGCTTCCCACGCTTGGCAAAGCCCTAGAAGCAGTAGTAGCGGAAAGGATATCGCATGCAGTCGAAACCGCAGGCCTCCTGCCGACAAACCACTTTGGAGCTCGGAAGAGACGATCGGCAGTACAGGCGCTCCTCCTCTTGCAGGAACATATCTATAAGGCATGGCGTAACAGGAAGGTTCTGAGCTTGATCAGCTTCGACGTGAAAGGTGCATATAATGGAGTGTGTAAGGAAAGACTTCTGCAGCGACTTCAAGCAAGGGGCATTCCCGCAATGCTAGTTAAATGGATCGATGCCTTCTGCTCGGACCGGTCGGCTACAATCGTAGTCAATGGTCAGGCAGCGGAACGACAAGCGCTACAGCAAGCAGGATTGCCACAGGGGTCGCCATTGTCTCCGATCCTGTTCCTCTTCTTTAATGCGGACCTCGTCCAGCGCAAGATCGATAGCAACGGCGGTGCTATAGCATTTGTCGACGACTACACAGCGTGGGTCACAGGCCCCTCTGCAGAAGCAAACCACGGCAGGATCCAGGCGATTGTCGACCAAGCGATAGAGTGGGGAAGGACGAAGCGGGGCTACCTTTGAAGGTGAGAAGACAGCGTTTATCCACTTCACGCGAGCACCGTGCCGAAGTAGCGCCCAATCAGTTATAGTAAAGGGACAAGAGGTGGAGCCTGTGACCAGCACAAAGATCTTAGGGGTGGTTATGGACTCCGAACTTCGATTTCAACAGCATATCGCAAGAGCAGCCACGAAGGGTCTCATTGCTGCAATGGCACTGAAGCGATTGCGAGGGTTGGCACCGTCCACTGCCCGCAGACTGTTCGAGGCAACGGTGGCGCCAGTAGTCGACTACGCATCGCCTGTGTGGATGCATAAGTGTAAAGGGCGACTTGCGTCTGGGATGAACCGAGTCCAAGGGATCGGCGCACAAGCAGTTATAGGCTGCTTCCGCACAGTCGCAAGAACAGTGGCCGAAGCTGAGGCAAGTATCCGCACGGTCCAACAACGACACGCGGCACAGGCAACGAGTACATGGGTTGATATTCTCTCGCTGCCCATAACCAACCCGCTGTCGAAGTCGACGCATAAGCCGACCCGGAGGTTCCGCTCGCCGCTACAGCAGATTGCAATTACCCACAAGATTTCGACCAAAGGCATAGAAATCATCGCGCCATACACAATAGCGCCTTGGCATCCGCGACTGGCAGCGGACGCGAAGGAGACAACAGAGGAAGCGGTACGCGCTGCCAAGCAGAGCGTAGGTATCTGCGTCGCAACGAGCTCCTCCGCGAGGAACAGTATCGTCGGGGCAGGAGTCGCCATACAGGACACCGAGCGGGGAGAGCTTCCATCCATCGTCGTCTCGACTACAGTATCAGCAAGGACCGAGCACAATCCGTACACAGCCGCCTTGATAGCGTTGGCAGAAGGCCTTGCACAAATACCCCCGTCTACAGTCTCGCGGAACATACATCTATTTTCAGACAACCGAGCCGCACTGCAAGCCGTATGCAGTCCTAGACACCAGTCAGGACAGGAGACCATACAACAGATCTACAGGAGCGTGGGGGCCTTGCAGGGCCGCAATACTGTCCGGTTGGCGTGGTGTCCCACTCCCGAGTTTGAACTTGGCCAGAAAGCGAAAGAAGCGGCGAAAGCTGCGACAGAGCCCGGTCGAACACCACTGTCGACCCGACCGGCAGCTAAGTCGACTGTTGTGAGCCACTTCAGAGCAGAAACAAGGAAAAGACGCCAACCGATCGAAGGGGTGGGAAAGCATATACGACGAATCGACACCGCAATACCTGGTCCACACACACGAAAGATATACGATCGCCTCGAAGCAAACAAGCGAGCGTGTTGGCACAGCTCCGAACCGGAATGTCACGACTGAATAGTTACCTTTACCGGATAGGAGCTGCAGAATCAGACCAGTGCGTATGCACACAAGCAAGTGAAACCGTCGAGCATTTCTTATTCCGGTGCCGTCTATGGGATGATCTCCGACTACAGATGCTACAACATACGGACACTATGAGAGGCAACCTCTCCTTTTTCCTTGGAGGAAAGGCAGCATCGGACAACGAGAAGTGGAAACCGGCAATAGACGCAGTCCTGGCGACAATCCAGTTCGCTATAGCATACAGGCCGTCTCGAGAGCTCATCGTGCCAACCTTCCCCTAGCCAGGTGACGGCTAACCAAGACACATAGAGGACACAACGCCACCAACCTTACACCTACTATTACTAACGGTTTCCCCACAACGCACCCTCGTACTATTAACAAGACACGCTTCACTCGCTGAAGATAGGACAGTGAACATTTGGAGGAGCGACTTCAAGAGAGCTTGTGCAACACTAACTTAGTGCGAATTTGCGGCAATGTAGGACAGAAGGATCGGCATGACAGACTGAGATAGGACAAACCAACTGGGCTATTAGGAGTGCAGGAAGTCTTCAGGAAGTGATTTGATGACGTAATATCCGTAGTGTGCCCTTTAGGTGCTTAGCGCCGGGCGGAATAAACTCCATCCATCCATC